>CM065597.1:35360823-35760787 GCA_033119425.1 Bufotes viridis | reverse complement strand
CAGATGGATGGTGTAATGCACAGACCCTTTCATGCTGTAGGGTATGCCGTCACTTTATAATCAGCGGCGATAAAGAGGCCGCGGCGGTAGTTTAGCGATTCGTCCCTCCACTGTGTTTTCCTAACTAACCGCTAGGCCGTTCCCTAAACAGCCGGGTGTCAGGAGGCTAATTGTGGAATAACATTGTGTCATTTCTGCATTGCATTCTTTGGCATTGTGCAATCCATGTATCGGTAATTTGTATCCGTATTTATGTGTATATTGGGAAAGGAAGCAATTTCTGGTCTGATAAAGATCAAGTATATTCTGATAATGTGGAATTTTGCTTCCCATATTAAAATCAGGCAAGTGGAGTCAGCGGGAGCTGGATGAGAAATCTAACTTCCATAAATGAGTCTGTTTCTTGCTGAATTATGTAAAGTGCTCCTAGAAAGTTATTCACTGAAATATTCCAATTAAAAACAGATATTGCAAGACGTATTCTGTGTAAACTGCAGACGAGACAGTGCCATATAAACAACCAGCAGCCACATACACGGCATAATCTGAGAATGTATCAGTTTAATGGGATGAGTGTCAGACTGGGGTTCCTTAGGTCCACCAGACGAAATCATTCTTGAGGCCCAACCCCTACATCATTAATATAGTCTGATTGACTCCGAAGGCAGCCAAATGTGTTTTTTTTTTGTCCTGGACGTTTGGGGCCTATTAGGGTTTTACAGCCTGGGCCCACCGTGGGATCCTCTGGTACTCTGGTGGGCCGCTGACTGCGGCATATAAGTGGATTGCAGAGGGAGGTGGCTCTCCATCGTCCCCCGCTCTGCGGTGACTGGTGGCCAATGGCTGCCTCGAAAAGGTCTCGGGTCTACCATGTACTGAAGCCTGTGAGGCCCAGCACCCAGGCTGGGTCTCACAGGCACACTGTCAGTGTGAAACTGACAGTTTCAATGTAGTACGATACAGCATGTCCCTGTACTAAGATAAAAATAAAAAGTGAAAAATTTAAAAATTTAATAAAAATAGACATATTAGATATTGCAGCGTCTGTAACGAGCGCTCTATAAAAATATCACATGATCTACCCCCTAAGGTGAATGCTATGAACAAAATAATAAAAAACTGTGCCAAAACAGCCATTTTGTTTGGTCACCTTGCCCCAAAAAAGTTTAATATTGAACGATCAAAAAATCTTATGTACCCAAAAATGGTACCAGTAAGAAAGCCAACTGTTCCCGCGTAAAATTTAGCCCCTTCACAAGACAATCGCCCAAAAAATACAGCTTTCAGAAAATGGAGACACAAAAACATGATTTATTTTTTTCAAACTGTTTTATTATAAAACTGAAACCAAAAAATAAAAATAGGCATATTTGGTATCGTCTGGTCCTTAACAACCTGCTCTATAAAAATAACACATGATCTATCCTGACAGGTGACGTACCAGGCTCTCCATGGGTAAGCTAGGCGGAGGCTTCCGCCGAGCAGCGATCCTGAGGATGTCGCCGGCTCTAATTTAAAAACAGTCTAGGGCAGCGGCAAAGCCCGCCCATTAGTGCCGGTGATGTCATCAGGATCACTGCTAGGCGGAAGCATCCGCCTAGCTTACCCATGGAGAGCCAGGTACATCACCGGATCTCAAGAAAATTGAAAGTGAAAAGCTTCGATGCTCCTATGCGTAAGTGCAGATTGGGCTGTTTCAACCCCTTTAAGTTTACAGAAGTCCTTTTCCATGTCAGTGTTACTCAGTGTTTTACCATTTAGTATGTACTGGTGACTTGTATTATTCCTTCCCATGTGCATAACCTTACATTTGTCAGTGTTAAACCTCATTTGCCACTTCTCTGCCCAAGCCTCACTAGTGACCCTTCTAATCCTGACCCCTATGGTACCCCACTAGTAACAGTGACCCCTCCAATACTGACCCCTATGATATCCCACTCGTAACAGTGACCCCTCCAATACTGACCCCTATGATACCCCACTAGTAACAGTGACCGTTTCAATACTGACCCCTGTGGTACCCCAATTGGAACAGGGACCCCTCCAATACTGACCCTTATGGCACCCCACTAGTAACAGTTACCCCTACAATACTAACCCCTATGATACCCCACTAGTAACAGTGACCCCTCCAATACTGACACCTATGATACCCCACTAGTAACAGTGAATATTTCAATACTGACCCCTGTGGTACCCCAATAGTAACAGTGACCCTCTACAATACTGACCCCTATGGTTTCCTACTAGTAACAGTGACCCCTCCAATACTGACCCCTGTAGTAACCCACTAGTGACCGACCCAATACCGAGTGGCTGTGGTACCCCACTAATAACACTGGACTCTCCAATTCTGACCCCTGTGGTACCCCAGCAGTAACAGTGACCTTACCAATACTGACCTTTGTGGTAACCCACTTGTGACAGTGATCCATTCTAAGTATCTAGCGTTACTAAGGGGGGTTCACATCACATTTTATGCCTCTGTTTGACGTCTATGTTAGAAAAAAAAGAATACAAAAACGAAGCACACCACGTTCTTGTATCCCGCACAGTCCGGTAAAGAAAACATATACTTTTTTTCTACAGTAGTAGAAAGTAGTATTTTTACAATGGAACTCTATAGTGAATGGATGCCACTGTATGGCATCAGTCTGAGGCATCCGTTTAACTTATACGTTTTATGTATATATTAGACGGATGGGAAAAATGTGATGTTAACCCACCCTAACCACCCTCTGTTTTTTACACTGAGACAGTTATTTACCCACATTTTCCCCCAGTTCCAGCATTCTCAATTTATATACCAAGTGGCGAGATCTCCAACGTGACCGTGCATGGAAAGACGCACTGTAAAGCCACGCCCCCTGGTGACACAACAGCATCCTTACCAACAGGATGCTCTGTTTCTCCCCACAGTGGGTGTGTGCTGGAGGAGACTAGCAGTGGGCTGATTGCTCAGCTGCTCTATTCCTGTGTGCTGAGTTCTGACTAATGGTGCGCAAAGTTATGACCTATCAGGTTCTGATCCTGGGACTTTATTTAAACCCCTTCCTGGCCAGATACTATTGCCAGTGATAGGGTTTCACTCCCTAGCCGTGCTCTTAGTTCTGTACTGTGTGCGTTAGGATTGGTTGTTGGATTGACCTCGACTTGCCTTTGACCAGTCTCTGTCTCGTGATTTGGTACTGTGTTTTCCGTCTGGTTCTGACTTCAGCTTGCCTATTCTGACTACCCTCTGTCGTTTGATTTGGTACTGCATTGTCCACCCAGTTCCAACCCATTCCTGTACGACTTCCCCTTTATGTAGTTTCTTCTACTTTGCTGACACCAACCTTATATATGGCACAGTATCATACCATTTTGAAAAACCAAGATATGCAACATCCAACGACTTACCCTGGTGTGATCTAGAACTTACCTCCTCATAAAAACTGATATGATTAGATTGATACGACCCGTGCTAATAAGGCCTTATACAATTATTTTCGTTTAGATACTCCAGGATAGCAACTCTTAGAAAACCTTCAAACAACTTACCCACACTGGAGGTTAAATTTACAGGCCTATACCATCCGATCTCACTTTTTGACCCTTTTTGAAATATATTGGTGCCAGATTTGCTATGCACCAGTCCTGTGGAACTAAACCTGTCATGCTCATGCCTCATGTTGGTCATTGTTATGTATTGATTGTTATGTATTGCATTTTTTTGTTACATGTTATTCTGATTGCCTGATTGGAGTCGGGAAGGAATTTTTTTCCCCTTAAGTGGGGAAAATTGGCTTCTGCCTCACAGGGGTTTTTTGCCTTCCTTTGATCAACTTGTAGGAAACAGGCCGAACTGGATGGACAAGTGTCTTTTTTCGGTCTTATATACTATGTTACTATGTCACTAGAGGGCGCTGTTTCATAATTTGTGAAGCAATGTCAGTTACTGGTAAGTTCTTGCTCCCATACCTAGACTTGTTGGTTTTCTGTAAATCCTCCATTTTGAAAACAATAAATAGATAATATTGTATAATGTTTTTGTCCCATCTGTTTTAGCTTTAATTATTAATAAATTCACAACGTAACAAAAGTTGTTTATCACTGAGCCATGGGCAGATTTGTATGATAGTGGCACTTCAGTATGACTGTACACAACACGTTTCCTGGGGCGTCCTTCTTAATTGTTATAATTAAGTTTGGAATAATGTATAACTTGCATAAATAGGTTTATAAAGCATTTTGCTCAGTATTTCTCCACTGTGAAATATCTGGATGTTGTGTGAAATGGATTAAGCATGAAGCTAATTAAGTGTTTTAATCGTGATCTATATACAATGTGTCGCAATCATAGTAAGAACGTGTTTAGTAATTCGCTGTAGGAAAGTATAACTGGATACTGGTTGACATTTATCAAAAACATCTCAAAGTAAAAAAAAAAAAGCGCAGGCAGCAACCAATCAGCTCACAGCTCTCATTTTCCTGATAGCCTTAGGGGTCATGTCACTGCTGAGGCCAAGTGATTGGCTGCAGCAGCACAAATGACCCTATCCGTCTGGAAGTTTAGAGGGTGAGGGCTGGAAAACCAGTGAAGGGACACAGGGAGCTGGATCAAAGTGGTGGGGAGCGGGTGTTGCCACCAGTTAAAAATGTCCCAAGGCTGGACAACCCCTTTAAAGCTTATACAGGTTTTTAAAATTGCTGGCCTATTCTTAAAGGGATTTTCCGAGAATCTTATGCTGATGTCCTCAGTAGAGCCGCAGCCTTCTCTCAGCTCACCAAGCACAGTGCCATACATTGTATAGTCAAACAAAGCAATAGCTGATCTTAGGGAGACCAGCTACAAAAATACCGTGGAGCCTCACTTAAGAGTCTCAAACACAGCAATCCAAAGTGCAAAGCTCCCTGGGAAACATAAAATGCAAAAAGATTGTGGAGCCCCAGTTATGGGTCTACAACACAGTGAAAGCCAGATATCCCTCAAAGGAAGGAAAAACAAGCAAAGGGGTGTCTCCATTACAGAGATCACCAAAACCACCATATTAAGTGGCCCCTATGTCAAGATCCCGCTCTTTTACAAGCTTTAAGGATGTGACGGGGAAGACCTAAGCAAGTTATCCATCCACAGACAGCTGTTTCGGGGTGTTGCCCCTCATCAGTGTGGAGTAGGATTCTGGCCAACCGGGAGCGATGCTTTGGTGACTACTCAAACAAAGCAATAGCTGATCTTAGGGAGACAAGCTACAAAAATACCGTGGAGCCTCACTTAAGAGTCTCAAACACAGCAATCCAAAGTGCAAAGCTCCCTGGGAAACATAAAATGCAAAAAGATTGTGGAGCCCCAGTTATGGGTCTACAACACAGTGAAAGCCAGATATCCCTCAAAGGAAGGAAAAACAAGCATTGTATAGTGGCTTGGTGCACAGCTCAGAACCATTCACGTAAGTGGGGCTGAGCTGCGCGTAGGTCATGTGACGATGAACGTGAAGTCACCTGGCCTAGGCTAAGCTGAAAGAAGGCCAAGGCGCTACTGCTAGAGCCAATGCGTTCTCAAACAGTTGATTGGTGGGGATCCTGGGTGTCGGACGCCTACCGATCAGATTCTAATGACCTATCCAGAGGATAGGTCATCAGTATAAAAGTCTCAGAAAACCCTCTTCAATGGGGTGTTATCTCAGACACATCTGCTACTGCAATATGAAGCTGTGACTGGTAAATGATGACTACTGCATGTAGATAGCTCATCACACTTGTGGTCCTGCGGGGTCAAAAGCAATAGAGATGGGAGCACAGCCTGGGACTCACTGACAGGTGAGGTTTTTAAATTTTTTTACTTTTGCACCTTGCCTGCCCTACAAATGCTGTCTGTTTGTATACAGATTGCCGGATCCGGCAGGCAGTTCCGGCGACGGAACTACCTGCTAGAATCCAGCAATGCAAGTGTGAAAGTACCCTAACTACTACATGAACCACGATAATCAGACAAAAGTCTAAGGTAGTGAACTGATTCTTTGCATGGGTTGAAGTAAGGGATAGCTACCACCCAGGGTAGACCCAAAGTACACCTACCCAACAGGCCCTCTATCATGCAAAAGTTGTTATAGACGTCTGAAACGGCCTGGAACATTTGTATGACTAGATGGCAAAATAGCAAATATGATATGTAATGCTCAATGACTACCTTTCAAAGGATAAGTGGAGTAGTGCACGTACTAGGATTAGAAGGTCCCCATAAAACAAGAATGCCGACATATGTATGATGTAGGAGATCAACAAGTCAATTAATATATAGTCTCAGACAGGGCCAGGTGGGAGCTCAGCATCAAGTCTTGCATTTAAAGTATGCCGCCATAAGGTGTCGGAGACTGGAGAAGATTATGCATTCTTCTGTTTTCCCATTACAGTCTGAATATATATAATGTGTCAGTCAAATTCTGTAGAACACAAGTTTATACTATAAAGGAAAGAAGCTGTGCCTACCATAGCCTCTAGTTCTGGAAGCTGCTCTGCTGATGCCTTCTTTCCTATGCAGGTGACCACCACGTTCATACATAAGATCTGGTGTTGTCTGGTGGTCACCTCATAAGAAGATGACCTTGCTAGGTAAAAACTTCCAGTGGAAAAAAATGTACTTTGATTCACGGACCATAAGAATTATATAAACTGAGAAGCTCGGATGTCCAAATATCTAAATTAGGAGGGCTAAATGTAGGTTAATAGACTGAATAAAATCTTAAAAGTCTGTTCGGTTGTAAATATCAGGGTTTTCTTGACACAGAGATCCAAATCTTCAAGCCTCCTACAGCCACCATTGGAGGATGTGGGGGATAGGGGCCGTAAACAGTAAGCTCCTAAGCTCCCTCTAGTGGTAGATGCAGGGCGGTAGATTTTTTTCATTCAACTCTGTGGTGGGAATTTACTTTTATACCAAATGTGCCAAATGTATTTAAAGTTATCGGTCACCAGTTTTATGGTGTCCTAAGGGCAGCAGTAACTAGTGGCAGATCCCTTTTGCAAAACCATTTTTTTTTTTGGACCCAACCGTTTTGCTAAAATCTTGCAATGAACAGCTCCAGGGCTGGAGCTGATGAGTACAGCGTGCGGGCCGGTGAGTCCTGACGTTCATAAGGTTCTGGCTCTTCCTGCTCCCACCGCTAGTTGACAGCCTTGAAGGGGCGACAAGAATCGGGAGCTCATGAATATCAGGACAAAATTGACGCATTAACGGATCCGTACTTCCACTCTACGCATGCGCAGACCTTTAAATATGGTAAAATAATAAATAACAGATCAGTTTTTACAGATGACAACGGAAAGACTGATCCGTTATTTCAATACAATTGTCAAACGGATCCGTTTGCAAATTAAATCCATTTTCAAATGTTTTAACGGATCCGTCGGGCAGTTCCGTTGATGGAACTGCCTGACGGAATCCTTCAACACAAGTGTGAAAGTACCCTTATCTTTATTCTGAATATCAAATTTCTGTAGTTTCTATTTTTTTAAACATTAAAAAAGTTACTACATACTATATTCTGAAAACCATCTATTTTTTTGCCAGTCGAGCTAGTGGATTTGTTTTTATTTATTTATTTATTTATTTTAATTTTTTTTGAGAGGTGAGCTGTAGTTTTTATTGGTGATATTTTGTATTACATATAGATTTTGATCATGTTTTTTTTGGGAGGTGGGGCGACCAGAAACAATTCTGGCCTTTTTTTTTATGATGTTGCAATACATTGTCGGGACTGCTATGCCTGCTGTCCTCAGCTCACTGCGCCTGCGCCAAATACATAAGCAGGCGGCGCAGGCGCGGGATTTCGGTAGGCAGACGGTGCCGGAGGCAGGAGAGCTGCGCTGCCCGGCCTGTCGATCACAAGAAGAGGGGCGTGGCCGGAGGTGGGAACACGGAGCCTCTAGGAGCAGGGGCAACGCCCTCCCCGCTCCTAGAGGCTAATTTGCATATAATATAAAGACGTTTTTTAGCCTTATAAAAGGTCAGAGGGGCATATGATTAACATTATTAGGATGGTCTGACATTGGCACATAGCTAATGTCAGACAGCTTATGATGCCCAAATCTGGTGACAGAAACCCTTTAAAATTAGAGTTTTTTATATATATGTACAGTATGTACACATTACTGTGCAAACGTTTTGGGCAGGTGGAAAAATGCTGCAAAGTAGGAATGTTTTAAAAAAATAGAAATGTTAGTAGTTTATATCAATTACCAAAGTGCAAAATGAATGATCAAAAGAGAAATCTAAATCCAATAAATATTTGAAATGACCTTCTTTGCCTTCAAAACAGCATCCGTTCTTCTAGGTACATTTGCAGACAGTTTTTGAAGGAACTGGACAGGGAGGTTGTTCCAGACATCTTGGAGAATTGACCATAGATGTTCTGTTGATGTAGGCTTGCTCAAATCCTTCTATTCCTCTTCATTTAATCCCCGACAGACTCGATAATGTTGCAAGCAGGGCTCTGGGGGGGCCATATCATAACTTCCAGGACTGCCAGTTAAAACCAGATTATGACACTTTTTTTTTCTAAGGCCTCTTTCACACTAGCGTTTTAGCTTTCCGTCCTAGAGATCCGTCCTCGGGTCTCTAGGACGGAAAGCTACTGATCAGGATTATCCCCATGCATCCTGAATGGAGAGAAATCCGTTCAGGATGCATCAGGATGTCTTCCGTTCAGTATGTCAACGTTTTTTGGACGTTGACAAAAGCGCAGCATGCTGCGGATTTGTCTCCGTCCAAAAATCCGGAAGACATGCCGCAACGCCGGATCCGGAATTAATGCCCATTGAAGGGCATTAGTCTGGATCCGGCCTTTAGCTAAACGTCGTTTCCGCGCATTGCCGGAACCGGCGTTTAGCTTTTGTCAATAGTTACTATGGCAGCCAGGACGCTAAAGTCCTGGTTGCCATAGTAAAGTAGTAGGGAGCGGGGAGCAGCATACTTACATTCCGTGCGGCTCCGGGACGCTCTAGGATGACGTCAGGGCGCCCCAGTGCATAGATCACGTGATCGCACGGATCACGTGATCCATGTGCGCGGGCGCTCTGACGTCATTCAGAGCGCCCGGGAGCCGCACGGAATGTGTATGCCGCTCCCGCTCCCCACTGCTACTATGGCAACCAGGACGCTAGTAGCGTCCTGGCTGTCATAGTAGCACTGAAAGCATTTTGAAGACTGATCAGTCTTCAAATGCTTTCAGTTCACTTGCGTTGTGCAGGATCCGGCGTGCATTCCGGCGACGGAAGTGCACGCCGGATCCTAACAACGCTAGTGTGAAAGAGGCCTAATCTTTTATTTTCTGATTGCAATTTTTTTTGTTTTGTTTAGAGGGGTGGCCATTTAGCCTCCGCTGTTCTTAACAGCACTTAGAGATATGCTTTACAGCAGCCAACATGGGCCATAGACACCGTAGAAAGGATCTGACCTTTGACTTTTATGGAAGAGGTTTCTAGGCATGCTCTATGACCTGTGCAGAGGTCAGGAGGGAGTAGGTAAGGCCTCTTTAACACTTGCGTTCTGGGGATCCGTCAGGATCCTGATCAGTCTTCAAAATGCTTTCAGGTTACCATGGCAGCCAGGACGCTACTGAAGTCCTGCCTCTCATGGTACTGCGCAGCAGTGTACTTACCTGCGCTCCGGCCGCCGGGCGCTCCTTCATGACGTTACAGGTCCATGCGCCGCCCAGACTTGTGACGTCATGAAAGAGCGCCCGGAGTTTGCAGCGCAGGTAAGTACACTGCTACGGAGTACTTACCATGGCAGCCAGGACTTCAGTAGCGTCCTGGCTGCCATAGTAACCGATCGGAGCCCCAGCTTACACTGGGGCCCCGATCGGAACTGCTGCTGCACATGCACAGAGCTAAACGTCGGACTAAAACGACGTTTAACTTAATTCCGGATTAATGCACTTCAATGGGCATTAATTCCGGATCCGGCGTTATGGCATGTCTTCCGGATTTTTGGACGGAGACAAATCCGCAGCATGCTGCGGTTTTGTCAACGTCCAAAAAAACTTTCACATACTGAACGGAAGACATCCTGATGCATCCTGAACAGATTTCTCTCCATTCAGAATGCATTGAGATAATCCTGATCAGTAGCTTTCCGTCCTAGAGCCCCGAGGACGGAACTCTAGGACGGAAAAGAAAAACGGTAGTGTGAAAGAGCCCTAAGCTGTGATATCACCTATAGTAAATGGTGGATCCTGTGTTATCTACATATAGATGATATATGTCAATGTTATCCTGTCTGTAATGATAAACATAAAAATATGATTTAAACAATAGGTCATTTTCTGATGACACATTGCCTTTAATGACATTGGCTGTATGTTTGGAGTCATTGTCCTGCTGCAGAATAAATTTGCAGCCAATCAGGTGCCTCCCTAAGGGTACTGCATGATGGATAAGCATCTGCCTGTATATCTCAGCAATTAGAACCTCCTACACAGCA
Source organism: Bufotes viridis (assembly GCA_033119425.1). Lineage (NCBI taxonomy): Eukaryota > Metazoa > Chordata > Amphibia > Anura > Bufonidae > Bufotes > Bufotes viridis. The sequence continues at coordinate 35,750,325 of CM065597.1, read as the reverse complement.
AATGATTGCTTAATCATACACTTGACTATAATCCTACAAAATACCTGACTTTGTGCAAGTGTACTTAGAAGACATGTTGCTGTTTTGAAGACAAAGGGGGGTCACTTATATTTTTAAAAGCATTCTTACTTTGCAGCAGATTTTTCATTATTATGACAGGTAACCTCCCAGGTAACCGCTGCGTGCAGCACGGACAGCAGCTAGACAGGCCGGGAGTGACTCGGTAAGGTCCTGGTCGGTGGTCACAGGTATGTGGAACCATGATGACTGCAGTGCATCCCACAGCTGATTGAGGGTTCGTGGACATGATGATCGCGGTGGCCCCACAGATGCCAAATTGGGTTCATGTCTGGCAAATTAGGGGGCCAGGGTAGTACTTGGAAATCTTGGTTATGTCCTTCCAACCAATGGCAGACATTTTTAGCCGTGTGACATATCGCATTGTCTTGCTGGAAGATCCCATCCGCCCCAGGGAAGACCATCGGCATGTATGGGTGAATGTGATCTGCAGGGATGGGTTCATACCCAAATCGTTTGAGAGCGCTTTCCACATGGCATAAGTGGGCCCAGAGAATGCCAGGAAAGCATCCCCTAGACCAAAACGCTTCAACCGCCAGCTTGTGTTCTTCCGGCAATGGTTGCAGGGTGTTTGTTCTCTGATGTTTCTCACCAGACATGCCAAGATCCACCCGTTCGATGGAGCAGAATACGTGACTGATCAGAGAAGGCAACCTTTTGCCAATCATCTGCTCCACTGTAGAGTGTCGGTCTGCTTCATGCACCTTCGTAGATGACGTTCGCCTCTCACATCAATGACACGCGGTGCTCCGCAGTTTCCACGTCGCTTATTCGCAGTGGTGCCATTGGTCCACTCACCATACACTTTCACGACAGTTCACAAACTGTGTAGTTTCAGAAATACCTCCACCCTTGGACCAAAAGCCAATAATCATCCCTTTTTGCAACTCTGATAAATCGCCTCTTTTACCCATGACAGCAACAAGGGATATGTATGCGCAGACAGCCTATGGTATACCTTATATACCTACGAAGCCAGGTCACCACATGGGACTTCCTTCATGAGCCACACGCTGTCAACTTCAAAAGTAGCAAGTTGTCATAATATTATGTATGGGTGTTTAACATGAATACGTTTTGTTTATAATCCCACATAAATAAATACATTTTTTATTATATTACTATGGGATTATAAAAAAAAAAAAGTATTCCCGTTAAACACATTTATCTTTTCTTTTACATTCTACCAGGAGCAAAAAGAGAAAAAATACTTTGGAGTCAACAGTAATTTTGTGACAAACATGAAATGAACTTTAAGGGGAAAAAACTTGTCTTGGTGAAGAATAGAAGAAATTGCTCAGCAGGATCCTAATTTATACATTGTGTGCTAGAGGTGGATTAAGACAGGGCAGCAGTGAAAGAAGCATTCAGCAGACAATGGGGAGCGAGAAATGAACAATCTCAGATGTTTTTTTCCCAGAGACTTTTAGAACAAAAAGCGTCTTTCAAAAGGTGAATGGATTCTGTGAGTGGTGAGTGGGTAGAAAGATGGTGAGGAATTCAAATCCTTCCTTACCCCCAAAGAGGCTGCTGAACCTTCTGAAAGCACTTAACATCCTGGAATAAAGTCAGTGCCTCCCAACTCGTATTTCTGCTGCTCTGGTTACCTGTAGTGATGTGGTCCAAAAGAGATATATCAGTGTAACAGGCAAAGCAAAGATACCCTGTGGAGCCATGATCAGAAACTGGGGCCGAGCTGGAGAACCGTGCTAGATGTCACACATGATGATGATTTGTCCAATGAGATGGAAAATCAAGGATCCACATAGGCAAAAGAATATTTTGTGGATGCTGTAGCTGCAGCGATGGCCCTCCCCACACGCTCCTTTAGGCTTCATGCACACGACCGTATGTGTTTTGCGGTCCGCAAATTGCAGATCCGCAAAAAAAAAACGGATGTAGTGCCGTATGGCATCCGTTTTTTTTGCGGATACGTTATTTTTGCGGATCCATTGTAATAATGCCTATCCTTGTCCGCAAACTAGAAAAAAATAAGACATGCTCTATTTTTTTGCGGAATGGAAAAACTGACACACGGAAACAGAATGCACACGGAGTACCTTCGGTTTTCTTTTGCGGACGCATTGAAATTATTGGTTCCGCATATGGTCCGCAAAAAAAACGGAACGGACACGGAAAGAAAATACGTTCGTGTCCATGAGGCCTTAAAGGGAGTCTGTCAGCAGTTTTCACCCTGCAAAAACTGATGACAGTCCAAGGTAGAAGATTTGGAAAGCTGCATAAATTTTGCAGCAGCCTGATTTGAGAAAATTAAATTTTAATCTGGTGCGTGCCACTACCCCAAGGGCCCCTCAAAGTGTTCCTCACGCTGAAGTGCCCCCGTCTTTCTGCAGTAATGCTCCACAACCCATCGCTTCTGCTTTTGAGTGACAGCTGTAGCAGGCTCCTGGATCAAAAACTGCTGACTGACTCTTCTAAGGGGTTGTACAAAAATAAGAATCACAGTCTACTGTTTTTTAAGGGATAGCGCATTCGTTGTCTGGAAAACATTCATGAAAAACATGGCACCTTTTCTGGTTTCCATGGAATTGGTGTTTTTTTGAGCAAAAAAATACCTTGTATATGAATCTCATACAAAAATAAAAATAGAAAGAACCTCTAAAAGTATCACGCGTAAAGTGGTTGTCCCACGATGGACTCCCAAGATCACTAGAAGGTAGGTCCAGAGCCCTTGTTCCTCATCCACAGAAAGGAGAAGAAGTTTGAATGGAGCAGCGGTCTTGCATGTTCCCTGCCTCTTCACTGAGTGGCCATGGAGATGATGAAACCATCCAAGGGCGGCTTTTGACTGTTCACATTGGCCCCATAGACACTGAATACAGAGGCAGAGGACATGTGTGACCACCGCTTCATTCAAACTCCTCCTCACGGTTAATCCAGTAATGGGATATAAGGGGCCTAGAACTCCCATTCTAGTGATCGATGAGGGTCTCAAGCAATAAGACATTTATCATCTATCCTGTGGATAGGTAAAAATTGTCCATTTTGCAACGACCCCTTCAAGGGGATAAGATATTGTTGTGGGAGCAAGAGCTGCTATACTAGAGTGAACCAGCACCATAAAGAGGTCAGACCAGGTCCTTGGGTCCACCAGAGGAAATGTTTCTGAGGGTCTTCCATCCATCTAGTGTATATAGAACATGTACACATCCACTTTTAGGTCCAATAAGGTTATGTGTCAATCATTCCATAAGATATAGACCCTGGTGGCATGTGATTAGCAACATAGTCCCCTCCAATCCATCGGTAATGCTTCTAGGAGACAACACAGTGACTTGTGGGGGAACTATTAAGTGGTCCGTGGAGTGCCTATGGTTTTGTAATATGCACCCATGGGGACTTTGTGTTTGAAATTACATGATCATGACTTTGATGAAGGCATTAACATATATACTTTTCAGAAACTAAGGTGTGCAACTGTTTTGCTCAGGTGTCTCTTCAGACTGGGCATCAGGAGTATGCGTCATGCCAAACTGGTAAAAGCAAAACCAAGTTGGTACAAAGGCCGGTACTCATAAAAAACCCCACAGGATCAGAACAAAAGGAATTACAGAGGCAGCGCCGCTGATTGGCAGAGATTATGTCTAATATGTCTGAACAATGTTCTGTTGAGAATAAATGGCCAGGATCAAACTCTCCCAGTAGCACAAAGTAATAAAACTAACAATATACAAAGAGAGACGGTATTAAAAAGCTGGTTACGTGATAGTGGTGTGCTGGGATAATTAATTCCACTATTCAATCAAATGGGATTCATTCTTTACAGGAGGACAATTGAAAACACTTCTAATGCCACTCAAGACAGGGGACAAACACAGAATATAGAATGTGAACGCCATGTGCGGAGCACTTAGGAAATCATACAGTCTGAACAGTATGTTCCTTAGTACAAGTGGTGACTACTGAAGTATACAAGCAACTACTGGGATAAACACATCACTACTATATGAGTTTAGATATGCCCAGTCTAAATAGCTTCTAATAATGTAATAATTATAGATCAATGTTCACACAGGGGAAGGAAGAGGGGAAGCTATGGGACCTGGTCTTGCAGAAATAAGTTTGTGTTATTTTGGAATGGCCAACCCAGTAACCTATCACAATCACTCCTTTGGAAGTTGTAGGTGTTAGCGCAAGGGCTTTGCTGCAGTTTTTCATTGCAGTAAAATCATGGCCACAATGTTTCTCCATGGGTGGGATGTCATACAACAATTGCAATATATTTCCAGTGTAGATGGAAATCTTTGATTTGCTCTTTCCATGCATGTTAAGGGGGTGGGCACTTTGTGGTATGATGCAAGGATTCCGCTGTGTGATCTGACCCAATCAGGTGTCTCTCCTCTGCTGCACCCTTTCTCCTCTCACAGCATGCAGTCTCAGGGAGGCAGCTCCTTCTTGTCTTTTAGTTATAAGACTGCAGACAGGGAAACAGGGAAAGGAGAAGTGTCTGAAAATAACTATGTTCACTGTCTGGAATCAAAGCCAGCAATGTGAGAAGTCGCTACCAGTCTACCTTAATCACATTGTTTGGCAGGAAACTAAGGCTACTCCTAAGTTCTTTACTAGAGCCTGCTGCAAGGCCGTTGGGCTTGGCTGCAAATGACCCAGATTGCATCTGCGGAGTATGGTAGAAGAAAACTTGTGCAATCTCTCCAGAAGCAGACCTACCAGAATGACCAGAGTAAAACGAGTAGTAGACAAGCAGGGTCAGAACTAGGTCAGATGAATAGTGCCAAAATGGTGGACAAGGGGCTAATCCAGAAACAAGCCACAGTTAGATTACCAAGAGTTCAGATGCAGTAGTAATATGTGACACAAAGCGCAGGAGCCACGATACAACATCATAGGCAACTGTCTATGCATGCGCAGTGTGCCCTCCTTCACGTTGCACGCTCCGTTCTACAGATAGGTGATGCTCCCAGAGTTGGGACCTTTCAATTTCCCGCCTAGGTTTGGTATTGCAGGCTGAGCCAGAAATCTGATTGACTTGGCTTCCGTCCTTCCTGGTCCACCAGCCAGAGATTGACTGGTCAGCATGGTAACTCTGTCAGCACAGTCATGCACAGTATGTTGGCTGGGTAAACTCTTGACAAGAAGTACAGGCTCCGGACACTTGAGGAAGATGCCACTTTCTCAGCATAAAATATGTTACAAAGTTTAATCTGGTCACATGTTCTACTAATATATACTAAACATTCTTTAATTTATATAACCCATTCACCTTCAACACCTTATTTGTTTCTGTTTAAGACCCAGAAAGGTCAATTTCCAAAAATCAGTTTCATGTATCAGTGTTAATACATCCAACTGTTATTACCAATTAAGACATTTCAGATTTCCATGTGAAAATCTCTATATCATAATGAAATATTGCCTTTCTCTTATTCTGTACAGAATGATCCCATCTTCAAGCAAGTCATTTTTCCTGAGTGACCTGGTGTCCTCCCGCATTTACGACTTATGCGTCCTGGCCGTTTACGACGATGGAATAACCTCACTAACTGCAACCAAAGTGATTGGATGTGTACAATTTACAACCGAACAGGAATATAAACAATGCCGTTCGCTCCATGCGCAGTTTCTTGGTGGAACCATGATCATCATCATAGGTGGCATCATAGTGGCCTCCGTCCTGGTCTTCATCTTTATTTTGTTAATGAAATACAAAGTCTATAATAATCACCCAAAATCTAAGCCAGCTAAAGTCACCAATGTGTGCTCCCAAACTAACGGTAGCCAGAGTGGGACAATGGGACGCTCCTCTTCTAAGCTCAACGAGAGGAGAGACAGTATTATGCAGGACATCTCAGGAACGTCCATCAAAAGCAAAACCATAGTTGACCTCACCGAAGATGGTGAAAAAGTGACTGTACCTGATACTACCTTTATAACAAATGATGTCCTGTCTCACTAGCAGAACAGTAGACCTAGACCACAAATGTATGCACCTCTTATAAAGGACTATCCACCGAGAATTGGACATTGTGGTATGGTGAAGAACATTTTCATGCAAGGAGTCGTATCGACGGCTTCACGCCTATTGTCTATTTTTAAGACCAGATGGTTACAACGAAAAAGCTATTTTTTTATTATGTAAAAAGGGTTCTTGCATTCTTAACTATTTTTGGTTGAATATTATTAAATATAAAGTGTGTGACTCAACAAGGCTAATGTGAAATAATTGGTTTTCCCAAATGGCACTTACGTGAAGAAAGCATAATAAATCGGTTTTTTTTTGTTCTTTTACACTTGTTTATTTCATATGCTGAATGAAATCTCCTCCAATTTTATGTCAAATTTCATTTAGAAGAAGATTTCGGTCTACTGAGCTTGTTGATTGACCTGCTGAAAAATTTAGGCCAGGGCTTCACCGTGACCAATGTGGAGCGACTACCTCACTAATGTATTTGTGTTAAAATGGTTTCATATGGGACCACGTGAACTCGCCTGTATATGTGTTTTCATATGACTGCAATATCACTATCGTAACAAGAAAAATTGAGGATTTTTCTCTAGTTAAAATATGTAAGCTAAGTCGGAGCCAGTACGACAAACGATTGCTTTTAATTTCCCCATGCAATCTCGCAAGAAATCTTATCTCAAGATATTAGTAAATTGCAGTTTTTTGCATTGTTTCAGAAAATCGCTTAAGTAAAGGTACATGTGGTTTTACATGTGATTTTCTGCATTAAAGGGGTTGTCTCATCTCAGACAATCGGGGCATATCACTAGGATCTTAAGTCAGTTTCTCTATGTATTCCTATGGGGGTCTCACTTTCAGTGTCATAGGAATGAATAGAGACGTAACTGACTTCCTGTCCTGTGTCAGTTGGAGATCAGAGACTTGATCACCTGACATCACTTTCTCGCAGGTCAGAGAATAAAAATTTTCCCGGGCGTTCTACTTTAAATAGACACTAAAGAGACTGCATTGCTACATAGAAGATTTATATCTCAGCACAAGTGCTAAATTCACATAGCATACAGGTCAGTGTCTCTCTGTAATGTCCTGCATGATACTGGGGCATACTTCTGAGTGACTGTGAGACAGGACACAACTTCTCCTCTACTTTCTGTGTGCCAGCGGATAGAAGTTAGTCTCCACTCACCATGTCTGGGAGAACTACAAACTATGGGGTTCATTTATTAAGCTAAATTAGGCCTAAATTCAGGCACGGCGCAACTTCGCCCCCTCACGCCAGGTCTAAATTTGCAGCCGTAACGTGGGCCGGCAGGCCCGTCTTATTCATCATTTTCTACGATTGTTTTAGGCGTAGAAAATGGTCTAATTGTAAGACAGCAAGGAAGCTGTCTTACAATTAGAACTGGCTGTGGATGCGCCGGTGTCTCTTCATAACTTCGGCATAACTTCCTCTGCCTGCTATGGGCCTTTATTAAGAGCAGCATCTAACGTGTCGGTCTTAATAAATTTGCCCCTAGATGTTCAGCATAGCATGTACAGAGGAAAACTACTAAAAATGCCATATACAAGTGATATAATGGCCAGAAATAGTGTAGGTTATTCCTCATGTATGAACACCGCACTATTGATTAATTCAAAATGTAAACTTTTTTTTTACATACAGGCTGAAAACCAATGCTATCTGAAAACTTTTCCCATGTAAAGAAGAATGTCCCCATTCACTCACAGCAAACAGAGATCTTAAAATTGGCGAGAGATTGATACAAGTGGAAAGATGGAGCCTGGATTGTATCGGGAATATTATATAAAGCAACTTTTAATTGTGATCATCCTAGTGGAAAAGTTAGATTATATTGTATTAAGAAGCAGCCTGCCTCAGCATTAATCATTTCCTACCATTGGTTTTGTAAGTAGGGCATCAGATCCATGGCCTACATGGCTAAAGGGGTATTTCCCTCTAACAGAATTTATCCCCTATTCATAGGATAGGGAATAAGTGTCTAATCTTTGGGGGTCCAATTGCCAGGATGATCTACGATCACAAAAATGGTAGCCGTAGAGTCCCCCATCCAAATGCACATATGGTCACTGTCACAGTCACTTCTTAAGGACTAATGAGTACAGAACTATCCCCGAAAGCCATATAGAAGGACCTCCGTTTTTGTTCTGTCATTGGACTTGTAGGATTTGCAACTGTAATAGAGATGCCAAAATGAGGCCATTTCAAACAGGTCTAAATCTAGAAACAAAGGGGATCATTTACTATTATATTAGGTGTTTTTTTGGCGGAGATTGTGACTTTTCCCCGCTCACTCCAGGTCTAAAAAAGTGGTCTCTTACATTTAGACTGGCGCTGAATATGCCGAAGTTATGCAGAGGCCGGCGCCTGTACATAACTTCAATGTATCCACCGCCAGCTAAAGGGGCTATAAAATCTGGCGTCTGAAACGCTGGTCTTAATAAATGACTCGCAAAATCTTCCAGACACATAGACTTTTATGGCCAAGAGGAATTCTGATGTTCTGTTAGATTAATGCCTCACATGTCAGTGTTTGGTCAGTGATTTCCATCAGTGATTTTCAACCAAAACCAGGTGCGGCTCTAAAGACAGAACAGGTGCAGATCTTTCCCTTACACCTTATGTCTGTGGAGGCTCTAATCCTGGTTTTGGCACAATCACTGATAGAAATAACTGACGTGTGAATGAGGCTTAGGAAACAGGCTGAACCCAGGGGTGCACCTAGCCTATGAAATTAAAATGGCAACCGCACCCCCCACCCCCATACCAAAATTTTCAGCCTAACACATCCCCTCCAGCCCAAGTGTTAAAGACTTGGAAAACAGTACATATAGCATTGCAGAACATACAGAGTAATACAGCGCCAGACACCTCTTACATCCAGTGATGTCTACTCTAATGTAGATGTTCTCTTTCCTCATCATCTCCATTCTCCAGACCGCCATGATGATTTCTTTTAGTCGTCTCTTGCCTCTACAGATTGTGACACACAGACATCTTAGATCCCTACTTCTCTATTATTCCCCATCTTCTGAACACCCCATCCTGCCACTCCCAAAACTTCTTGCCACTGTGCTTCCCAAAACTGTACTGCAGAAACACAAAATTCCTGTGAAAATACTATTACCACACAGATCGTGCCCCTTTAATAGTGTCCCCAATGTTAATAGTGCTGTAAACATAGTGTCCCCCAAAATATTTGTGCTAAGCTCATACTGTGCTAGGGTGCCCCCACAGTAATAGTGCTCCTAAAAGTCCCACCAATAGTAATATTTCTCTGCCAGAGTGCCCTTAGCGTTAACAGTGCCCCTACAGTAATAATGCCCCCACGGTGCCCATGCAAGTAATTGTGTTCCCCATAGTCCCACAGTAGTAATACATCTCAACATAATGCTCCCAGTAGTAATAATTCCCCTTATAATTTATGCCAGTACAAAAACTACCCCCTATAATGTGTGCCAGTGCAAATAACATCCCATCATAATGTGTGCCAGTAGAAACAATGCCCCTTATAATGCGTGCCAGTACAAATAATACTCCCTTATAATGTGTGCCAGTAGAAAAAATGCCCCTTATAATGTGTGCCAGTAGAAAAAATGCCCCCTATAATGTGTGCCAGTACAAATAATACTCCCTTATAATGTGTGCCAGTACAAAAATACCCTGTTATAATATGCACCAGTACAAATAAAACACCTTCTAATGTGCACCAGTACAAAAAATACCCTCTTACAATGTGTGCCATTATAAAAATACCCCCTTATAATGTGTTCTAGTACAAAAATGTCCCCTTAGAATGTATGCCAGTACAAAAACACCCCCTTATAATGTGCGCTAGTACGAAAATGTCCCCTTCGAATGTATGCCAGTACAAAAATATCCTCTTATAATGTGTAGCAGTACAAAAACACCCTCTTATAATTTATGCCTGTACAAAAGGTGCCCCCTTATATGTGCCAGTACAAAAAATCCCCCCATAACATGTGCCAGTACAAAAAATACACCCTTTTAATGCCCCCTTATAATGTGTGCCAGTACAAGAAAATACACCCTTTCAGTACCCCCAATAGAATTAATAGCCCCATAGTGCCCCGCAGGTGCACCCCTGGCTGAACCCACAGTGAGACTTAATTTTAGAGCTTTTTAGAGCAATGCAACTCTTGTGTGTAGTCTGTGTCTTAATATCCACGATTGTCATCCATCGCATCTGAGTGCATTCCATTTGTGGTGTATCCAACAAGGGTATCTGGGCAAGGGGTGAGGAGGCCAATACCTCACCCTACCACTGAGACACCTTTTACTGAGAGGAGCGGTAATACGGTGGATGGGAGAAGAAAAAAACTGAAAGTGAAGAAAATAAAGACATGAGTGAAGAACGAAAGTAAGATAGGAGAAAATAGAATAAAATTAGAAGAAGAGGGAAGAATACGGAAGTGAGGTAAGTGAGAAAAAGTAAGTGAAAGAAGAAAGCAAAATACACTGGTCTCTTAAGTTACAGTAGTAATTAGTTCCAGGAGGACCATTGTAAGCTGAGACCATTAGAGCTTGAGACAATAACTGTATGGAAAATTAATAAATATCAACCTAAAAGAAGATAAAATTTAGATTTGAAATATACCACCAGTTCTAAGCAAGTTTTAAAGAATGAATGCTACAGGTCAATATAAGAAACTTTGTAATATATCGCATTAAAGAATTATGCTTCCTCCGGGGCTTCTCAGAGTGCTTTCCTCTTCTTTCCCTTCACTCTCTAGTAGCTTCCATCTCTGTCTCCAGCCTCAATCAGAAAAGTCTATGGAGAGAGGAGGAGGGATGAGGAGACTTTATTACCTCACTCTGAACAGTGTTAGAGCCTTATCTTACTAGATATTGTATAGTGATCGTGGGTGCCCGCTCTTAGGGATTGAAGCACTCATTGCTGGAGTGCCGGGAGCTGCGGTCCTGTCACTCAGCTCCCCGCGCTCCGTCTTTTCCGTCCTGAATGATGAAGCAGGAAGACTTCTGCTCCACCATTCAGCCTGCAGGCACAGATCGCGCTGACTGCCTGTGTGGGAGGAGCCTGCAGCCCGGGAACCTGCCTAAGGTCCTCCCACACAGTGCTGCAGAGCGATCTGTGTCTGCAGGGTGAGAGCTGCATGTGAGCTTCAGGAACAGGGCAAGGTGAGTAGTTACTGTGGGGTTTTTGTTTTGTTTTAACACAGAGGGCTTTACTACTGTAAATGGGGCACAATAGTAATTTCTAGTACGGAGGGGGCACAGAGGGCATTACTACTAGTAAGGGGGCACAATGGGCATTACTACTGTGGATGGGGCACAATGGGCATTTCTTCCATGAATGGGACACAATAGGCATTATTACTATGAAGGGGGCACAGAGGGCATTATTACTATGAAGGGGGTACAGAGGGCATTACTACTATGAAGGGGGCTTAATGGGCATCACTAATATGAAGGGCACACAATGGGCATTATCACTGTTATGGGGGCACAATGGGCATTACTACTGTGAAGAGGGACAGAGGGCATTACTACTGTGAAAGGGGCACACTGACGGCATATCTACTCTGAAGGGGCACAGAGAGGGCATAGATAGAACATTACTACTGTGAAAGGGGCAGACAGAGGTCATAACTACTGTGAGGGGGGACACAAAGAGGGCATTACAACTGTGAAGGGAGCACAGATAGCGCATGTACTTTAAGGGGGCACAATGTGGGGATAACTACTGTGACCGTTGTATAGTAAGGGCATAAATACTGTGAGGGAGCACAGTATGGGCATAACTACTGTGAGAGGGCACAATATGGGCACATATCTGGACAAAACTACTTTGAGGGTTTTACAATGAGGGCAATACTACTGTGAGGGGTTACCATTTTTTTTTAAGTATTGGGGGTGCCAGAAAAAGGACCTGCCCCGGGTGCCATACACCCTAGGCACACCACTGGGTATATTTATTTTATTATTATTATTATTATTTTCTGCACTTATATAATGCTACTATATTCCGCAGCGCTTTACAGACATTAGCATCAAGCCGTCCCCAGACTCCCCAATGGGGCTCACAATCTAAGTTCCCTATCAGTATGTCTTTGGAGTGTGGGAGGAAACTGGAGGACCCGGAGGCCATTGTAACTTCACAGATCGCTGCAATAAATAGAGGAATAAAAAGTAATGCGGTGAGGCTAAGAAAGAACATAGAAAAAAATAGAGAAGAGAGGGAAAGATGATTGAGGAGGAAAGGAAGAGCTATATATATATGGGTGTAGCAGCACTTTGGATATACAAGCCTTCTATGGTGGAGGTGCAAGCGGTGTTGAACGCCAGTCCGCAGCGTCCCTTTCAACAGGAATCCATACACACACGAAAACCGCAGTACACCTTGATCTCCTAGAATAAGGAGAACAAGAATAAGGAGAATAAAGAATAAGGAACAAGGAGATCAAGGTGTGCTGCGGTTTTCGCGTGTGTATGGACTCCTGAGGAGGAAAGGAAGTTAGAATCAGAAAGAGAAGTAATAGAAGGTGGTGATGAAAAGAGGTGGAGGAGTAGAATACAATCAGCAAGAGAGAGAGGAACAACTGACACAGTTAAGAGGTGGGTCCCTCAAACACGATAGATCGGCAGTGGATTTAGACAACTTTATTTTGTGTATGATCCGGCTTATAACATGGTGGTTCTCCTTAAAGAAGACAATTGCTAGGAATTCATCTTCACTGAAGACAACTGTAGATACAGCGGAACCAAATCTTAATGGTTACTGTCACTATACGAAGGCTCAATACTCTTATTGGTTAAAGCTCCAGATCAGGCACAAAAGCATAAAGGTTACAGATACAATAAGGTGGAGATTTAGCATAAAAGGTTCCTGTGGAATTTACATATTAATAGCATATCCTCAGGATAGGTCATCATCAATAGGAAATCGGAGGCTGTCCCACGTCTGGGACCCCCACGATCAGCTGTATGAAGAGGCTGCGGAGCTCTGTAAGTGCTTAGGCCTCTTCCTAGGCCATATGATGTCACATTCATCTTTCACGTGGCCTAGGCACAGCTGTTTGAAATTTAAGTGAATGGGGCCGAGCTGCGATACCAAGCACAACCACTATCCAATGGATGGCACTGCGCTTGGTAAGATGCGAGGAGGCCGCAGCACAGAACAACTCTGGTGAGCGCTCTGGCTTCCTTAAACAGCTGATCAGCAGGGTGCTGGGACCCCCACCAATGTCATATTGATGACCTATCCTGAGGATAAGCCATCAATATGAATATCCCAGAGAACCACATTAAAGCAATCAAGAAAAAAAAGGCATTTTAACTGGGGAACGAACAGCATGCTTACATGGTGCCCTCCTTTTCATCTTTTTAGCTTCAGATCTCTCACTTCTCAGGGCTCCTCTTCTGTCATCCAAGATGGCCGTTCCGCTTCTCGGACTACCTATTGCCTACTGTTCATCTGATAGCCCAAGACACTTCCCACTGTACTTGGATTGGCCAGTACTGCTCATGTGACAAGTAGGGAGTGTCTTAGGCTACATTGCACAGTATGCATCAGGTAGTCTGGGAAGCAGTGTGGTCATCTTGGATGGTAGAAGAGGGGCCCAGGAAATGGCTGATCTGCAACTAAAAAGATCAAAACTAGGTCACCAGGTAAGGCTTCTGTTCGTTTTCCGGCTTCTTGAACCAGAGGGGCGCTTTAAATGTTGCAAAAGTCAACTGTTCACCCAGTGGTGGATCCAGAGCCTGGTCTCGGGAGGGGCACTTCCAGATTGTTTTGTGGCGGCGGACAGAAAATAAAGTGGTGCTTATAGAACAGACTATTTTATTTAACCTATCGTACAGCTCTAATCTTATTTAAAAACGGTCACATCTGTCTTTCCAAATTACGGATTTTGAAAATTACAAAAAAATAGGTGACACTTAACCACATATAACTTTTTTCATCAGGAGTTTGTATACTGATTATAGAACAGAATATTCCCAGACAAAATAGTAACAAACAATACACAATTATGTGTAAAAAGGTAGAAATATACTGATAACAGTGTCCCTTTTTACACATAATTGTGTATTGTTTATGTTACTATTTTGTCTGCGAATATTCTATAATACTATGGCCTAATGGCCGGCGTGACGTGACCACATGTGAATTGAAGCTCTAGACCAGGCATCCTTAAACTGCGGCTCTCCAGCTGTTGTAAAACTACAACTTCCACAATGCCCTGCTGTAGGCTGATAGCTGTAGGCTCTTCGGGCATGCTGGGAGTTATAGTTTTGCAACAGCTGGAGGGCCTCAGTTTGAGGATGCCTGCTCTAGACTATGGCCAGTGCCAGTCCGTGGCTCTAACACCTGGTCTGGGGACGTGGGGAGTGGGGACAGGCAGTAAAGTATTTAGTATTAGGTAGTAAAGTATTTAGTTAGTATTAGGTAGTAAACTATTTAGAACAGTTAGTACACTCTTAAAAGTATGGTGGCCGGCACTGGAGCATGATTGCCCGATCTCACCTGGTCGCTGGTGGGGCCTGGGCTGGTCCAGGCAGGGACCGGTTCAGGCTAGAAGCTCTAGCTCAGCTCCACAGTACGCCAATGTAGTATGTACAGTACTCTCTGTCCGACCACGCATGCAGCTCCCTCCCCCACTGTCCACTGATATATACCGCGCTGAGTCTGAGCACCGGTGTGACATCACCGGCCGGCGCTCAGCAGTGCAGCGACAACCTAGGCCGACAGCCCACAAGTAACCCGGGCGGCGCCGGCGGAATGGGGAAGTAGGGCAACCCGAAACCCTCTCTCACTATATTCTCGAGGGGTGCAATTGACCCGTTGCCTCGGCCGCCCCCCCCCCCCCCTTTGACCTGCCAGTGTGTTCACCTCAAAAGAGTTCCAACATCAGCTTTCTGTGCTAGTATCTGATGTCAGCAAATGTACATTTTTGCTCTGTTAATAAATTCTGTAAATGGCCAGCATGTTCATTTGTGGCTAATAATTCCGTATTTTTTTTTTTTTTGGGGGGGGGGGGGGGGGTTCATCTGATACAACGGGGAATTTCAAGGTCAGAAAAACTGGCAATCCAAAAAAACAATTTTCAGAGTAACAGCACAGAGTAAATCCACTGCACGGACAATAATTTCCATATTTAATGAGGGCACAGGCATTAGTCTGATATTAACCTTGTGCAACCCAAGTCCTATAAGGACAACTGCAAGAGCAACATAGATCTGAACTTAGCAATTGCAGGCTTTTTGTGACCTCTAGTGGTCAAAGTTGGTATGACTGCTGCAGAATTTATATACAGTATAATGTACGGTTTCTGTGCAGCACTATGCTAATATTAACATGGAAATAGAAACATTCTGTAGCATTGTATAGGATTGAAGAATTGAAGATATGGACACAAATGCAAGCCTGCATTTAAAATAAAAAGACAAGTTTTAAAGGGTTTTTTCTAATTTCAGGTAAATAAAGGGTAACTCCTAGGCCCTCACTACACAGGCTGTTGTGACTGCAGCTTACATATAGGCACAGTCTAACATGGGGAGTATTTTTCGGATTTTCAAATCTGCAACATGCCCAATCTGAGGTCGAAATGCCACAGAAACGGGTGAAATGGGTAAGGCAAGTGGATCTTGTTACAGATTTTGGGGTGGATTACTCAGTGTTACCGTTAAGATACTTTATTAACAGGAGAAAATAAATTAAAGGGGTTTTATAGGACTTAGATATTGAAGATTTATCCTCAGGGTAGGTCATCAATATCAGATCGATGGGGGTCCGACTCAGGCCGGCACCTCCACTGCTGTTTTGAGCAGCCATAACACCAGAAACCATACAGTGTATGAAGATGGGGGCAGACATGTAATATCTATGCCAGAGTACTGCAGCTCAGTCCTCATCCAAGAGAATGGGGCCGATGTGCAGTATGCCGATGCAGGAAACTACACGGTTACTGGTGCCGCGGCTGGCTAAAACAGCGGAGGAGGTGCTGGATGTCAGACCCCCACTGATCTGGTATTGATGACCTATCCTGAGAATAAATCATCAATACTAGCTCCTGTTAGTGGCTCAAATAATGGTGATATGCCAAGTGCACTGTATATAGGACAAAAGATGAAATAACTGGCTCACTATTTAGTGCAGTTGTCAATTCTGAAATACAATAAAAATACAATAAAAACCATGTTTATTTACTAGTAGGTTAAGTCCAATGCAGAAAACAAATATTAAAAATATAAAATAAATAAAGATATTTTAAAATATGTAAAAATGTTATTATATCCTACATACAACAGGGGCTAGTGGTTAATAAGTGCTTGGAAGTAGATAGAAAGCTGAATAAGCCACCTCCAGCCGATATCTGTAGTGCTTCCGAATGACTGGGGAGAGGTGGATAGTGTTTGATGATGGGTCAGGTTTTGGAGAATGATAATTAAGGGGGTGAGTGGAGAAGAGTTAGATTAGGGGATGTGATAGGCCAACCTAAAAAGATGTGTTTTTAGGGAGAGCCTAAAATTGTGTTGGGGTAGGGCATTCCAGAGAAGTGGTGCAGCTCGGGAGAAGTCTTGGAGCCGGGAGTGAGAGGTTCGCATTAGGGTGGATGTTAGTCGTAAGTCATTGGCTGAACGGAGAGCATGGGTAGGGAGGTAGACAGAGATGATGGAGGAGATGTAGGGGATGCAGTACTGTGGGGAGCTTTGTGGGTGAGGATGAGGACTTTAAATTGAATACTGTACTGAATAGGCGACCAGTGCAATGACTGGCACAGGGCGGAGGCATAGGAGTAGCGGTAGGACAGATAGGTGACCCTGCTGCATTCAGGATAGATTGAAGAGGGGAGAGTCTGGTGAGGGGAAAATCAATTAGTAATGAGTTACAGTAATCCAGTTGGTAATGGATCAGGGCAACAATGAGAGTTTTTGTTGTTTCCACAGTTAGAAAGGAGCACATTCTAGAGATGTTTTTGAGGCGCAGGTGACATGAGCAGGCAAGCAACTGAATCTAGGGGGTGAAGAAAGGATCAGGGTCACATATAACTCACAAGACAGCGGGGGTGCTGTCTAGGCATGATGCCACACACTGAGAGGGAGATATCAGGTTTAGGTAGGTTAGTAGATGGAGAAAACACCAGTGGTTCAGTTTTTGAAAAATTCTGTTTTGGATAGAGAGAGGACATGACGTTAGAGACAGCAGAGAGACAGTCACCGGTATTATGTAGTACAGCAGGGGTGAGGTCACGGGTTGAAGGGTATAGTCGGGTGTCATCGGCATATTCTGTCAAATTTGGGTTGTGTAGAGAGAGAAAAGGAGAGGACCATCTAGGACTAAGCTGTGAGGAACCCCGACAGCAAAAGGGAAAGGAGGGCAAGTAGAGCCAGCAAATGACACACTGAAAGAGCGGCCAGATGGGAAGAAAACCAAGAGAGAGTGGTGTTCTTAAAGGGGTTCTCTGGGAATTAGGAAAATGAAAATACTTAAATATTATTTTATTATAAACATATTCCCAAATACCTTTCATTCGTTATAATGGCTTGTTTGGTCTGGGGAGCAATTATCAGGGGAAATAAAATGTCCGCTGTCCTATTATTACACACAAAACCTGTCCTAATCACCCAGCAGGATGAGTTACTTCACAAACCTGAGCTAAAGAGTAACCCTTCAAGGTGAGGAGGAGACGGTGGGCTACAGTGTCAAATGCTGCAGTGAAATCGAGCAGAATGAGCAGAGAGTAGTCACCGTTTTATTTAGCTGTCAGGAGGGCGTTTGTCACTTTGGGAACGGCAGATTCTGTAGAATGTAGGGTCCGAAAAACAGATTGTAATGGATCAAGGACTTGGAGTAACAACTGGGACAGACTATGTAGCCAGTATATTTGTGTGCATAAACGTTCTTAACCTGGAGGATAAACTGTATCTATCTCTTTAATGCAAGCAATAGTTTAGGAAAATAATCTCCTTGATAAGCGTAAATACACTAGAAGAAAATGATAAAAGAACACCTGGAAAATGTAATGTGATTGAAAAAGTTTAATCTGCCTGTTGTGCTTGGTGGTGCACCCTTTATTTTGGCCTCTGCAGCAGGGTGTACGTTGAGGCAGGGTCACATTAAAGGGGTTATCTGGGATTATTTAACTGATGATCTGTCCTCTGCATAGGTCACTGATCGATGGGGGTGCAACACCAATCAGCTGTTTGATAAAGCAGGGGCCCTCGCAGTAGTGCCGCGGCCTTCTCACAGCTTTTCCTAGGCCATGTGATGTCATGTTTATTGAAGTGAATTGGGCTGAGCTGCAATACCAGTCACAGCCGCTATACAATGTACGGTGCAGTGCTTGGTGAGCTGAGAGAAGACTGCGGAGCTACTGCGAGCACCAGGTGCCTTCTCAAACAGCTGATTGGTGGTGGACCCCAACCGATCGGATACTGATGACCTATCCAGAGGATGTCATCAGTTGATCCCAGACAAACCCTTTAATATTGGGTGACATCTCTCCTTGCTGCCACTCCAATCATACAGATGCTGGACATCCTCCTGTGGTCATTCCAAGCTCTTTCCACTTGGACCCGTAGTTTTGCCAACTAGTTTTGGCTGCTGTGCATGGGAGATTCACCCCCATCCAGTCCTAGACATTTGCAATGCAGGAGAGATCTGGCGATGGAGCTGGCCAGAGGAGCTGCTGGACACAGGGCAGTGTGTGGGTGGCCATTATCTTGTTTAAACACCACGTCTCCTAACTGAATAAAAAAAAACGCAGTAGGATTGGTTCCACAATGTCCTGGACATACCGAAGACTGGTCAATGTTCCCTCCACAAGTTCCAGATGGGAATGGCCAAGGTTAGTAATGACGCCCCATGACACCTGGTGTTGGTCCTGTATGATGGCAGTAGACACTCTCCAGCCCTACTGAGAATTCTGAAGCATTTATTTTAGTTTTTCATTTTCGGGTACTGAATCTGTAACAACATTGTGCATCTAGTAACTTTTTACTGTGTTCCTTTATGGCTGGAACAATAAAACATTCAGTCACTGTAACATATTGGATCACCGGCTAATCTCTTCTGGATGCAGAGAGACACCGCTGTAGTAGTGTGAAGAAGAAAGAAGAGTCTGCTTTTTGGCGCTCCAAAACCCGGACACGGCAATCTTAAATTTCAGATTTTTTTTTATTCCAATAAAAATAATTTTAACCTGTTTAACCTGATGAAGGGGTTCCTAATTCCCCGAAACGCGTTGTTTTTACCTAAATTATTTTTATTGGAATAAAAAAAGAAATCTGAAATTTAAGATTGCCGTGTCCGGGTTTTGGAGCGCCAAAAAGCAGACTCTTCTTTCTTCTTCATGCAACGACCAGTGAGGAGGGACTAGACATCCTTCCGCATTGGAACCTAAACCTGCGGCTGCACACCCGAAGGCGATCATTTCTTCACTTGACATGCCTACAATATTGTTGTGCCTATTATCCTATATACTATCAAGGACATACTACCCTATTGTGCGCTATTCTCTTGAACCCTAGGCACGTCCACTCTACATACAACTGCCGTATTAGTGGCCGGTTGCTGACGGCCATATGTAGAGAGTTCTGCATGTGTGGTATATGTGCAAGTCCAGCCTGGTGACCAGAGAAGTTGTAGTGAAGAGTGAGGAATGGGAAGATGAACGACCCCAATGAAATTTGACTTACGCCCCTGAAAGTGGCTAGCATTAAGACCAAAAAAAGCCACCTACCTAACCCCCAGCACAGGGTCCTGTCCCCGCTGCTTGCTGCCCCCTGTGCACTGGAAATGTGAAGTACTGTCCATCATCAAGTGCAAGGCTGTAGCGGTTCACTGGCCTCAGCAGTCACTCCTGGGGATATGTCACCTCTGAGGGCAATGAATAGCTGCAGTGGTATACTTGTCAACAGATGGGACATCACGCTTCCCTCGGCACTGGAGCAGAGCTCCGGAGAATAAGTAGGAGAGTTTTTTTCTTTATGCCAAGTACTTTTCAGAGCCATACGTAAAATTGCTTTGGGGGTCGGACAACCCCATTAAAGAATGCTTATACTTTAGTTACTGTACACACAATACCTGAAATACCCTTTAATTAGAAAATTTCCTTTAATGTGTTGCGGCAGGAGACTGGTTTTCACCTCCTCCATAGAGTCATTCTCTATTCTATTCATAGGGGAGTATTTTAATCACTTTTTCATTGAATGTCATAGAAATGATGATACAATGCAGTCCCTCGCTAGGTCGGGGTATGGAGGAGGGGGGTTCTCCTTTTAATCGGGTCATCTGCATTCAGAGTTTCCGCTTAAATTAACTGAACTTGGGATTGTATTCATGGGGAAAGAACATAGGGTTTAATGTTAAGAACAGCATGTACGTTAATGCATGTTGGCGTAGCTTACAGATGCATAGTGGCCGCTATGTGTGTCTATAACCTTAGGCTTCATGCACGTTCCGGTCTGTATTTTGGTTTGCCAACCACAGATCCCCAAAGTATGGCTAGCGTTATGACGTAGTGCATGTAGGTGCGCTTTTATCTGACGCTGTGCAACATCAGGTCAGAGTACAGTACATGCAAAATGAAGGCCAGGGAGGGGCGAGTTCGCGAGCAGGAGAGGTAAATTCTGATCTGGGGTCTGATCTGAGGCAGATGGAGGCTGGGGGGATTGATGAGGGTCTGATCAAGAATATATATATTTTTTTCTTATTTTCCTCCTCTAAATTATAGGTGTGTCTTAGGCCTTATTCACACGTCCGTAGTGTTTATGGATCCACAAATTGCGGATCCATAAACACACCCGGCCGGCAGCCCCATAAAAATGTCTATTCTTGTCCGCAATTGCGGGCAAGAATAGGACATGCTCTACTTTTTTGCGGAGCTGCGGCCGTAAGATCGGCGGCGCGCTGCAAAAACTGATGCGGAGAGCACAGTGTGGGCTCTCCGCATCGTTCTGTGCCCCATTCAGAGTCAATGAGTCTGCATGTATTCCGCAGAATTGCGGAATACATGCGGACGTGTGAATGGGGCCTTATATTCCGGGAAACACAGTAATTGACATGCTGCAGCGTTGGAAATCTGCACGCCCAGTCAGTTTCTGCAGTGTACATGAGCTGCGTGGAATCTTATATACTTTGCTAGTACTGCATTACACTGTGCATGGAAAAACGGCCTTACACAGCCACGTGAGTGAGCTTTAGGTTACAGCTACACTTTTTGTAATGATAGTCAATAGTGTCGCACTGCAACATGCGACAGTCGCACAAAAATCCAACTTTAATAGACTTTAATAGTCGTAGCGCCACACCATTGATTATCATTACAACAAAATGTCACGCAACTTTTTACTGTGTAGCAATAGCCTTACTGATGTGACACCGTCCACAGCCAGAGCAACCCAGTACAGATGCTGCCATGAACCAGTACGGTGAGATGGTAGCAGTCAGGCCGCGCCGGGTTGATGCAGAATGAGACTGGTGTCTGAGACATCTTGTATTGAATTCTGCTCTCCTAACTTACCCGCCTTTGTCTGTCATTTCCCGAAAGACGCTTCATACACTGTTTGACACAATAAAATGTAATTACTACATATTGGAAAAAAGCTAAAGCCCTGAGTGTAGGACATGGAGATGATAGGATGCATTTTCCAGATGTCAAGCATAGGTAACTCAGGACGTGAGGCGCTTACAAAAAGCCATTCTACAGCAGAAGGGTTTCCAGTCGTAGACGGCACAAAGGAGGATTAGAGGAGAGGAGCGCTTTTACTCGCTTTCAATTAGCAATTAAGGAGGCTTTTAGGAAAATTTTAATTAATAACAGAACGGAATAGATTTCCATTCAGCTCATTTAGTAAAATGGAATTCATTTCTGAAAGTTATAATTACTGTATCTCATTTTACTTACCGTTAAAAGGTGAGGTATTGTTTTAAAGGAAACCTGTCAAATTGGACAAGGGCAGGAGGCGTAGGCCTTACCCAGGGGACTGACCACGACACAGTTATTGAGTGGCTCCACCCACCAGACTCCTCTAATCTGTGACTCCTGCCCTATAACATACTGTATTTACTGCAAACAGGCCAGTATATTCAGTGTGCCAGATCCCATTTAAAGTTTATTTATTTTTTAAATTAAGTCCCCACCACCGGCTGTGGCTGGTATGGAACACTTTCCGCCTGGATTATCTGCACGTCTAATATAAACAGGGTACTTTCAAACTTGCGTTGAAGGATTCCATCAGGCAGTTCCGTTGACGGATCCGTTAAAACGTTTGAAAACGGATTTCATTCGCAAATGGATCCGTTTGACAATTGTATTGAAATAACGGATCTGTCTTTCCGTTGTCATCCGTAAAAACGGATCCGTTATTTATTATTTTACCATTTTTAAAGGTCTGCGCATGCGCCAATTTTCAATGTCGGATCCGCCCTTAATACATTTCAATGGAAATTAACCGCGGATCCTTAATTCTGGCATTTTTTGGACGGAGATAAAAATACAACATGCTGCTCTTTTATCTGCGTCCAAAAAACGTGAAAGGACTGAACTGAAGACAAACTGAACGGATTGCTTTCTATTCAGAATGCGTTTTTCCCCCGTTATTGAGCCCCGAGGACAGAACTCAATGACGAAAAACTTGACGCTAGTGTGAAAGTACCTTTATTCATTTAGAGGGGTTGTCCAGCCTTTACTATTCTATCTGTCATTAGGATAGGCCATCGCTAGCCGATCGGCAGGGTCCAACACACCAAACCTCAACCGATCAGATGTTGCGATGCAGCTCCATCGATGGAAGTCTGCTCAAGAACTACCCGGCTCTGTCAACCTTGAAGTGGAGGGCGCTCGTTACTACAGAGCTGCCGCCACTGCTATCAACTATCAGTTAGTGAGGGCCTACCCTGAGAACAGGCGATCACTAGGTGAAGGCTAGACAACCCCTTTAATATCACCCAACCTGCTGAATGCAAAGGTTCTGGCCAACACCTAATGTATATGTGGGGGGTGCCTCCCAATTTATCCCAAGGCAGACGTCGGGGAACAGAAAGATAATCATTTCTGTACTCAAGGAGATGAGCCACTGCAGAGGAGCCCGACAGCGGCTCGCCACCCTCTCCCCAGTGAGACATCAAGTATGATCGAGCGAGTGTGCGCCTGTACGGTGGCTACACCCTTTTCATATCATTGCCCCATTCTGTTGAATCGTGACCCAAAAACAGACAAAATACCCAGTTTCATGAGAACAAAAAATAATTTTCGCATTTAATAAAGATTCAAGTCTCCAGAACGAGCTCAAGTAGTATTGCACAATAAACCAAAATTTGATTTCTGAACAAAAAACATAAAATTAAGAAATTAAAAAGGTGCCTGGTTCTCACATCAGGAAGTCTGTTTTTTCCTGTAGAGATAAAGTTTCAACCGACAACAATTTAAAGGGACATCCACAGGTTTAATTATTTAGCCTGGAAAGCTGAGCTACTATGTTAGGGATCGGCAACCTTTGGTACGCCAGCTGTGGTGAAACTACGACTCCCAGCATGCACACCTCTTGGCTGTTGTCAGAACTCCCAAAGGAGTGAATAGAGCCTGCTGGGAGTCATAGTTTCACAACAGCTGGAGTGCCGGAGGTTGCCGATTCCTGTACTATGTATTGGGTTAAATGTTCAGCCTTGTAGGAGGTGAAGAATAAAAGGTAAGCATCCTTTATAGTGGTTTCAAGCTTCTGAGCCAAATCTTGAAGCAAATTCAATCAGCCCCGAACAAATAAAAAAAAAAAATCCTTTTATATTTGCTTTTGCAGATCTTGGAGAGTAGCCAGTATTTTATGTTCCTTTATCATATGCACTCTACATGTGCAGAGACCGGATAATGCTTCAACCCCCGTCTGCAGACAAACACGAAGATTTACAATTCAACTTTTCTTGAAAAACAACTTTTTGGCCATTTCTATGGGTTGGAAGGAGGGAGGGGGAGTGCACAAGAGAAAAGCAAAGCTAGCAGGCATCACCTGTAACGTGAATGGGCACCTGAGAACATCAGGTCCAAACCGCTGTGCTGAATTATTTCAGAATACATTTTGATGGGGTTGGCACTCTGCTTTTGTGTTATGCTACAAATCCCCGTTTGCCTGCACATAGTTAAATAATAAAAAAAAAATCTGGCAGCCTGCAGCCACCACTAGGGGGAGCTTAGAAACTTCACTTTTTTACATATCTCCTAGAACTGAACCCTTATGCAGCAAGCTCCCCCTAGAGGCGGCTGCAGGCAGACAGAATTTTACCATTTACCTCAATAGCCGTATGCAGGGAGGTAGCGGATTTGGAAAATTGAGATTTCACTATAAAGGAGATGTTTAAAAGGAGTGTCCACTTTTTGAAAAGAGTCTACAGAAAGGCAAGTCTATAGAAGAGGTTTTCACTGACGTGCTAAAGGTAGTGCCTGCATAGTTTTTGGTTAGAATTAGGCTGCATTCAGACGGTGTCAGCGTTATACCCATGACTTTATGCCACTGTATAGGCATGGAAAAAGTATACCAACGTATGCCTATATATCTCTGTTAAGGTCTGAAACTTTTGGAGGTGTGGTACTGAATTTCTTACTAAAAGCGGTTGACCACTTTATGCGCATTGGGGAGGGGGGAGGGGGGCAAACCTACAAAAAGAAGCATTCATACCTGCTCCCCAGTGCTGCGTCTCAGGTCCTTCACTCCACTGCAGTCAACATCTGTTTTGACACTGCTGCAGCCAATTGCAAACCACAGTGGTGACCTGCTCAACTGGTCACATGACACAAGGCGAGCAGGTCACTGTTAAGGCCAGCAATTGGCTGCAGAGGTTTCTAAGTGGATGTTGACAGCAAGGGACCAGAGCGAGGCGGCAGAGGTCAGTGAGTAGGTCAGCACGCTTCTCTTTGCAGGTCTGCCCGGGAGAAGGCCAATCCCTTTAAATGGGTTCTATAGGAATTTGCAAATAACAGGAGGTCTGTTCTGTTCAGACTTCCTAACATACTCCTGTATTAAACATTTGGGCTTCTCATATACACAGATGATATATTCTTACATATATCCCATTGCCAGGGTGGGCAACCTGCAGCACACCAGCTGTTATGAAACTACAATTAATTAACCAGCATGTTCCATTTATTTCTGAGAAGAGCAGGGAAAGTATGCATGCTTAGGCTTGTAGTTTCACAACAGCTGGCGTGCCACAGGTTGCTCGCCCTTGCACCTATGGCATCACGCATGACACCTATGCTAATAGAGAAGCTTGTATGGATAGGACTCAAGCAAAGGAGAGTTCTAAGGGATATTAGCAATTTACAGGACTAGATGCTGCTTGTTTAGGTTTTATATCTATATCCTTACAGAGCCCCTTTAACATCAACCTACTGTTCCAATTTTTAAAGATAAACTACTGGAATGCCAATTATGTCTTGTCTAATCTGGACGTGGGCTTAAAAAGCGTGAACACACAGGCAGCATGAAATACGGAGGGGCTCCCCGGATACAAAGGCTGTGGCGTTTCAGAGAAAACTGTTTAGAAACAATCTGGGAGCAGGGAGAAGTGTCGAGATGGCGGCTACTTTCCGGCTTCTCCACACAAGGCTCTGTTACATTGACAAGTCTGTCCAGGTTTGTGTATAGGGAATAACCTATCAATCATCCCACGCTAGGCAGGGAACAGCTAGCAGAGAGGCACTCCCCATTCCTGGCTCCGTTTTAAATGGTATAAAACCTATCTAGATGTGTCCCAGGAACCGGTCAGTATTTCGTGCGTCTGACAGTTTTCCTTTAACACCCATATCCAGAATAAAACGTGTTGTATGCAACCAGAGGGGCCGTCAGGATTTCAGGCGGTCTGTAGTTTAGGCAGCATGAAGCTCCTGACAGGTTCCCTTCATACTGTAGTGGGATTTTGTTTTCTACAACCTGCACAAACCCCCCCCCCCCCCCCCAGAAAACTGGCATGTGTGAATATAGCCGTGGAAACTACACTCACATGTGCCAATGCACAGCAGAGGAGCATATAGAGATCCAATGACACCGCATGATCATACCTGTGGATA
Source organism: Bufotes viridis (assembly GCA_033119425.1). Taxonomy (NCBI): domain Eukaryota; kingdom Metazoa; phylum Chordata; class Amphibia; order Anura; family Bufonidae; genus Bufotes; species Bufotes viridis. Next base: position 35,724,239 of record CM065597.1, on the reverse strand, counting down.
TTTCCAAATCAATCGTTTATTTCTGTTCAATAGCCACCACATTGGTAGGAAATTATTAAAAGGGGTTCTCTGGTGTTTATCTAGGGCAGGGATGGGAAAGCTGCGGGTCTTCAGCTGTTGTAAGACTACAATTCCCACCATGCCCTGCTGTAGGCCGATAGCTGTAAGCAGTCTTTGCATGCTGGGAGTTGTAGTTTTGCAACAGCTGGAGAGCCGCAGTTTGCCCATCCTTGGGATAGGGCATCTATACCAGATTAGCGGGGCTGCAGAGAGTCAGACCACTGCCAATCAGCCGTTTCATACCAAGCGCAGAGCTGTACTTCGTATAGCAGGTGTGCTTGGTATTACAGATCTGCCCAGTTCATTTGAGAGGGACTGAGCTGCACCTAAGCCATGTGACTGACGAATGTGACCTCACATGGCCTAGAAAACAGCCTAAGCGAGCACCGCGGCCTCTTTGTATTGCGGATCAGTAGGGGTGCAGGGAGTCGGACCCCCGCTAATCTGATACCGATGACCTATCCTGAAGGCCATCAATATGTAAATACCAGAAAACCCTTTTAAGGAAGAAAAAAAAAAAAAAATCTATAAAAATGATTGCATGTCAGTGATGAACTAAAGTAAGGTCCCCAGACCAAGTAAGGGTAAGGCCAGATGGAGAGGGAGAGGAGATTCATCCAAAAATTAATTGACAATCACTTGTTTATGGTTAAAAGCCAAGTGATTTTGTAGGTTTCCTCCCAAAACCACTTGGCCTTTGAAGGGGGTGTCCCATTACAAACACTTCTCCCCCATCCACAGGGAGCAGTTGATTGATAGGGCCCCTTCGATCACATGAACGGGGTCCCCTGTTTTAAGCAGTGGTCACGTATGCTCGCTGCCATGCCAATCTATAATCCTATCCCTATAGGATAGCCGGAAATAGCAGAGCGCTTATACTATCTCTGGAAGCTCCACAGAGTCGAATGGAGCGGCAGAGCACATGGACGACCATCGCTCTATTCTTGTGATCGTCGGGGAATAGGGGATAAGTGTTTTTATAACGGAGCAACCCCTTTAAGAATAAGCAAGCAACTGTCAACACGGCTGCCATGCAGTTTTTGGTCACATTGGGGCAGCCGCAAACCATGTTCACACAGGAGGGATTTTAATTACATTAGCTGGCTGCGCGGTTTTGCCCGGGATGACGCAGTTCACACCTCAAAAGTGTGGCCATTAACGAGACTTAGCGGACCACGTGTGGCTGCCGCAATGGGAGGGGGGGGGGGGGGGGCTATACAATCAAACATTAAAATAACAGTAGTCTATAACCTACCCTCTCGCCTGTATCTCCTATATAGTACCAGGGCCAACAACTCAAGGCCTAAATGTCCTTTAAAGCGACTTGCCACCAGCGACCTCCCTATGCAGACACATGGCTGTGATTCACCTGATTAAAACGTCATTTTTCTTTTGATGATCCGAGGCTTTCTTGCAGAGATATGATACGTTTTCTTAATATGCAAATTACGTATTTGGTGCAATAAGGGCATCACAGTTGCTCCTGTTCCATACAGGCTCTGCCCCTTTGTGGCCGGCCCTTCCCTGGTTGCTTTTCCACTGCCTGGCGATGTGAAAGCAGCGAGGGAGGGGCTGGCCACCGAAAGGAGTGGAGCTTGGGTGCAACAAGAGCAATGGCGACACCCTCATCGCACTAAAGGCCTGATTTGCATTAGGCATTACCCAGCTGTGTCTATGCAAACATCTGGATAGAGGTCGCTGGCGATTTCCTTTAAAAAGACATCAGTCGTCATTTAATCTTAAGACTGGAATCACACAAGACGTTTTTTTAATCCAGTTTTTGAGCCAAATTCAGACTGCACAGAAACCGCACGTGTAAACTCAGCCTAAGGGCTCATTCACACGAGCGTATAAACGAGTCGACATCTGTTCCGCAATTTTGCGGTCCCATTCATGTCAATGGAGGCCGCAAAAATGTTCCGTAAAAAAAAAAAAAAAAAAAAAACACAGCATGTCCTATTCTTGTCCGGACGAAAAAAACATAAATCGTTCTGCAAATTGCAGGACGCACACAGGCGGCATCTGTGTTTTACAGATCAGCAAACTGCAAAACACAGCGCAGTCGTGAGAATGCGCCCTAAGAGTTTTCTTCCAGTTTTAGGTGAATTATGAAAGCAGAACGTTGCACATCTGTACATTATACATTATACCATACATAGTTTCCATTTCTCAAGATCCTTGCTTACTGTCAGTGAATGGAAATCTTGGTTACAGCCAGAGGCTAAAAAAAACCAGCTGTGCCCCACAGCTCATTCCCAGGCGCTCTTGTCGTGGGGTCACGCTTCGGTGGCAGATGACCGATTGTCCTGTTCGCATTCACAGACATCAAGCAGAGAAAAACTGAAACAAAGATAATTACAAGGTAGTAAAACGTCTCATGACATAATGATTAGGCATAAATTACATAAAAACCCTTTAAAAGGGCATAAGCACATTCAAATAATTATCCTATAATAAGGTCGATTGGGCTCAAACGCCTCATTTTTGTGGTCTTGTCAGAAGATGCTTCATCCTTTTAACACCATGATGCTCTTAGGTACTAAACTAAGCGTCGCAGACCTCGATACTGTTGTTTCGGTCCTAATCCCCGGCACAGACAGATTTACAACAGAACATTTGCACTGCACGAGGCCACCACTAGAGGGAGCTTATTGCATACTATCGGCTCAGGAGCTCCCTCAAGTGGCGGGTGCTATAAAGCTAGATTAAGGATTTATCAGCCCAGAATTTTGAACGTACTTAAGTTTTAACTTGAAACAGAAAATAATCTATTTACTAGAAACATAAGTTACGTTATACTCACCCGTTTCTCTGGCGTAGGTCTGGTCCTCCTGCCCGTTTACAAACTGCGGAGGTGATAGGTCGGTGTATTGACCGTGACCACTGCAGTCTACCGCTGAGGACAGCAAAAGGCTGCAGCGGTCACAGGCCGCACACCGCCACCTCACTGGCACTGAAGCCAATGACTGTCCTCAGCAGCAGAGCGCCGAGGACAGCGACTCGCTGCAGAAGTCACCCGCCGTATCCCGGCATGTCACCACAAGCAGCGGCAGGAGGACCGGATCAGCACGGCAAAGAATGGAACTGGAGAAAGGGGCGAGTAGAATATTAATTTGTTACTGTGAGGCAACGGGAGGGCTTTTTAAGCATCCGACAACCCATTTAAAGGGACAGCAACTTATTTTACAGCTCACAAAGTCTAAGAACCCACAAACTGTAGTATCTAGCAGTTACATAAAGCAATGCACCGGAAGCTCCTTGAGTCATTAGCTTATGGGGGCTTGTCCGCCACAACCTAGAGACAGCAATGAAACACTCAAGGACAAACGAGCGCAAAACATAAAATAGCATTCACATGAAAAGCCATATACAAAATCATTTCGTTCCAATATGATGGCAACGAAGGTCCTCCCACCGACCAACACACTGATTAGAGAGCTAATGAATTAATCACGGCGGAAGATAAAAGGGTACATCCGGTCACTGCTCGGTTATGCGTAGGATTTTCCGGTTTTCACCCTGGAAGGGCAGAGCGTACAGCAAGGCTTGGTCCTCATCGTCACAGAGAATAGCAATGGTCTCAGTCTCTTCCGTCTGTACAGGGGTGGGGTTCAGACTGGCCTAAAAAAAATAAAAAATAAAACACGGAATAAACCTCCAGGGTTGGCATTAGGCGATACAGACGCTGTTAGAGGATGGGACCCCCATTCAGAAACCCTAGCAGCAACTGCTAAGAACTACTCTCATTCGGAAGGACTCGGACCACCCACGTACTACAGGGTCGCTTGCAGATTTCAAAGAATGCCATGTAATACTACGTTTCTGCCAGTGAGATGTGTACCAGCAGCTTCCCCCATGGGCTTGGCATTGGGTACACTGACATAACACAACATGGCCGTCCTGATGGGCCACCATAGTGTATTATGAAACGGTATTACATGTTCACATTGTGTGTGGACCATAAAGCCTCATTCACACGTCAGTGTTCCACGGACGTGTCCTGTACGGGTTCTCCACGGACAGCACACGTCACAATTCATTTTAATGTGTGTATTCAGACATCAGTGTTTTAGCACGGTCCGTGTTTTTAGTATGGATGAATGCTCCACGAATCCATCACGCTTATTATAGTCTATGGGTCTGAAAGCCACAGATGCTATCCATGAGCGCGATTACGTCAAAGGTCCTTTTGCAGGTCCTCAAAGAAGAAGAACGAAGAGGATGCCTGGCTTCGCGATCAATTGGATGAGGGGAGTTAATTTTTATTTCGTTTTTTAACCCCTTAAGGATGGGTTCACACTAGCGTTATGGTTTCCGTTAGAACGGAAAATAACAGAATCCATAAAATGGAGGACGGATCCGTTCTGGATCCCATAGACTTGTATTATGACGGAATGCAAAACGGAAGCCTTTAAAAAGGCATTCGGTTTGCCTTCTATCATAATAGAAGTCTATGAGAAAGCATAACGGATCCGTCTGGGTCCTGTTATGGAAGACGGAAAACAAAGTCCTGTCCACAGGATTTTGTTTTCAGTCTTGCATAACGGGACCCAGACGATCCATTATGCTTTCCCATAGCCTTCTATTAGGACGGAGCAAAACAGAATCCCTCTTAAAGGCTTCCGTTTTGCATTCTGTCTGGGCATTCCGTTATAATCATGTTATAACGGAAACCATAACGCTAGTGCGAACCCACATTTAAGTAAGCATTCTGTATTAAGAATGCATTTTCCTTTATAACCATGTCGTAAGGGAAAATAAAATCTGCACAACACCTAACCCAAACAACGGAAAAAAACTGAACAACGGAACACAATCGCAGTCAAAACTGACTGAAATGGTGTCCCTACTCGCGCGGGTTTCCGGCAATGCGCCCGCATCGCATCCGGCCCTCATCCGCGATGCCCATCTGAAAGAGGCCTAACACCCAAAAAGACACTCCTTCAGGGGCCCACAGTTATGGCCGCCATCTGCCACATCCTAACGCATACGTCAAATAGGTTCACTGTAGACTTACCAGTTCCAAGAAGTTTAGTTTATCTTCTGAAATCAAGTTCTCCTTCTTCAGCTGGTCAACGACACCTTCCATGACCTCCAGCTTGGAGCAGTGCTTCTGATGCCGCTGCTGAAGAGCAGTCACTTTATTCTGCAAGTTCAGAACCACAGAGACCAGTTCGGCAGTGGATGACGTTTCGGCAAGCCCATCTAGTTCTTTTGATGGTTCCACGCCAAGTTCTTGCGACCCATGACCAGATGACACCTGCTTGCTGTGTTTTGACACTATGGGAACAGTGGAAACTATGGGACTGGCTGCAGAGCATGACAATATGGTCTCTTGAGAAGGTATCATTGGTGGTAGAGGACCAGACGGCAGGACAGGAACAAGTGTGGCTGTCTGCATGGTTTCTAAGTAGGACATCACATCCTCTGTGGTCATTGTGGCTGGGGGTGGTGTGGGTAACCCCGCTTCAAAAAAGGGCTCGATGGAGAGGTTTTCTACTACCAAGTCGCCAGGCTTAGACTCTCCAGGCATCTGGATAATAGCAGGGACTTGAACAGACTGTAAGACTTGGCCATCATAATAATTTTGCTGTAATGGTGTGGTTGCAATGTGTTTTTCAGACAAGAAGTCACCTGGTTCCACCAAAGGAATCTGTATCTGGTGTCCTCCTGTCACCTCAATGGGTAAAGCTACAGACTGGAAGCCTTGAGTTGGCGCCAGAGCCAATGACAACCCATCAAAGGACTCAACAAAATGAACTAGTGGTACCAAATTCACTGCACCGATGACTCCAGTGGGGTCAGTGTTCCTCAGCAGAACCTCTGCTCCACCTAAGGATATCTGACCGGTGGATGAATTTGGATCCAGGGCAATCATCAAAGTGTCTGGAAGAACCTTGGTCTCACCAATGACCAAAGGTGAAGCAGTGGGGATGCAGACTTCATCCCCCAAATTCGGCGTGGAAGTCACTGTTCTGGACTTGGACACTGGTGTTTTGCTCTGAAATACAGAAGAGAGAAAAAAAAAAAAAAATCATCTCAGCAAGTTTCAGGCTCCATCTAAATAATAGGTATTCACTTTATATTGGAAAGTTGTGCGTCTGCTAATAAACTCAGTAAATCATTTCCTCATCATTTTCACGATCACTGCATGCAGGCAGAGAATAGAAACTTCGACTACAGGACTGAGCCGCCATGTTCTGGGAGCCTTCGACATGCATGCTGAAATCTGTGTCAGATCTGAAAGGTAGGGCTTATTAAACGGGTGTTCCCAGGAAAAGAATAGAGCATTTCAAAGGAATTATAATATACATGCAATCAAAATTTTGCAATGCCCTTTATGTACATTACATTTTCCTCTTTGGTGGCACCCCCTGCTGTTTCTACTTCTCCTGCATTCAGAGGTAGACTATCATGCTTGCACAGTGATCTCGGTGAAGCGGCTCAGACCCCTTTTACCGATTCATCCCAAATTCTTAATTCATAGAAATATAGCAGCAGAGAAGGACGCTGCGTTACATACCACATGTCTCTCTGGGGCTATATATCTGAGGGACTATTTTCTAGAGCTAACTGCAATGCATCCTGGAAGATGCTTGATGAGCTGCTGGTCACCCACAGAAAAGCAAGCAAGTCCTCCAAGGCATCTGTCAGCAGATTTGTACCTATGACACTGGCTGACCTGTTCCATGTGCGCTTGGCAGCAGAAGACATCTGTGTTGGTCCCATGGTCATATGTGCCCGCACTGCTGAGAAAAAGGATATTTAATATATGCAAATGAGCCTCTAGGAGCAACGGGGGCGTTACCATTACACCTAGAGGCTCTGCTCTCTCTGCACTTTGATTAACAGGGCCAGGCATTGTAAAGGTCATCACACCTGGTCCTGACTTCTCCTAAAGTCAATCAAAGTGCCGAGGGCGCAGCAGTTGCAGAGAGAGCAGAGCCTCTAAGTGTAATGGTAACGCCCCCGTTGCTCCTAGAGGCTAATTTGCATACATTAAAACATCATTTTTCTCAGCAATGCGGGAACATATGAACATGGGACCAACACAGATGCCTTCAGCTGCCAAGTGCACATGTAACAGGTCAGCCGGTGTCATAGGCACAAATCTGCTGACAGATGCCCTTTAAAATTTGTGGTATAGCCCCTTCAAACGTAGATACATCCGAGGTGAAGGAGACATCGTTATTTATAGAGGCAGACATAACCTTTCCCGTAGAGTATTTCTCAGAATACTTGTCTATTACACCTACCGAGGCCACCAGGCTGGGGGAGAAAATGGTGGGTACGGCGTCGTGTCGGAGGTAGCGGGCCCCCCAACGCATTTGGAAACAAGACGGTTTGAAGTGCTTGCTGCAAAGATACAGATTTTTCGTGGGGAAGAAATTATCCATATTCATATTTGCCAGCCATTGCTTCAGGCGCACCTTATCGTGTAAAGGAAACCTGGTGGAGCAGAGGAAACAGGAACAATCAGATACACGGAAGGTATGGAGCAGGACAGACAACACAGAACGGCGAGCTGTAGGAAATGCCAGGGACCTTAGTACCCAAACTTCTGCTGCTCCACTCTTCTCTATGAAAGGGGGTCCTGAGCACTAGAGAGAATGGAGTGAGAGGTGGAACAGGCACACTGCGGCTCCATTCACCAGAAAGAAGGGGGTGGCAGGTAGAGCATGCATGGTGCCACCCCGTTCTGTCTGTAAGAAAGGGTGTCCTATGTGCCAAGAAGAATGGAGGAGCATGGACTGCCGCTCTTCATTCTCTACGGGAGCGCTGGGCTATTTAATGGAGCAGCGGCACACAGGCTTGACCTGCCACGCCATTCATCCTGGTTCAGTGGAGATTAGAGATAAGTGACGCGAGCTTCGGAAGCTATATGCGAAGTCGCTTCGTTCAAAACCTCAGATTAATACTAGACGGAGAATCCTCTCCGTACAGTATTACAATGTATGGGCTCCGATGAGCTGAAGTTAGTCATTCGTGAATCGCGCGCGACTTTGTTGAATAACTTCGGTAGCTGATTTTTAAAGTGGAAAACCACTTTAAGACCTGGAACCGAACTCTGAGATACCAGTTGTTATGCTGCTTGGACCCCCAGTGATCAGCTGGAAAATAAGGTGGAAGTGGGCAGAACGCATTTCATCCCCTTGCAGCGCCACCACAGGGAGAATGAGGAATTACACAGACCTTATTGTAATAAAAGGGTCGTCAGTGCAGCGCCAGGTGCTCCAGAGACCATTCATCCCAACTGATCAGACACGCATAAGGGCTCATTCACACATCCGTGATGACATCAGTGAGAAAAACAACATGGTGAGGGGTTCTTCCGTGAAGGATCCGTGTGTCTGCTTTTTGCTCTTCATGTGTCATCCGTATTCCACTAAGGGGTTTTCCGAGATTTTAATACTGATGACCTGTCCTTAGGATAGGTCATCAGTATCTGATCGGTAGGAGTCTGACACCCGGGACCCCCGCCAATCAGCTGTTCGAGAAGACACCAGCTCTTGCTGCTTTCCCTAGGCCAGTGATGTCACGTTCATCGGTCAAATCTCCTAGGCCAAGGATGGGCAAACTGCGGCTCTCTAGCTGTTGTAAAGATACAATTCCCACCATGCCCTGCTGTAGGCCGATAGCTGTAAGCAGTCTTTGCATGCTGGGAGTTGTAGTTTTGCAACAGCTGGCTAGCCGCAGTTTTCCCACCCCTGCCCTAGGCGCAGCTCATCCCCACTGAAGTGAATGGGGCTGAGCACGATACCAAGCACAGCCGCTATACAATGTACGGCGCAGCGCTTGGTGAGCAGAGAGGTCGCGGCGCTCACAGTCCTGGGTGTCGGAAAACCCTTTTTCATTTCAAGGGCACGGACAAGAATAGGGCACATTCTGCAGAGTAATTCACATATGTGCGACTACAGACATTAAAATCAGCGGCTACGTGTGTTGTCCGTAACTCACTAATGTGTGAATAAGGCCTAATGGCTCATGCACACGAATGTATTTTGTTTCCGTATCCGTTCCTTCTGCGGCCTGTATGCGGAACTATTCAATGGGGCCACAAAAAAAACAGAAATTACTGTGCGTTCCATTTCCGTATGTCCGTTCTGCAAAAAAATATAATGTCCTATTATTGTCCGCATTACGGACAAGGATAGGACTGTTCTATTACCCGTATTTTTTGCGGACCCCAAATTACATACGGTCGTATGCGGGTGCTGGCCGTGTGCTCACCGCGTCACCGATCCCATTCAGCTGAACGTCTGCAGAACCACGGAGCAACCATGCGACAGTACCAAGGTCAAGATAGTCTAAAAATCAGCCGTAAACCTACCCGTTAACCCCTTCAGTGAAGACCCAGGGGGGGGGGCCCATAGCAGCCAGACCTCCACGGACCGGGGACTGACAACGCGCCCGGGCGATACGCCCCCCAGGTATTTACAGTGACAGAACGGTCTGACCGGCAAGGAAACGATTCAATATGGGAGAAATAGCTGGAGGGGGATGTGACAGGTGCAGTTGATAGCGTAAAAAAATATATAAAATTATAATAATTTTGAGATCTGATAGATATATATATATATATATATATATATATATAATCAGAAACTGACAAAGTGCAATGAGAGGTCAGTGACGAGCACACTGCACTCTCACTCCATGGGCCCCGGGTGAGTAACCACAAGCTGCTCCCTGCTAGAAGTGAACTTACAGCAAGCGGTTACTTACCTCCTCCACCTACCCAGGCAGTCCCCCTTCCCCACACACTCACTTATAATAACTTTCAAGGCCCGTCTCCGGTCGTCTACACTCCGGGAACACGCAGCTCTTCGGCATCGTTCTCTGTTGCTCTAAAAATGACGTTTTCCGTTGTCCGATGACGTCATCCAGCCACGCTAACCTTGCGCGGCGCCTGCGACGGACTGCTGGCGGCCATTTTGGATCAGGGAAATCCCGTTCGGCTCTTACCATTTTGTAGCCAGGAATGGCCGTGACGTCACTTTGACGCGACAGGTCACGTACGCGCACAGGCTGGCAGACATATTTAATGAGGGTAAGGCTGCCAGGTGTAAACGTTTAGCACCCGTTAATAATAGTTGTTATTTGTTTAGGGAGGTTGTGTTTGCTCCAGAAGCCGCTGCGGCGGGATCACGTGATTCACCGTAAGGACACAACGGGACATGAAGATGCCAGGCCGCAGCCTGGGAGTGGAGTGAGGGAGTCTCCCGGAAAGATCCGCCTCCGGGCGGCAGCAGGAAGAGCAGCTGACTTGGTCTTTCACCTAAAATATGGCCGCTCCGAGCAGCCCAACTGAGTCTAACGGCTCCTGGGGCTGTTCAGATTAAGCAAGATGACATAATAGGTAAAAGCAGGAAGTCATGGCCAAGTATTATTTACCATCATCACCTGTAATATGTGTGTGACCCCCCCATCAGCTATAATCTATATGTGACCCCCCCCCCCATTATCACCTATTATCTATATGTGACCATCTCCCCAGCATCATCTATAATCTATATGTGACTGCCCCCCATCCTTCATTCACTCATCATCTGTCGTTACCCCCAGATCTACACTCCCATCTATCTATCTGTGACCCCCCCCCCCATCATCTATCTATCTGTGACCCCCCCCATCTATCTATCTGTGACCCCCCATCTATCTATCTGTGACCCCCCCATCTATCTATCTGTGACCCTCCATCTATCTATCTGTGACTCCCCATCATCTATACTGTGCCCCCATCATCTATCTGTGCCCCCCATCATCTATCTGTGCCCCCCCATCATCTATCTGTGCCCCCCCATCATCTATCTGTGCCCCCCATCATCTATCTGTGCCTCCCATCATCTATCTGTGCCCCCCATCATCTATCTGTGCCCCCCCATCATCTATCTGTGCCCCCCATCATCTATCTGTGCCCCCATCATCTATCTGTGCTCCCCATCATCTATCTGTGACCCCCCATCTATCTATCTGTGACCCCCCATCTATCTATCTGTGACCCCCATCTATCTATCTGTGACCCCCCCATCTATCTATCTGTGACCTCTCCATCTATCTATCTGTCTGACCCCTCCATCTATCTATCTGTGACCCTCCATCTATCTATCTGTGACCCCCCCATCTATCTATCTGTGACCCCCATCTATCTATCTGTGACCCCCCCATCTATCTATCTGTGACCCCCCATCTATCTATCTGTGACCCCCCATCTATCTATCTGTGACCCCCCATCTATCTATCTGCGACTCCCCCATCTATCTATCTGTGACCCCCCATCTATCTATCTGTGACTCCCCATCTATCTATCTGTGACCTCCCCATCTATCTATCTATGACCCCCCATCTATCTATCTGTGACCCCCCATCTATCTATCTGTGACCCCCCATCTATCTATCTGTGACCCCCCATCTATCTATCTGTGACCCCCATCATCTATCTGTGACTCCCCATCATCTATCTGTGACCCCCCCATCATCTATCTGTGACCCCCCATCATCTATCTGTGACCCCCCCATCATCTATCTGTGACCCCCATCATCTATCTGTGACCCCCCCATCATCTATCTGTGACCCCCCATCATCTATCTGTGACCCCCATCATCTATCTGTGACCCCCCATCATCTATCTGTGACCCCCCCATCATCTATCTGTGACCCCCCATCATCTATCTGTGACCCCCCATCATCTATCTGTGACCCCCCATCATCTATCTGTGACCCCCCATCATCTATCTGTGACCCCCATCATCTATCTGTGACCCCCCCATCATCTATCTGTGACCCCCCATCATCTATCTGTGACCCCCCATCATCTATCTGTGACCCCCCATCATCTATCTGTGACCCCCCATCATCTATCTGTGACCCCCCATCATCTATCTGTGACTCCCCATCATCTATCTGTGACCCCCCATCATCTATCTGTGACCCCCTCCCCAATCATCATCTAACCATATGTGACCCCCACCCCTCCCGTCATCATCTACACAGTCGAGTCACATTGTTATGACCACTTTCCACGTCGGCAGCCCATAGCTCATGAAGAAAGTCCCATGTGGCGAGCTGGCTGGGTGGGCATATAAGGTGTGATGGGCTGTCTGCACACAGATCCTAGCTGTTGGCTTAAGTAGAAGGGATGACTATTAGCTTTCGGACTAAGGATGGCGATATTTCTGACACTGCGCAGTTTGTGATCTGTTCTCGCACTGCTGTGGTGGAAGTGTATGGTGAGTGGACAAATGACCCCTATATGAATAAGTGACATGAAAACTGCAGTGCCTGTGATAGGTGAACATCCGCTATGAAGGTGAGCGAGGGCAGACAGACACGGTACAGTGGAGCAGATCACTGACAAATTCAACCAGGGACCACCCGACATGTATCTAAAACAACAGTTCAGCGCACCCTACTGCGTATGGGGCTGCAGAGCACACGGATGGTCACTGCACCTCTGCTAACAAAGTTGCATCGGCAGAAAAAGTTTCAATTTTCTTGGCGATATCAGAATTGGACCTCTGCTGATTGTCAAAGGGTTGTCTTCTCCGATGAGTCACGTTTTCTACTTCATGGAATGGGTGGATGTTGGCAGAAAACAAACACCCTGCAACCATTGCTGGAGGAACTTAAGCTGGTGGGGGCAGCACTATGGTCTGGGGAAGGTTTTCGTGTCATTCTCTGGGTCCACTCACCCATGTGGAAGACACTCTAAACTGATTTGGGTATAAATCCATCCTTGCAGATCACGTACACCCATACACGCTTATTGTCTTCCCTGGGGCGGATAGGATCTTCCAGCAAGGCAATGTAACATGCCACACGGCTAGAAATGTCCGACATTGGTTGGAAGAGCATGACCAAGACTTTCAAGTACTACCCTGCCCCCTAATTCGCCAGAAGTTAACCCAATTGAGCATTTGTGGGACCATTGCGATCATCGCTTTCGCTGTATGGTCGTCCCCCCACACCCCCTCCAGTCAGCATGGTTCCAGATACCTGTGACAACCTACCAGGACCTTATTGAGTCACTCCCAGTTGATGTCTATGCTGCTGGTCATAATAACGTGACTCGGCTGTGTAGGTTTCATCATCTGTGTCTCAGCCCCCGCCCAATCATCTTCTATAATCTGCATGGGTTTTTGGTGGCACCGCAAAAAGTTTTTTGTTTTGTTCATCTTTACCTGATTACTTAATCTGCTTACGTTGTTTCCCTCTGCTTATCATCTTTCTATGATTTAGTTGGACATCAGAGCACCATGGCTGGGAAATTGAAGACATTGCTGGACAATTTAGACCAATTTATTGAGGTGCTTGCTTTATCTCCAAGTGCCCATGCCAAAGATTGGGATATCCTCCATGTACAAAGAGCTCTTGAATGGGGAACCTATTTTCAACATGTCCACCATCGGTACAAGGCTAATAATTCTCTTAGAAACTCAATTGAAGCTCATCTTAGAGCAAAAGACCAGGAGCTTTCTTGTTGCATGAAAAACTACCATCACATTACGTTTGATGACCTTGGTAAAGGTAGAGATATCTTGTGTATGTCTCTTCTCCAGAACAAGTCTCTTCCTGATCCTATATTCAAATACGTAACTGAGCTGCTCCGAAATTCGGATACCAAAGGTGCTGAATCTACGTCTTTAACCCATTTTATATCCCAGAAGGTGGCTTCAGAACTACTTCTGTCTCTTCCCTTATTGGCTTCCAAAGGATTGCACGAGCCACTGGACAACCCTGTGCTAATGACACAAGCTGAACTATTGAGAAGCAGCTTAGAGGGAAGGCTGAAGGTGTCAGAAGACAACCAGAAGTCCTCTATTGTCTCACATTTTCTTGGCCGGATTTCCAAACCACACGTCTACCACCTTGTAGAAGCTATACTCCTATCTAATGACGCTTTGGACTCTGAACACCAGAACTTATCTGATCTTCTTCTGGATTGGGTTCTGTCAAATGATGACCTCCGCATTGGCTTTTTCTTGAACGTAAAGTGCCAGGGCCTGGCAAGGTTGAGCTTTATGTCCTCCAGATTCAGGCACGAGTACATGGATCATTTGGAAAAGCTAGGGCGTAGCATGGAACCAGATGTAAACTGTGGGAAATGGGTTAGTGACCCCTTCAAACTATCTTTTGAAGGACTGCTGGATCATTATAAACCTCTCATGGAAGGGCCTGCAGCTGTGAAAGACTCCATATTGACTAAACTTCGGGCCTTAAAAAGCCAGGATGGGAATTATGATGTGCCTGGTATCAGTATATGGACTGATGTGTTGGCAGAAATACAGGAGACGTAAGACTTGTCTTGGGTCAGAATGTCACAAGTGCCATGGAAAAGAATAATGCCAATCAATTTTGATGCAAAGTGATATTTCCAAATTAAATTTTTAATCCTTTTGGCCTTTATTTAAAGGGATTTCAGGAGTACAATATTGATGATCTATCTTCAGGATAGGTCATCCCTGTCAGATTGTGCGGATGTTTTCATCCGCGCACGGGTAGAAGCTGCATGAGCAGCTCGGGGAGCCAGGCAAGTATATTCATTGTGAGGGGCCTGTCATATGGGGGACATTTTTATAGTCTTGGATAACATCTTTAAGAGGCTACAGCACTCCAGTGAGTGCTGCAGCCTTCTCGCAGCATACCAAGCACAGCGCCGTACATTGTATAGTGGCTGTGCTTGGTATGGCACCCCAGGCCCATTCACTTGAATAAGGCGGAGCTGCAACTAGGCCATGTGACCAATGAACGTGACATAATTTGCTCCTGAGGGTCGGTCATCAGTAATCCACTCCAGGAAAACTCCTTTAAAGGGGTTCTCCAGGAATTAAGAAAATGAAAATACTTACATATTACTTCATTATAAATATATTCCCAAATACCTTACATTAGTAATAATAGCTCGTTTTGTCTGGGGAGCAATCATTAGGAGAAACAAAATGGCCGCCATCCTATTAGTACAAAAAAACCTGTACTAATCACACAGAAGGACAAGTTACTTCATAACACTGAGAAAAAGAGCTGCCTCATCCTCCTCTGCTCTACTTGTCAGGAATTATGATCCTGAATACAGATAAGATCTTTAGCTGAATCTCTGTGGAAATTGAATTCATGAGCAGATGTGGCTAATGAGCAGCAGCATTTGTACACAGTCTCCATTACCACAGTCTGTCCTGTCCATCCTCTCTGTACTTCATGTCTCCTCGATGAACTCCATTCCCACAAAGATTCAGCTAAATATCATATTAAACTGTATTCAGAGTCATAATCCCTGACAAGCAGAGCAGAGGAGGATGAGGCAGCTCTTTAGCTCAGTGTTGTGAAATAACATGTCCTGCTGTGTGATGAGGACAGGTTTTGTGTGCAGTAATAGGACAGCGGCCATTTTGTTTCTCCTAATCATTGCTCCCTAGACAAAACAATCCATTATAACTAATGAAAGGTATTTGGGAATATATTTATAATAAATTACTATTTAGGTATTTTCATTTTCTTAATTCCCAGAGAACCCCTTTAAGTGCATGACATGAGGTGTTTAAGAGCTTCCCTGTCATGTCTGCTTTAGTAGATACTTGTATTCCCCATGAAATAATAATTCTGGAGCTTCGTTATTTGGAAATCTGCATTGTGCTATTCCTGTGTTATTCCTCCTGGAAATGTATGACTACATTGACAGCTAACTGTCAGGTTCTTTATAAATTATTAGAGAACACTTTGTTACTTTTGCACTTATTTATTGATTATTTTCTTCTGTGGTTGATTATGTGTGAGCATTTTACATATAATATAGTACTGTTCAGCAGCACATCGTTCTTAGTTTTCTGCCTTATGCATGTTTTTTTTTTATGAATCTCTAGTACACATCCATAATACAGCACCCATAAAAATTTATAGTGTACCTACGTATGTCTCAGATCTGAAGCGGTTTTCTGGTTCTTAGGCAATGAGGACCTGTCCTCCAGGTAGGTCATCAATATCGGATTGGTGGGGGTTCGACACCTGGCACCCCCACTGAGCTGCTGTTTTGCGCAGCCCACTATGCCGGAAACTAAACAGTGGATGGAAGGTTCTGTCCACTGTGTAGTTTGCGGTGCCGGTGTACTGCCCATCAGTTGACCCGCGGCACAGTCTCTACACAGTGGAGTTAGCCTTCTGCTTATTGCTCCATCTACTGTATAGTTTCCAGCTGATCGATGACGATGCATGGTGTCACACCCCCACCAATCAGAAACTGTTAGCCTATCTTCAGGATAGGCTATCAATATCAAAGTATCAGAAAACCTTTTAATCCCACGTTCCATCCGATGCTTCTAGGGCATAATACGGTACCATATGGTGGCGCATGGAGTGCCTGTAGCTCAGTAGTGTGGCACCACAGCTATTTCTCAAGCTGGACGCCTTAGACTTGAATATGACAAACATGCAAAGCTTTCTCATGCCAATATGTTGAGGAGAAAGGGTTGTATGAAATGTCCTTGTCCATGGCTTCTGTCTGCCATTGCTGTCCAACGTCATCCAATTGAGCAGTACAACACACAGCCCATAAATCTCATACAATACCTTTAATTTACCAGTGATGCCCATCCTGCGGCCTGCCAGTTATTGCAAACTACAACTCCCAGCATGCCCTAATAGCTGTAGGC
Source organism: Bufotes viridis (assembly GCA_033119425.1). Lineage (NCBI taxonomy): Eukaryota > Metazoa > Chordata > Amphibia > Anura > Bufonidae > Bufotes > Bufotes viridis. Next base: position 35,707,535 of record CM065597.1, on the reverse strand, counting down.
TGTCCAAGCATGCTGGGAATTGTAGTTTTGCAACGGCTGGAGGACCACAGGTTGGGCATCCCTGAATTAAACTGATCTCTGATGTCATTCATGGTCGCTCAGAAGTGCCGCTCTTTGCAGAGGCACTTAGTTGGCCTATAAATGGGGTCTGGTACTTGATCTATGCCCCACTTCTTCCATAATGTCCCTATGACTTAATAGGACATAAAGACAGGGGTTGTTTTAGGGAGTCAACCCCCTTTGATAGCTTTTAAACTCATGTTTGCAAGTATGAGAATAAGATCTTATGCACACAACCGTATTTTCCTTTACACCCTTAACGGCACCATGAGGGACCATCTCCAGAACAGGAAGAATTGTTTCCCAAATAAAGGGACCTAACCTGGGTAAGGGTGAATATATAACACTTATTTACAACGCCTAAAAGGCTTAACCCTATCTTGACCCAGGTATATTATGGTGATTAAGACTTGACTTTTATTAATATCTAATAATAAAATGGCTGCGAGCCAAGACAAACAGTTAAAAACTATGCTGTCACCGAAAAGCACTGAAGTGATTGATATACTGGGAAATAGAGATGTGCACAATCTCTAAATCGCTACTAGCTGTCTGTGCTAGCGTAAGTATGAGGCCAGTGGAGATTCACTATATAGCTAGCAGCCGCTCGACTGACATGACTCTGAGACACGGTGCATGGATGAGCTAGGGGAGTGAGCCACCTGCGGTTTGATCCTAGATGGTGACAATCCTGTGAATGTTGCTGTGCTGAGAACAAACGCACTCAATGACCTGCACACTTGTCCGACACTACGTTAGTAGCTGTCGAATCACATTCATGCAACAACATACACACCGCACACAGTGACCTATAATCAAATTGTGTGATGCTTTGGCTGACCAGCTATGTGAACTCAGCTGGACTTATCTAACGCTGCAGTACTAAAGAAGGTGTCCTACCACAGAACTACCTAAAAACTGCAGTGTCGGACAAGTGTGCAAGTCATTGAGTGTGTTTGTTCTCAGCACAGCAACATTCACAGGATTGTCACCATCTAGGATCAAACCGCAGGTGGCTCACTCCCCTAGCTCATCCATGCACCGTGTCTCAGAGTCATGTCAGTCGAGCGGCTGCTAGCTATATAGGGAATCTCCGCTGGCCTCATACTTACGCTAGCACAGACAGCTAGTAGTGATTTAGAGATTGTGCACATATCTATTTTCCAGCATATCAATCACTTCAGGGCTTTTCGGTGACAGCATAGTTTTTAACAGTTTGTCTTGGCTCACAGTCATTTTATTATTAGATATTAATAAAAGTACAGTCTTAATCGCCATATTATACCTGGGTCAAGATAGGGTTAAGCGTTGTAAATAAGTGTTAAAGGACATAAAGAAGGAACATCCATGGAGAGCTTTAAAAAGGGAACCACCCCCTGTGATGGGACCTGAAAGTGGGGGTCTGCTTGGTAGAAGTGGGGCATCTTACTGGAAGATGAGGTTCAACTGAAGTGATGCGCTCTGTGTGACTTCCAATCTCTGGTTGCATGTGAACTCCAGCAGGGGTGTGCTCATTGATGAATGTTCAAGCATATGACTTAAAGGGGTTGTATGGTAATTTAATATTGATGATCTATCCTGAGGATAGGTCATCAATATCAGATCGGTGGGGGTCCGGCACCTGTTAGGAGAGGCTTGGGCGCTCCATGAGCGCTGCGGCCTTTTCCTAAGCCATGTGACGTCACCGTACATCAGTCACATGGCTTAGTTGCAGCTCAGCCCCATTCAAGTAAATGGGGCTGAGCTGCAATACCAAGCACAGCCGCTATACGACGTGCGGTGTTGTGTTTGGTAAGCGATGTGATAATCATGACCTATCCTGAGGATAGATCATCATTAGTTTCTGCATAACCCCTTTACTGCCTGGTCAGTGGCGCTTTCTAGCTCAGCCAGCATAGCATTGTTGTTGAAGGCATGGTCGGCCGATACAGGATCCAGAGCTAATTTGTGCTATCCCTTGTCATGGAGAATACCTCTTTGGTCCGGTGTTAGATGACCTGTTACAGCCGGCTTCTGATAAGAAGGGGTTTCCAGTCCTTATTTTTTCAAAATAGAGAAAGCCTTTTCGTAGAAATAAGAAGGAGGACTATAGAGGGTTTAGAAGGAACAAGAATTGGAAAGACAATGATAGTAGGAAGAGCAAGAGATTTCTTGGGACTGGGACTAACTTTTTCTCCAGGCCCGTTCTTGGATAAAAAGCATTGTGAGGTATGGTTACCGCCTAGAGCTAGCCTCCCCTCTGATGGAAAGATTACAGATATGCACTCAAATTCAGCAGAATATGTCCAGCCGATTCTTGGCATATTTGCCAGGTTGCAGGCGGATCTCTACTGGTCCCCATTATAGTTAATGGGGCCGGATGGCATCCTTGTAGCTTCCGGCAATGCCAGAACAGCCTGCCAGATCTGACGAACGCTAGTGTGAAACTAGCCTAAGGGACATAAGCTTTCTAGTAAGTGTGGATTGTTAGTGCCATATGCCAGCCTGTTCTTCTGCAGATAGACCTCGCTCTTTGAGTTTTGGGGCCCATTCTACAAGGGCAGTTTCCATATTCTGGACAGAAAGAGCTGATGCTTCTATAGAACAAATATGAAGAGCGGTCACGGAGTTCTCCTACTACTTTTTTTTTTATTATTATTTTTTGGTTAAAGGGAGTCTGTCACCACAATTTGCCCTTATAGACCGCTTACATAGCACTGTAGCATAACTATAGATCAGTCAAATGGTACCTTTGTCTTTTTGTTTGGATGTTCACCAGGGGCAAAAATTTAGTTTTATTCATAAGTAAATGAGGGCTTGCAAGTGCCCAGGCCGCTCTTCCTTCTTCTCACATAACCCCTTCCCAGCTGGTTGCTTGGCCCACCCTGTAAGCCTCTAACGTCATCTAGCGAGATCCCGCCGGTACATGCGCACTGCGTGGAACGATGCTGCTGCCCACAATGGTCATCACAGTGCACAGGCGGGATCTCGGGCAGTACAGTGGATCCTGGCAGTACATGCTGGGCCCACACTCCCTGGATTTTATGTGGCTGTCATGGCCCATAACAGGTCAGATTTAGCGTTAGGACCACTCACGGGACAGCCTTGGCGTGGCGAGTGGCTTATTACCTTTTGATCAAAACGTACACTAATGTCCTCTTATAGCTTCTATCTTGGGCAGAGTTCTGGTTGCAGAGTGCTGTTGCATTTCTGTGTTTGTACGTATAATTGCCACAGCTACGTGCACCTGCATACAGGGATGTGCTGACTGACCCCCCCCCTTGTGTTTCTGTTTAGTATGTGTTGGAGGTGTGGCAGCCTCCTCTTCAGTCGTGCACATCTGACTAGTTTGTCTGCCCTAGATGCTGGTTTTTAATCAGAGTGAGTATAAAGCTGAATGTGCATTCACAGTACCTGCTAGTAGCCATCTGGCTCCAGGAGGAGTGCACAGTGGGCTCAGCATGCATGTTGGTACCTGCATCCCTCGATCTAATGGAGGCTGTTACAGCACCAGAAAGGGTTAATAAGTATGGTTTATCCCAGCATGCATGCTGGGCCCACACTCCCTGGATTTTATGTGGCTGTCATGGCCCATAACAGGTCAGATTTAGCGTTAGGACCACTCACGGGACAGCCTTGGCGTGGCGAGTGGCTTATTACCTTTTGATCAAAACGTACACTAATGTCCTCTTATAGCTTTTATCTTGGGCAGATTGCCATAGCTACGTGCACCTGCATACAGGGAAGTGCTGACTGACCCCCCCTTGTGTTTCTCGGGCAGTACAGTGGATGACGTAAGAGGCTTACAGGGCGGGCCAAGCAACAGGCTGGGGAGGGGTTATGTGAGAGGAAGGCAGAGCGGCCTGGGCACTTACAGACCAAACTCCGCCCTTGGGCACTTGCGAGCCCTCATTTACATATGAATAAAACTCCGCTTTTTCTCCTGGTAAACCATTTACATCAGAGTGGTCTGTGTGATAGACGACCTGCAAGGGTAACTGACCACACCACCAGGCACAGGAGTCATCGTCTTGCATGGGCCAAGGAGCATCTATGCTGGACGAGGGATCAGTGGGCCTCTGCTGTTCACTGATGAAAGTCGATTCACGCTGAGCAGAAATGCCATCAGTCAACGATGTTGGAGACGTCAAGGAGAGCGCTATGCATCAGCCACTGTTGTCACCAGACGAGCCTTTGGTGGTGGTGGTGTTACAGTGTGGGCAGGTGTGTCTAGTCAATGCAGAACTCCCCTATACTTTGTGAATGGTACAGTGACAAGCCCATTCTACTTGAATAACATCATTAATCCAGTCATTGTGCCTCTACATGAACAACACAGGCCTGATTTCATCTTCATGGACGACAATGCGCCAGCTCATCGAGTTCACATCATTAGGGAACGGCTGCTGGAGACTAGGGGTACCTCAAATGGAGTGGCCTGCACTTTCTCCAGACCTGAATCCCATTAAAAACCTATGGGGCCAACTGAGTCGCCATCTAGAGGTTCGTAACTCTGTACCCCAGAACCTCAATGACCTGAGGGCCGCCCTTCAAGAAGAGCGGGATGCCATGCCTCAGCTTGATGGGAGTAGGAAAAATGCAGAATGCACAGGGAAGGTGTCCATATTTTGTGGATCCATAGTCTGAGGACCGAAATACAGACACGGTCGTATGCAAAAGGCCTAAGGATTGTTTGACACAAAAGGTTTTTGTTTTTTTAAATAACACCACTGCAGTTGAGCTAAACTCTGTGCCTTATATTTGCGCTCTGTATCGAAAACTATTCTGCTATTTTTCAAAAAAATTCTCCATGAAACCACTCTAAAAGGGTTTTTGCTCTCTTATCTGCTCTTTTTAGACATGGCTAAACTAGCCTTTTTATAGAGCACTTTGTTGATAGCCTGTGACATTTTATTGCTGTCATCTTTGTCTTCTCTGGTGTACAAAAGAGTATGAAACATTTGGGAAAGAAAATACAGAACAAAACTCCAGCTGCAGATACCAGGATGGCAAAAACTTCCACAGCTACTGTGTACTTCCCTTTGGTGCTCAGGTACGCTGGTATGAAGGTAATCCAGGCACTGAAGAAGACCAACATACTGAATGTAATGAATTTTGCTTCATTGTATCTGTCAGGTAGCTTTCTAGCCGGAAAAGCTATGACAGAACATCCCAAAGCAAGACAACCAATGTAGGCCAGCATGACATAGAATCCAAGGTGTTCTTCACATACGATCACTATCTGACCAGGCTGAGAGTGGAGATCAAAAAATGGGGTAGGAGGACATGTTCCCAACCACAAGGCACAGATAACAGCCTGAAGAGAGGAGCACAAACCAACAATGGAGCATGGAAGCTTCTGCCCCATGAATCTTCTTAGCCGGCTTCCTGGTTTGGTGGCCCGAAAAGCCACAACGACAAGTATAGTTTTTGCCAACAAGGAGGACACAGAGACTGTAAAAGAAATTCCAAAAATGGTTTGACGTAGTAAACAAGTTATGTTTCTTGGATATCCAATGAAGACCAGACAGCTGCAAAATGTAAAGGTGAGAGACAGTAGAAGAAGCAAACTTAGGTTTTTGTTGGTGGCCTTAATGACCGAAGAGTTCTGATGATAGGTGAAGACAGCAAGGGTTACCAGAGAAACTAGGGAAAGTAGAACAGCACTGCAAGCAAGGGTCATACCCAACAGTTCTGTGTAGGACAGATAGCTCATTTGTTTTTCAGTGCATTTATTGTTCTTCGCATTTGGCCATTGGTCATCTGGACATTTCCAACAGCTGATCATGTCTACAGGAGAGAATCAAGCACACTGTAAGATAGTTACTTAAAAGTGCATGTGGCGCATACTGAAAAGTATGGTAGTGCCAGCACTTACCAGCATGATTGGTAACTTCTCCTCTTGGGCAAGGGACACAGTCATAGCAGCAGACTGGCTTTTCTTGCAGCATCATTTTCCTGGACCCTGCTGGACAGCTCTCACTGCAGACTGAGCGTGGTGGCTTCTAGAAGAGGAGTAGATAATATGTAATTAATAATACATATAAAAATAAAAGATAAGATCTAATAACAAAAGCAATGAGAAGTCTATTCTCAGCAGTGCAATAAAATACATTTCTGGTTTTAATCAATTTGCAATACGTTTGTTGGTTACAGAGTGGGCTTAAAGAGGTTTCCTAACAGTTTTTCAACCCCTGTCTAGGCTGCAAAGCTCTAAAAAACATAGTTTCATGTCACAGTCACTTTTCAACATTTCAGCAGCAATAGTTCTTGCCCCCCAATCAGTCCTTATTAGATCACAACTACGCCATGCCGTACACAGATGACTACCACAACCCATCATTGGCCAAAGCAGTCAGAATGGCCCCTTGCTGCTATGGCCACTGTGGCTGCAACTGTACCGAGGTATGGAAGGACATCCCCTTGGGCACCTTATGTAAGTGATTTGAATATTACAAAAATCGAATTTATAAGAAAGTAAAGCCACACTAGGAGCTATAAAGGGCATCATAAGCTTCAGCTCAAGAGGACCGACAAGTACATATTTTTAACTGGAGAGGGTAAAATCTGGTGACAGAATCCCTTTAATTAAACAAACCTTCATTACATGCCCCTGTCTCTGCCCAGATCATTTCCAGATGCTTAGGAGAAGGAAATTTGGTGTGACAGCGCCCATTACATGTTCTACCATTGACAGCCAGCCACCTTCACCTTCGTTTACATTAGTGTCAGGAATAAGAAACCTGGACTGCTACAGACTGGAACCGTATTGTCTTTAGTGACAAATCCAGGTTCTGTTTGGGATCCACCGACAGTCAGATTATAGTATTGAAGCCTGGTGGGAAGAGCTTCAATCTGGCATTTGCTGTAGAGCGACCCACAGCCCCAACTGCTGGAGTGATGATCCGAGTTAGGGATGAGCGAATTGACTTCGGATGAAACATCCGAAGTCGATTCACCTAAAACTTTGTTTGAATAGAAACATAGAATGTGTCGGCAGATAAGAACCATTTGGCCCATCTAGTCTGCCCAATATACTGAATACTAGGGATGTCCCGATACCATTTTTTTAAGACCGAGTACCGATACTTTTATTTAAGTACTCGCCGATACCAATTACCGATACCTCGAATAAACAGCGGCGCAGTTGCTGATAGCAATGAAAAAAATTAAAGCTGGAATTTGGTTGCTATGGACAACGGCTTTTCTTTTCCTTTGTACAAGTGTTAATAAATTAATAAATGGGAATATAATAGTGTTTTCCAACCAATGTGCATCCAGGGGATCTGTTATGGGGCGCTGTGGATGTCACTGTTATGGGGGATCTGTGGATGACAATGTTATAGGGATCTGTGAATGACTCTAATGGGGGGATCTGTGGATGACACTAATGGGGGCTCTCTGGATGACACTATGGGGGATCTCTGGATGACAGTATGGGGGATCTCTGGATGACACTATGGGGGATCTCTGGATGACACTATGGGGATCTCTGGATGACACTATGGGGATCTCTGATGACTATGGGGATCTTCTGATGACACATATATAGCATATTATGCTATATACGTGTCATCCACAGATCCCCATTAGTGTCATCCACAGACCCCCATAAGTGCCATCATAGTGTGTGGGGGCAGTTTACACTCACAGGGGCCGGTGTAGCATGACTCTTTCATACGCCCCGCAGCTGCTATACACTATTGAGGAACTGGCCGAACTACTAACTATTAACGCGGCCCACCTCAGGTCACTTCAGGCGCTCAGTCCCTCCATGCTCCTCCTGCCCAGCGCCTTCTACATTCATAAAGTGGGCGGAGCGCGCAGGAGGGACGTGAGGTGCTTGGAGGAATCGGGCAGCTTGAGCTCTCAGTTCCTCCATGCGCCTCATGTCCCGCCTGCCCGCTCCGCCCACTTTTATGAATGAAGAAGGCAGGCGGGGCAGGAGGAGAATGGAAGCACTGAGCGCCTGACCTGAGGGAGACCGCATTAATAGTTAGTAATTCCGGCCACATGAATAGAGATTAGGTTTACTTAAACAGTGTATAGGAGCTGCCGGACCGGCACTTCCGGTATCGGCATCGGTATCGGAGGCATTTTCACGAGTACAAGTACTCGTGAAAATGCCGGTATCGGTATCGGGACATCCCTACTGAATACTATAAATAGCCCCTGGCCCTATCTTATATAAAGAATGGTCATATGCCTATCCCATGCATGCTTCAACTCCTTCACTGTATTTGCAGCTACCACTTCTGCAGGAAGGCTATTCCATGCGTCCACTACTCTCTCAGTAAAGTAATACTTCCTAATATTACTTTTAAACCTTTGCCCCTCTAATTTAAAACTGTCCTCTTGTAGCAGTTTTTCTTCTTTTAAATATTCTCTCCTCTTTTACCGTGATGATTCCCTTTATGTATTTAAAAGTTTCTATTATATCCCCTCTGTCTCTTCTTACTTCCAAGCTATACATGTTAAGGTCCTTTAACCTTTCCTGGTAAGTTTTGTCCTGCAATCCATGTACTAGTTTAATAGCTCTTCTCTGAACTCTCTCCAAAGTTTCAATATCCTTCTGCAGATATGGTCTCCAGTACTGCACACAATACTCCCAATGAGGTCTCCCTAGTGCTCTGTAGAGCTGCATGAGCACCTCCCTCTTTCTACTGTTAATGCCTCTCCCTATACACCCAAGCATTCTGCTGGCATTACCTGCTGCTCTATGACATTGTCTGCCCAACTTTAGGTCGTCTGATATAATGACCCCTAAATCCCTTTCCTCAGATACTGAGGTTAGTACTGTATCACTGATTTCCAAAAGTCCAGATAATCAAAAAAGTCAATAAGATTAGTTTGACATGATCTCCCTGAGGTAAACCCATGCTGTTTTTTATCAATCAACCCAATGGGTTTTTAGATGTTCCACAATCCTCTCCTTGAGTATGGTTTCCATTAATTTCCCCACTATTGATGTCAGGCTTACTGGCCTATAGTTGCCTGATTCCTCTCTACTACCTTTCTTGTGAATTGGCACAACGTTTGCTAATTTCCAATCTTCTGGGACGACACCTGTTACCAGTGATTGGTTAAATAAATCTGTTAATGGTTTTGCTAGTACACCTCTAAGCTCTTTTAATAGCTTTGGGTGTATCCCATCAGGCCCCTGTGATTTATTTGTATTAATTTTGGACAGCTGACTTAGAACCTCTTCCTCTGTAAAGACATATGCATCAAAGGATTCATTAGTCTTTCTCACTAACTGTACTGAGCGCTTGCTTATAATGTGTTAGCTCAGATGAGCCGAAGTTATTACTTCGAGAAGTCTCACGAAACTTCGGGTAATAACTTCAAAGTTAATTTCTACTGTTAAAAACTTTTTGCTGAACTCGGGTTCGGTTCCAACTTGGAACTGAAACCGAGTTCAGGAAAGGGTTTTTAACAGTAGAAATTAACTTTAGAAGTTATTACCCGAAGTCTTGTGAGATTTCGCAGTAATAACTTTGGCTCATCTGAGCCAATACATTCTAATACTGTACGGAGCGCTCTCTCCATACAGCGTTCAAACAAAGTTTTATGCGATTCGCTCATCCCTAATCCGAGCCATCTCATATGACAGTCGGTCACCCCTAGAAGTGATATGAGGGTTACTAACGGCTCAGTGATATGTGCAGGATATCCTGCGGTCCCGTGTTGCCTCTTGTGGCAGGGTTTTAAACTGGCATTTTTTAACAGGATGCTGCTCCACCAGGAATGTCTCCACCAGACTACAACGCTATTGGCATGACCAGTCGCCAGATTTATTGCCAATCAAGCATTTATGAGACTAACTGCAATGTCAGCTTCGACAACCTACAAGTCTGCAGGATCTGACATCTGTGGGCAAATGTTGCGCTGGATACCATAGGGAACCGGTATCCTTTCTGTATCCAGACTAGAGGAGCCCAACAGGGTCTTGGCCTCCTTTCAATTGTACTGTAAACGCATCCTTTCACTCTGATATTGTAATCGCTTACTTATATTCACATGGAGAAGTTTCATAGGATTCCAACAACTCCATTTTGCTAAGTTAGTTTCTCTTGTTAGCGAGTGTATAATGTAGATCCTAAAGTAAGTAGAAGAGATTTTGACAGCCTAATTTGACACAGCTGTCAAGCCAAAAAAACAATGGACAGCCATGTGGACACCACCTCAATGGGAGGCCACGTTTTATGACCACGCCAACAAAGACCATTTCTTTTCTTGGTGCAGTGACGGCAATAAACCACAGCCGCACTGAAACCAATAAGAGGCGGTTTTCACATAGCAGCCTGGTGGTTTTTTGCATAGCTTCCATACAGCTGTCAAAGACCTCCATGTGAACAGCCCGTTAGGTCCCGTCAGTGATGACTAGATACAATTGGGGTAAGAGATTTGTGACCACAATTATGACCAAACACAGAGCTCACCATGCTGAATTTAGGGCCAACATTCAGTGCAGATTTTGCTGATATTTTCCAAGAGTACAACGATATTCTGTCTACCTGAAGCTACCACTAGGGGGAGCTGAGTAATGTACTGCTTACACTGAACCCTATTATAAAATATTTGTATATTATAAAAACTGTACTATACAGTTTCTACTGCCATGTAGAACTAATACACAAGATCTTGGTGTACCTGACTGACGTGAACAGCCCATACAATAGCAGATGCATTAATGGACAGATTTCCACTACTCGATGTAATGTTTCCAACCTTGACACTGATAAGTTTCTTCTTCCAGTTAGTTACCCAATTAATCAGATCATACTTAGGAGCTGCATCTCCATGTTCATCAAAGTGTACATCCTCTCCAGCGGTGTTTGTAAAGTGCACTCTCTTTAGAAACTGATGAAGCTACAAGAGAAGAGGAAATACAGTGCCAATTGCCATTAATGTTAGTAATAGCAGTGATCATTCCTAGGGCTCTATGGTTATATGAGTTCAGTTCATTTGAAACATAGGTGGTCCAGGTCGTCCAAATGAAATATAGATATAAAAGGCACTTGCAAACTCTCCCAGAATGTCCGCGACACTCGTGGGTGAAGGGTAGAACTCCCAGACAAATTTACCAGGCACCGCAGGAATGATTGTCAGAAAAACAACCCTCCATGAACTCTAATTTTATGTGGCACCGGGACAGACTCTGCCCTGGTGGCCAAACGTTCATTTAGAAGGTGGGATGCGTCACGTGAAGGGGCATGGCTGGTTATGGGGTCTTGAAAAAGGGGCTTGTCACTACCAGAAAAAAATTCTGTCCAGCTACTCTCACCCTGCTCTTTTGAATCCCCGGTGCCAACAATGAAAAATAACTAAGGCATTGTCTCCTAAGAAAACCCTTTTCGAAAGAAGTCACCACGATAGGTCTGTCTCCTGACAGCTCTAGCCAAATTAGCCATGTAATGGATGGTCCCTGCAGGTCTGCTAGAACAGGAGCCATTCTTCCTCGTAGTTGTCTATAACTTTCTATGTGTGAATGTAATGGTGATATATGTGATTACAATATTAGGGCAAAAAGATAAGTTGATTGGGGGAAAACTACAATACAATGCAGGCTCTATTACCCTGTTGGGCCACATCTAACCTGGATACAAGATGCGATAGAATTCGGCAAGGAGGCATGCAGGCGTCGTATAGTATCCCGTGGTACATTTGTCCACAGATGTTGCAGCTGGGCCAGTAGATCCTGCCCATTCGTAGGTTGCTGAAGCTGGAGTCCCAGTTGGTCCCATAAATGCTTGGTTGGATTTAAATCTGGTGACCAGGCAGCCAAGGAAGTGTTTTAATCTGGCGGAGACATTTCTGGGAAACCTTTGCTGTGTGTGGACGAGCATTTTCCTGCTGAAAACTTCAGGTTGGAAGCCCTGCCATGAGAGGAGCACCCGTGGCGGTAGGATGCCCTGTATATATTGCTGAGCTGTAAGTGTCCCTCGTATCACTACTAGGGGTCACCGACTGTTGTATGAGATGGCTTCCCAGATCATCACACCAGCAGTTGGGTCAGTGTGTTGATCCACAGCAAGGGCAGAATTGAAGCGCTCACCATAAAGCGTCCATACTCGAACCCAACCATTGTGGGATCCCAAACATAACCTGGATTCATTGTTAAAGACTATACAGATTCAGTGTTTCTTGTTCATGACGCCTCTGCAAACGAAGGTGACAGTGGCTGACAATTCAATGGGCACTGTGACACCAAATTTCCTTCTGCTAAGCACCTGGATATAGTCTTGGCAGAAACAGGTCTGTAATGAAGATGCCACCTGTGTCTGGATGGTGGATTGTGGTAGCTGTTCGAGCATGTCAGCGGACCAAATGATCCTTTCTACTGGTGGTCTGTCTGGGCATTTCAGAGGCCTGTTCGCCATGCATGTGGGCTCTCGTGTAACCTCTGCTCCCAACACATTCTAACAGCTAGGTCCGAATGACCATCCCGCTTCTCTCAGTCCAGTGCTCTGCCCTCTCCCCAACAATCTCTCATAAAGGGGTACACTACCCAAAAGTAGCCACTGAGAGCCTTTTTATAGGGCAGCAGAGGATGCAATTTTACGTCCTCTTGAGGCAAGACCCAAGATCTAATCAGACCACACCTGTAATAATTCACATATCCGCCTGAGACATAACTGCGTGCCGAGTTTTGCAGCAACTCGACATTTCTATCTGGGAGCATTTTTGTCAATGAGTGTATGTCTGGCATACATTACTATTTCCTTGTCCCCTTCATAACTAATACTATTAAATGATCACTTCTCTTTATTTTTTAAAATTTTACAACACATTTCAAATGTTAAAAGAAAATCAAAGAACTAGGTACCGGAACTCCACAACTACACCCACTGTGTACAGGGCCGGCGCTTCCATAGAGGCAAGGGGGGCAATTGCCCCCGGGCCCCCGAGTCCATAGGGGCCCCCAAGCAGTGGCGGATCCAGGGGGGGGGCAACGGGGCAATTGCCCCCCCCCGATATTGTGGCAGCACCGGCGGCAGTGACAGGAGATGAACGCTTCCACTGTGGAAGCTGCTCATCTCCATAGCGATCTGTGTCGCCGTCCTCTGGACAGCGATACAGATCGCTGTGCAGTGCGGCAGGGGAGGGAGAGGCGCTCCCTCCCTGCTCCTCTGATAGGCTGCCGGCCCGCGCCGACAGCCTATCAGAGCAGTTCAGGCGGCGCGATGACGCCATCGCGCCGCCTGAGCAGAGGATAGAACGGGACACAGGCCGGAAGAGGCCTGCATCCAGCGCTGCAAGGAGGTAAGTAGGGAGGGAGGGGGAAAGGAGCCTGCACATGATTTTGGGGGAGGGAAGGAGCCTGCACATGATTTTTTGGGGGAGGGGAAGGAGCCTGCACATGATTTTGGGGGAGGAAGGAGCCTGCACATGATTTTGGGAGGGAAGAGCCTGCACATGATTTTTTTGGGGAGGGGAAGGAGCCTGCACATGATTTTGGGGGAGGGGAAGGAGCCTGCACATGATTTTTGGGGGGGTTGAGAAGGAGCCTGCACATGATTTTTTGGGGGAGGGGAAGCCTCACATGATTTTGGGGGAAGGAGCCTGCACATGATTTTGGGGGAGGGGGCAGGAGCCTGCACATGATTTGGGGGCTGGGAAAGGAGCCTGCAACAATTTTGGGGAAGGGGATGGGTGGGAAAGGAGCCTGCACATGATTGGGGGTGGGGGGACATGATGGGGGAGAGAGGAGACTGGGGGCACTATGGGGACATTACTGATGTATTTTTATATGGGGGTAGTAGGATAATTTGTCCAGAATATGGAGGATGATGGAAAAGTAGTAACTGAGATTTATTTTGTTGTCAAACTGCAGAGACGAAACCTGACGGTCTGGTCTGAAGGTCTGAAAGGAGAAGATGAGGAAAGAGAACATCTACATCACAGGAGACGTCACTGGATGGAAGAGGTAAGTGGGGCTGTATTTCTGTAGTGATGGGAGCTGGGGGGGGAGGAGATGTGCAGATGTGCTGGAGAAATGAGCCATGGGGTTGGGGGAGATGTGTTGCTGCCACTGGCCCATACAGGGAGAAATGTGCCATTCGGGAGGGGGAGTATGCGGCAATGGAGGGGGCGGGGAGAAATTATGTGACGCGAAGGGGGTGATTGATGACGTGACACTGAGGGGGGGGGCCCCTTATTGTTTTTCGCCCCTGGGCCCCATTTCACCTAGAACCGGCCCTGACTGTGTAGCACCCATGCCTGGTTACTGCAGCGCTGCTCCAATTCACTTGAAAGTGGATAGAGCTATGTACTCCCAGTGCTTGGTTCTAGCACCAGAGTCTCCTGCAAACAGTCAAATGATAAAACCCTGCTTTTTTTGCAGCCGTCACTAAAAGGACCTAGGTTATACACTGATTCCTCAAGTTACAATATTAGTTGGTTCCAGGACGACCTTTGTATGTTGAAACCATTGTAAGTTGAGTAATCGGTTCCAAAGCCACAAAATGTCATCCAAGATAAGAGAAAAATTAAGATTTAAGAAAAATAAGCGGATAACTTTCCCTGGGTTCAGACCTGAGCGTTCTGGAAACGCACGTTTTACGCTCGTTTTTGTCGCGCGTATTTCAGCGCGTTTTTGCAAATAGGCGATCAAGATGCTGCGTTTCGCATGATTGACTACTGTGGTCAATCACAAAACGCGCGACAAACGCCCCAAAAAGCTCAAGTACTTGTTTATGCGTCGGGCGTTTTACAGGCGCGTTCAAGCGCGCTGTAAAGCGCTCAAGTGAGAACCAGGGCCATAGGAAGCAGACAGATAAAACAAGTCCTTAAATATGACAGTCAGGAATAGCTGATAACTGGCATCTAATCCATCTATTCTACCAGAGAAGTGGCCTTGATTGGTTGGATCTGAGTCTGAGACATTGTATGTTGATTGGTGAGTTATATTGAACTAATTTTTTACCACATTCTAAGATAATGGTAAAGAAACTTCATTAAGTTCATTGTACAGTGATCCCTCAAGATACAATGGCCTCAGGATACAATATTTTCAACATACAACGGTCTTTTCTGACCCATCGAGTTTCAACTTACGATGGGTCAGAAAAGACCGTTGTATGTTGAAAATATTGTATCCTGAGGCCATTGTATCTTGAGGGATCACTGTATAATGAGCTAATGAAGCTTTGCCATTATCTTAGAATGTGGTAAAAAATTAGTTCAGTATAACTCACCAATCCCACGCTGCTCCCATGCCACTCTTTCCTGAGGAACCATGGGTCTCCAGTGATAGCAATCTGACATCAACATATGTCTGCTGCAGCCAATCACTGGCAGCAGCAAACAGCATTAGGATTCCTTATAGGGGGTGAAAGAACCAGAGCACAGGAGGTTTATCTCTAGGAGAAGAGATCTGACAAGACATTGTCCAGTCATAAACAAGGAATCTGCCTAATAAGTTGATGGACAGTTCTGAAACCTGAGCTAAGGACCGAATGATAAAAACTTGTCTTGGACAAGTTAGTTCACATTTGAGGGGGCAGACAACTCTGAGTGTGTCACCTTGTTTTTTTCCCACCTTCAAGGAGTAGACAAGACTGCAGATTGTAAAGCTCTCATTCTCGGCATGGCCACTATACCTTGAGCTTTAGATTCTGTCCGCTGTATTGTTTCCAGCACTGGCGCCTGATAAGTGGTGGTGGCTGGTCTTGAACCCCCACAGATCTGATATTGATGACATACAGGCTATCAACATCAAGGTACTAGAAAACCTAAGAATAAATACAGTAAATGCTATTGGCTATGATATATAAAAATACATTTTGTCACTCAAGTCACCTTCCATGGTCGTCGGTAGGATACAGCCGCTCCTTCTCTGTCCAATTCTTTCCAGTACTTAGATGCCATAAACATCTGAAGACCATGAGCCAAGGCATATATGGCATTATATACTTGATAACTGTCCGCCAGAGCTTCTGAACCCAACAACATTGCCTTCTTCTTCTTGTTGTGTTTGCATGTGTCAGGGAGCAAATAACCATCAAATAGTTTGCATTCATATATGATAACCTTATAGTTGAAAATAAAATTGCACAAGGTATATTGATCCAGTGTTATGTTCCAGAGGAAAGGTGCAAGTCCAGGAATTTCCATTTTTTTCATCTGGATTGCCAAGCTACCATGGAAGGGGTCGAGATCCAAGTTGTCTATAGTTGGGATCAGAAGATGGTCCATGTCTGTTAGGAAGATCCAGACTTTTTTTGTCCTTGTTAATTCATGTAGTAATAAGTATAAATTATAGGTAAACTCCAGGTCAGCCCAGAACACTATAATGTTTGCTGAGGACTCAGAAATGACCTTGGCCACTCGTTTATGTTCAGTGAACCAGTAGTTGGTGGAGCTCGTGAACTTTTCTGTGAACTCAATACAGCCCCCTCCTCTGGTAATAGAAAATTTTAATTTTTGGATTGCATTTTCATTGCTTTCAACATCTGAATAAATTATTCCCACCCAAGTCCAACTGAAATGCTTTAGCACTGAATTCAAGGCATTGTGCAGGTGGACTGAGCTAGGAGCAGTGCGGTAGAAGTACGGAAACATCAATTTATTACTTAGGAGAGGGTCTGTGGCACCATAGCTGATCTGTAATGCAAAAGAACTCAAGTCTGACTTAAATGTCACTGCACATGGCAACCATGTGATGGACAGACTCAACACTTTAAAGCTTAATGTGAATACAGCAAAATAACAGGTCTTTAGTAGCAATCTCAACACAACTGACTCTAGCAATTTATAACCTGACTTGCACCTGACTGTCTCTTTCCCTGACTCCTGCAGACACACATGGGTATTGACCCTGAGCACTGTAATACAGTAGGGTTCAAGAATAACTCAGTCTTAACCAGTTCTACTCTCTGCTTGCCGTTGGTATCTCAGGTCTCCTTTCTGTAAAAGCCATTCTCTCCAACATTTGGCGGGGTACAGGCTTGCGTAGGGTGCTACGATTGACTCACAGGGCTCCTGTGCACAACTATGTAAAGCGGAAAGCTTTCATATCCTTCCTACAGCTCTCTTGTAGGTCTCCACAACCTCTTTTCACACCACCGACTCCAAATTTGCCTTTGCATTAATATATCAAGGGTCAGTACAAAATCCTCTCCCATGATCTATTTATACCGAGAACTATGACTGTAACAATGTACATCTAGAGGAAAGAAGGTTTCTACACCAGTATGGAAGAGGGTTCTTTGTTGTAAGAGCAGTGAGACTATGGAGCTCACTGCCAGTGGAAGTGGTGATGGTGAACTCACTAAAAGAGTTCAAGAGGGGCCTGGATGTATGGAGAAGGGTCATTGATCCAGGGAGTTATTCTGTTTGCCAGATTTTGAGTCAGGAAGGAATTCTTTTGCCTAAGATGAGGAAAATTGGCTTCTAACTCAATTTTTTTTTGCCTTTATCTGGATCCACATTGCAGTATGATAGGCTGAGCTGGATGGACGTATGTACTTTTTTTGGCCTTATAAATTAGGTTTCTCCCAACCAGACCATGGACCACTTTTCTCTTGGTGCCTTCTCCTCAACTCCACCTTCCTCCAGAAACCAGCAGTAATTTTTCTGTGCCCTCTCAAACAGATTAGATGCATCATGAACCCATTCTCAGCAGGAGCTCTGCTCAAGAACCTATTGTACAGAGCAGCTCTGGATCTGGTGGACCAAGCCCATCCGTGGATTACATGGCCAACCATTCATCTGAATGTTCAGCGTGTTTTTCTACCGTATAGCTGACCACAGCTTCCCTCAGCAATACAAGCCGAAGGTTTCTGAAGCCAGAGCAGTAGAGTCCAGGCAAACATTAGGACAGGTTCAGTTTTAAAATGTTATTGGTATCTTGCTGTAGGAGATGTTTCAATCTGACGTTTCGTGAACTGATTTGATTTCAAGTTTTAACAGCTAAATGGGTTTCCCAGGACATTAATGAAAAAGCCTTAGGACAGGTAATATCAGATCGTTGGGGGGTCCAGGCTGTGACAGGTTAGTGCAGCTCAGCTCCCTCTAAGGATAGGTCATCAATATTAAAGTCCTGGAAAACCCATTTCAGATAGATATGAGAGACATCATAAAGTGACCCACCTGTGGATAACCATACATTCCAAATGTATTTGCCACCAAAATAGAAAGAACTGAGGATGCAAACCCCACCACAGCAACCAAATGTCCTTGACTCGTACACCTATAATTGGGAACCTGGAAGCCCCATCCACTTAATATTTTCATGTAAGCATGTAGTGTCTTAGCTTCATTCAAAAATGATTCAAATAGGTGAAATCCCAATGTGATGTTTGGAAGAAGTTTTTCATTCCTATTAATTTCTTCAATAGCAAATAAGACAGTGAGAGCTGTCTGATACTTTTCCTGATACGCACTATATGAAAAGTGAGAGGAGATAAATCAGCATGAGGGAACATGTTATAGGTTATGTATGTTGTGGTTGTGTCGGGATAAATCGGGGTAACGGACTCCCTGTAGACGCTCAATGTTTTCAATTTATATGCTCATTTATTTCCACAGGTATACATCCATAAATAGGACCGGTTTCGGCCCGTCCAGCCTTCATCAACTAACCTGACTTGTGTGTTTCGTTTGATACCACCCAATTCGGGTGTCCGACATCACTGCACGTGGCAATTGTAACGGTTATTTAAGACTGTGTAACACAACATTATGTTAGTCGATGATGGCTGGACGGACCGAAACGCGTCCACTTTATTGATGTATACCTGTGGAAATAAATGAGCATATAAATTGAAAACATTGAGCGTCTACTGGGAGTCCATTACACTGTGTTTGTTGGAGACCTCTCCTTTCCGCTGTGGCGCAGACTGAATCGGGTGCTGACCATACTTCTCCATATTCCAGGATAGATTGGGGGTCAGCAGGTATTGTAAAAATACAACCCCAAGCATGCAAATCTGTTAGGCTGCACTTGGAACACCCATAGAAGTTAATAGACCATGCTGGGAGTTGTAGTTTTGCAGTAGCTGGAGTTCCAGGGGTTGCTGACCCTTAGGGTAGATGGACAACCATAGTCCACCAGAGCAACACTTGCTCTGAGGGAAGGAAAGTCACCCCTTTTCTCTTCGACGCTTCCATCACTGAGCTCCGGTTCTCCCTGCCACTGAAGTTATCTTTTTGGCTGCAGCAGTGACGTTCCGTGCACACAGATCACCATGCAGGCAGTCACTGGCCTCAGCAGTACAAGATGTCACTGCTGAGGCCAGTGATTCTATAAACAACTCTAGAGGGAAACGGGATTTGCAAGTTCCCAAATAATACTCCCCACAATTAATAAATATCACACCAAATCAAAAGAAGGTGAAGATAGAGAGATAAAACTTAACTCTTACTAGTATCTAATATAAAATCGCTACACCATGGTGTGACATGCACAAACACTAAAAATATATATAAAGAAAAATATACGTCCAAATGAGCATACCAATCAAATATCTCAAGCGGGGCACTTGTTCAGCTCTGCTTAAAAAAATTGGAAACTTCTTACCAATATTGAAATGTGCAGGCAAGATGATTCAAACAGAGGATGGTGCGGTCCCAGAAGATGTAGAAGACTTGGTATCTGGTCATCCACTGTGGCAGATAGGCACAAGGGTGTGCTAGCCCTAACAACAGGTGGTAGGGGGCTAGAAAATACCCTGCCTATCTACACAGAGCACCCGTCCCTACAGGGGCGACCCCGTCCGGATACCTATCTCGGAACCCGTACAGTGTCCCTGGTATATATGCAGGGTAACTAGGAATTTCGGTCCCAAAACACTTAATCAATACAAAGATGGGACCAAGTAAAATGAAAAAAATTATAAAACAACGAGGGCCCGGGTCAGTGGACCTGAAATCAATATGTGTCCCTCACCTAATACAACCCGGCCAGTGAGTCCGAGACGTCTGCATTCCCTGGGGGTTCATCTATCTGCAAGGTGTGATGCCGAGTGCGGCGATTTAAATGTCTGCACTGTGCGCGCGAACCCGCCTCTCCGATCACGTGACCACCAGTCAGTGTCACATGGGGCGCCGAGTGGGGCGGAACTAAACTTGCGAGAAGGGGACGATCTAGTGCCTACCAACCAGGATGCCAAGCTTGACAGAGTCTGTCCCGGTGACTATAATTGGACACAAGAGTTTCTGCATCCTGGTAACCGAAATCCTTCCATTACATAGGAGATAAGAAGGAGTTAAAGCGGAGCTTATTAGACGAATCATTATTCAAACTGACATGCCAGCAGGGCTGTGAGACATATCCAGACATCTGTAACTGGATAATATTTTAGTTGATATATCCAAACAAATAAATTCTAAATAAGAAAATTGGAATTGATATTAACTATAGGTCAAAGGTAGGGGAACCGACAATGCACCCCCACCCATTCAAAAATTGGACCCCAGAGGGTGGGTTAGGTTAAGGGTACTTTCACACTAGCGTTGGTGCGGATCCGTCTGTTTATTTGCACAGACGGATCCGCACCTCTAACTGCTAACGCTTGTATCCGTTCAGAACGGATCCGCTTGCATTAGCTTTAAAGAAAATGACAAAGTCCAAAACGGATCCGCTTTTGACTTACATTGAAAGTCAATGGGGAACGGATCCGCTTTCAAATGCACCATATTGTGTCATTGACAACGGATCCGTCCCCTATTGACTTACATTGTAAAAAACGGATCCGTTAGGCTCGCTCTTCAGACGGACACCAAAATGCTGCATGCTGCGTTTTGGTGTCCGCCTCCAAAACGGAATAGAGGCGGAACGGAGTCTAACTGATGCATTCTGAACGGATCCTCATCCATTCAGAATGCATTGGGGCTGAACTGATCCGTTTTGGACCGTTTGTGAGAGCCCTGAAACGGATCTCACAAACGGAATCCAAAACGCTAGTGTGAAAGTACCCTAACACTATTATGAAAAACATGTTGGACATAATGGTCCAAGTCCCTTCTGGACCAGTGGAAAGTGAGATTGGGCCCCAGAGGAAAAAATTAATTAAATAAAACCGCTAAAATTGAGCTGTTCATTGAGCCCCCTAGGAGCCATAGTTTTTTAATAAAAGATCCACCGGGCCTCTCTCTGCAGCAACTCTCTATCCCAATCACCTTACCTTGCGGGTGGTTTGACTGTGTCAATAGCCACAAAGGAAAGTTTTCCCTGACGAGTTATCAGATGAAACGTGGCACGTCGGGATCCATGTTTAGGGATTACCAGGGACACTGCCCGGGTGTAGGGACAGGTATCCGGACGGGGTCGCGCCTGTAGGGGCGGGTGCTCTGTGTAGATAGGCAGGGTATTTTCTAGCCCCTACCACCTGTCGTTAGGGCTAGCACACCCTTGTGCCTATCTGCCACAGTGGATGACCAGATACCAAGTCTTCTACACCTTCTGGGACCGCACCATCCTCTGTTTGAATCCTCTTGACTGCACATTTCAATATTGGTAAGAAGTTTCCAATTTTTTTAAGCAGAGCTGAACAAGTGCCCCGCTTGAGATAATTGATTGGTATGCTAATTTGGAGGTATATTTTTCTTTATATATATTTTTCAGTCTATGTGTAGGACATACCATGGTGTAGCAATTTTATATTAGATACTAGTAAGAGTTAAGTTTTATCTCCCTATCTTCACCTTCTTTTGGAGGTGATTCGGTGAGGCCAGTGATTGACCTGTGCGCATGAATCGTCGCTGCTGCAGCCAAAAAGATGACTTCAGTGGCCGGCAGGTCATGAGCTCAGTGCTGGAAGTGGCAGGAGAGAAAAGGGGTAAGTATTGATTCTTCTGTTATTGTACCACATATACAGGGGCTGCCTGAGTTTTTATTTAAGGGCATCTGTCGGCACCTATGACACTGGCTGACCTGTTCCATGTGCGCTTGGCAGCTGAAGGCATCTGTGTTGGTCCCATGTTTACATGTGCCCGCATTGCTGAGAAAAATGATATTTTAATATATTCAAATGAGCCTCTAGGAGCAATGGGGGCGTTACCATTACACCTAGAGGCTCTGCTCTCTCTGCAACTGCCGCACTCTCCACTTCCCTTGACAGGGAAGACAAGCATTATGATCTTTTCACTGCCTGGTCCTGTCAATGAAAGTGCAGAGGGTGCAGCAGTTACAGAGAAAGCACAGCCTCTAGGTGTAATGGTAACGCCCCCATTGCTCCTAGAGGCTCATTTTCATATATTAAAACATCATTTTTTCTGAGTATTGAGGGCACATATGAACATGGGAACAACACAGATGCCTTCAGCTGCCAAGCGCACATGGAACAGGTCAGCCAGTGTCATAGGTGCCGACAGATGCCCTTAATTAAAAACTTAGGCAGCCCCTGTATATGCGGTACAAGGGACATGGGACCAACACAGATGTCTTCAGCTGCCAAGCGCACATGTAACAGGTACAAATCTGCTGACAGATGCCCTTTAATATGAATACAATGCATAGAACGTGTACACAACATATTATTACTTACAATATTGAATTTCCAACTATTGGCTTTATTCTGAATGTCGGCTTTTGATCTTCAGGCATCAGCCCATTCACCGATATAATGGCACCAATGATAATTTCTCCGGGATTGTAAACTCCATGTTTTGTCATGTTATTTTTCGTAACACTTGATGGTTGCAGAATAAAGATCAAAAGACATGACAGTATAAGTACAGCCATTTGTGCACCAGACAGAAAGCACATTATAAAGCCAGCTCTTGATATCAGACGCCAGAATGAAAAGATAGACTCTTCTGCTCCTTTTCTCTTGGATATCAGTTGAGGAGACACATATGAAAGGCTCCATAAGCTGCATTCACATAAAAGGGATGTCTGGTCTCATTGATGTTGTTGGTAATAAGTGCAGGGCAGGAACCAGACATTTATAAGCCCACGATCCGTGGAGATGACTTGGACGATCCTTTTTTTGTGTGACTTTCTCCAATTATCAAAATGACAGGTTGATGTTATTTTTCTATATTCAGTTACTGCAAATTGTACGTTAATCATCGGGTGAACATCCATATTCATGCCCATCATGTGGTTGAGAATTGTCTGGAATATGAAAAATAAGATGATTATAGCGTCTGTCACCAAGAGTGTCTGTATTCTCTAGGTGGACGAGCTTTATATATCACATCTAGAAAGTTGAACTTTAAGCTGCCAACATTACTAGACCATAACTAAATACCAATAGAACTCATAAAGGACCACCACTAGGTTCCACAATAGTAGTGCCCAATTAAAACACCCATACAGTGCCCAATTCATTCCACTGTAGAATGGCCAAATTATACTACCACAAAGTGCCAACATGATACTATACAGTGTCTAAATACCAATAGAACTCACATAAGACCACCATTCGGTTCTTCAATAAAGAACAGACGTTCCATGTAGTGCCCAGTTAAAACCCCCATACAGTACCCAAATAATTCCATTGTACAATGTAAAGTGTCAATATAACACTATACAGTATCTAAATACCAATAAAACTCACATAGGACCACCATTTGGTTCATCAATAAAGGGTCCAAACAGAAGTGCCATGTAGTGCCCAATTAAAACCCCCATTCAGTGCCCAAATAGTACCCCTGTAGAATGGCCACATTATACTAACATAAAGTGCCATCATGACCCTATACAGTGTCTAAATACCAATAGAACTCACATAAGACCACCAATTAAAACCCCCATACAGTGCCCAAATAATATGACTGTAGAATGGCCAAATTATACTACCACAAAGTGCCAACATGACACTATACAGTGTATAAATACCAATAGAACTCACATAAGACCACCATTCGGTTCCTCAATAAAGAACAGAAGTTCCATGTAGTGCCCAGTTAAAACCCCCATACAGTACCCAAATAATTCCATTGTACAATGGCCAAATTATACTAACATGCCAACATGACACCATATAATCTTAATACTAATGCCATACAGAGTTTTATTAAGACCGCTGTTCATATAACCTAGTAAAGACTTTCTGCTTTGGACTGTTCCTACTTGTTAGAAAGGTCCCTTGACAAAAAGCTCATGGCACAGTGTCCTGCGACCGCTAGCAATCAGCTGAGATCTGGGGGGAGACATGGCAGTAAGTGTTTCATTTTTTCCTGTAACATCGCAACAGGGGAAATTAGGCAGTACGAAATGCCCATTTAAATCATTGGGTTGTTTTCAAAATATGGGACAGGAGAGGTGTTATTTAAGCCTCCTCATTCCGGCAGGTACTTTCCCACTACCGACTATGTGTGTAGTTGCGGAAAAAATCATCTCACCCCTCCTCATTTCAGTATAGTCAGCATGTTGGCCCCCAGTGCTGTCTTCTCCCAGCTACATCGGTTTGCTGTGGCAACTGGTGCTTGTTGGTGACATTAAGCCTGGTGGCCTACCTAAAGCCTCTGTCTGAAAATCATGGTACTTCTGTTTGTTACTGTATTCTTCATGATCATGGCTTTGGTGTTTGTTATTGGATTGTTCTCCTGCCTTTCTCCATTTGATTTGATGTCTGGTTCCTAGTATCAACCCCTGTCCCATCTGGAGCTGAGCCCCTGAGGAGCCGGTACAGAGGATGGGAGTGGTTAGTGGCTCTGATGAGGTGTTATATCATGGTGTACTTCCTCAGGCCGTTGCTCCCTGGGGATCGTTACAGTGGAAAGGTGGTTTGAAGAGTAAACGTATAAAAGTCTCTCTTTGCTTAGTGCAAAATATAACGTGTGGCACATCCAGCAGTATTAAGTAGAAAGTGCAGTTTTTGGCATCAGAAGGGGAGGTATGGTGGCTGGTTGGATGGCAGTTTAATGGCACTTGCTGGCACTTGTGGATAAAGGTGTTCATTGTGTGATACAGGCTTGAAGTTAGTATGGCCTGGTGGTTGTTCTAGGTGACAGGTGTCTGATCTGTTTTCCCTCACTAGCAGCAGGGTCTATGAAGCTGTGTTTTTCCTGATCACTGTGCTGTCTAGACACACTGAAGCTTGTTGGAAACAGGGTTCTTGATTCTGACAATTTCCCTGGAGTAAGGAGATACAGTAACTGGATACGGTCCCTTGGAGTAGAACACCCATTGCCAATCAGTAAATATTCTAGCAACCATGACCTTGCAATCTGACTGGACAATTCCAACCTCTTTGTGGTATTTAGGTGTGAAGAATGTGTAGATTCCTTAGATTCCCCACCTCACTCTAGCCAGCTCCAAACTAACAGCGGTTTGGTAAATCCATCTATCCAAGGTCAGGTCTTCATGGGTGAAACATGATCATTAACATCACCATTTTATAACTCCTGGAGTCTGTTTTGACAGAAGAACAGATTACTGGAGTTATTGTATATGGCATAGCCGGACTCTGCTGGGCGCCTCCGGATCCCCATTCACTATAATGGGTTTTAGCGGGTTTCCAGCCGAAAGCCGCAGCAGTCTTTCTCTGGTAGAAAGCAATACTAATAACGGTATCTCCGGTAGTTAGTTCCTCTGCCAAAACAGACTACCGGATTTACAAAAGGAAGATGTGAACCTAGCCTAAGTACTCTTCACTTTCCAGGAAAGACCATCATAAGTTTCATAAGTTTGAACATTTTCTAAGATGAGAACATTTGAGTAAATATGACAATTTTATGTTAGTAAGAAGAGGAATAATGGGAGTCCGTGTTTCTTTGGTGCTATCCTACTTAAAGGGATGTGCAAACCCAATCTTGTTTCTATACGTAGAAACTCAAGAAACTCATGACTTTTTAGTGGTAAATGCAACTTCACCCAAATTACCTGCAGTCAATCTTCTATGGCTTTGAACAGTCCTCCTTACTACCTGTACAGCTGGTTTGCATATGCATTAACCCTTTGAAAGGTTCATCATGCTGATACACTAATTATACTGTTTCATCTATTTAATGTGACAGGAGGTTAAATTTAAAGCTATCAGGCTGTCATAGCCCCACCCGGCAAGAACAACTTATGTATGATTAAAGGATAATTTCACATTTCTGTAACCACTACTCATTTTTAACAGTTACTTAACTAAGAATTCACCAGATGAGACAAGAAGTAAAAGAAGTGTGAGTCACATCTTCTTATTTCATTCATATAAGGTTCAATAAATGCATAAAAAAACGTACAGTTATGAAGGCAAACAAAGCCTACAAGATCCGTATACTCTAGCAGTGATGAAACTCGCGTATTGTGGAGGTATCAAATAAGTTCCTTGACCCCATAAAGGGGTGAATATCACATTCAGCCAGACCTGGGTCAAGGGGTGTGTACACATGTATGACTTTCTGAAATATTTGTGTTCGTAGTCAAACAATAAAAACGCAGGAGGTGCGCCACAGTGTAAAACCTTACGCACAACAGAAATTGAAGAATCTGCTCAGAGCAGTGAATTATGCGGATACCAGACACAACTCTAGGATGCGTTGGTTGCATGTTTTTCTCCGATGTACATGGCTGCTGCTGATCCCAATCTAAACTCCAAGGAATGAATAAAAAAAAGCAGGAGCCACATGCACTGCCAGAAAAATAAACTACAGAAAAAACTAAAAACATTTATTTAAAAGGCTGACTCGACTTCTTTTTCAGGTACATACTTTTTCTTCATTCTAATTTTAATAGTAAATGTTTTAGCTTTTTTTCTGGAATTGATTTCAGTGGCAGTGCCCGTGGATCCTGCTTTTTTATTCATTCCTTGTATTTGTGGTTATCATTTTTATTTAGTGGAAAGCAGGTTTTGACTCAGCAATAACCTCTGAGGTCTGTCTCTGATGCAAAACCAGGTCCCCAACATAGAAATATCTATACATGGATAAAGATACACCTAACACAACTTATGGAGATGGGAAAGACACCAGCATCCCCATAAGAAGAGGAGCTTACGGTAAAGCTAAGCGGTAATAAGACTTACAGCCTCTACACTTTGAACAGAGCTATGCTTGAATTATGCTCATTCATGTTGAGCTTGTCTTTTAATTGGAAAGTGTTCCCCCTTCTATAACTTATTTAAACCCTTTGAGGGTGGCATCACACACGGCTTTTTGTCTCAGTTTTGATGCAGTTGTTGAGTGAAAGCCAGAAGTGGTTCAGATGGGAAATCAGAAAAGACTTATACTTATTCCTGCTGGATCCACTTCTGGTTTTGGCAGACATCTGAATAAAAAACCACCACAAAAAGCTGTGTGTGACACCACCCTAAAAGGGATTTTCTGGGTGTTTAATATTCATTACTTATCCTCAAGATAGATCATCAATATCACATTGGCGACAGCAGGGGCCAGACAACCGCCCCCATCAGCTGAGCAGCTCAGTAGGAACAAACGGTTGAGATACAGTGCAACATGTTGGGTCCTTCTTTACCATGACATCTGCCGCCAAAGAAAGTCAGGAGGCCCATATACATATATGATGGTCAGCCAATTCTGATGAAATCAATCCATGAGACTCCTATGGAATGGCCGGCATTACACCATGTCATTGTAGAGCAGCTACAACTATTGTTACCATGAGCATGCCAGTCATGCCCTCTTCTCAGAGTATGGTGGTGATAATGGGTGTCCCACCTGTGACAGGTCCCATTATACTTTTCAGGACCCCTTCACACAGTGTCTTTTGACATCAGAACATTCTGTGCTCCCATCAATGGCTTTTGGTGCGGAATCTGCTACAGTTTTTTGGTGTCAAAAGATGCAGTGCGAACAGCAAAACTTGTAAGAGCTACGCTTATACAATGATTTCTGCGTAATCAGCGCATCCATTTAGGTTCTTATGCAAACTAAGATATTATCCTGTTATCTACGTATTTTGTCTAATTTTTTACTACAGCATGTCACGTATGTTTAGTTTCTGTCTTTAGTCTTTGCTCCTTCGGGAAACCTAGAATAATCTGCGTACCTTAAGGTTTCTATAGATGGTTACTGTCCCTAGACACTATTCAGGTCATCTTGTGGCTTTAACCTTTTTATAATAAATTATGATTGATACTCCTGAGCCCCTGTAATTATCTAAAGGTTGTAATTATGAATTGTTTTTCTTCAGACAGAAAGGTAAAACAATGTTACCCGATGACAGTGCTTTGGTGATTTATACTTTTTTTTTATTAGTGATACAATTTTAAGATTAGGCACATTGTGACAACCGTAATTACTAGATGTTTGTTTCATTTGACTAAGTTAGATAATAGCATTGATTGATTAAGGCTGACAAATGCTAATTCACAACAGTGAAGGGATATGTCTGTAAGAGCACCTTAGGCTAGTGTCAAAATTTTCCAGCAGAGGAACAACCTCCCGGAGTTCATCGTATCCAGCATGGCCGGAAAGGGATGGAGGACCACCAGACCCCAGTGACTATAATGAGACCCAGTGGGGATCTAGCCTGTTTCCGGCATTAGTGCTTGCCGTGGTTTTTATCCGGCTGAATCCCGGTACGAATGCTGGAAACAAGCTTGATCCCCAACGTCTCCCATTATGGTCAATGGGCTCCAGGCGTGAAAGGCAGTATCCGGCTAAGAAGATGCGCACACGCGCGAAACAGCTGTTGCTTCATGCTGTGTTTGCACCGTATGTACCCCCCTCCTGCTATGAAATAAAGCGTACCCCTCTACAATCGGTGAGTGCCGCTCGTTTTAATATTCTCCTTCGCTTGAAGATATCCATACACATATTATTTCATGCATATAATACTTAAGACTATCCCCTTGTCAATTTTAGTTACCAAACGATAACAAATGTCCAAACAAATGGGGGGGGGGGGGTGAAATAAAAGAAAGTATTTTGATTTTATTAACAGTCCAGCCGCATTGGGATCCACCACTTCACTAGTTGGTACGAAAGTAATACACTTAATATACAGGTCAGGAGCAAAGAGAATGTCCAGTAGAGACAAATCCTGTGGGAACTTTGGCAATGAGCGCCCATTCAGATCAACGTGTGCCATACAGATTTTCATATTCAGATTGCGATTCTTCTTAGTAAAACAGATAGGAGGTCATTTATTAGGTGTATTTCAGGCGCAGATGGCGGTTCAACTAATCGTGACTTCTCCCCGTTGACACCAGGTCTAAAATTGTTGGCGGAGAAGGGGACGGGCTGGTAGGCCCATCTCATTTACCATTTTCTACACGTGTTTTAGGCGTAGAAAATGGTCTAACTGTAAGCCAGCAAGGAAGCGGTCTTACATTTAGAACTGGCAGAGGATCCATTAAAGTTATGGAGAGGGCCGGTGCCTCTTCATAACTTTGGTGGATCCACTGCCAGCTATAAGGCTTTATTAAGACTGGCGTGTAAAAAAGTTGATCCCTCTGCGATTTGCTTTCCACCAGGGAACTTTTCCACCTGGTAAAATGACAGACAGCACCTTCTAGTCCTCAACACAGACACAGAATTGCTCCATCATAATTACATTGATTACAATAGATTATTAAAGTAAAAAATATATTTGTACCATGTTAGTCAGTAAATAGAAGGTAAAAAATAAAAAGTAAAAAAAGATTGAGATTCCTCAGTGGTTGATACCTTTTAATGGCTAACTAAAAGGATGATGACGTATGAGGAACAGTCCCAAGTAGCTTCGAAAGCTTGCAGTAGTGTCATCATCTTTTCAGCTTAGTGTCATCATCTTAGCCATTAGTGTCATCATCTTAGCCATTACAAGGTATCAACCACCAATAGATCATTATTAACTTGATTCTATGTTCAGGCCTTGCTCTCGGCCAGCTATTGCATAGTTACACGGTTGACTTGAACCAAGGGATGCGAAAGGACATAGTTGAAAGGAAGGGAAGTGGAAAACAAGTATTCTATACATTCACATTCAAGATGAATACATTTACATTCAAGAAATCATATGTTATTTTTGAAGCCATGAACAACCACCTCCTGATGTAGACTATTCCTCAGATTCACAGCTCTTATAGTAAAGAAGCCTTTTGTGAAGACTGACCATTTTCAGTCCTAGTTTTTTAGGATGTTTTACATGGAACAGCTTTCACCATATTTCTTTGTACAGACCCTTGATATACAGGTTAATCATCTTCCCTCTTAGATGCCTCTCATCAAGGCTAAAAGAATGTAATTATTTTCCTCTTTGCTCTCATCTTTCCTTACAACTATAACCCTCCATGCCCCTTATCAGTTTACTCGCTCTCCTTTGTACTTTTTCCAGCTCCAGTGCATCCTTTTATTGAACTTGTGCCCAGAACTGAACTTCATATTCCAGATGAGACTGCACCAAAGTTTGTAAAGTGGCAATATTATGTTCCTGTCCTGCAAGACCATGCCTCTTCTTTTTTTTATATCATTTTTATTGAATTTTCACATAAAAATACATGGCGACGATAAATCGACATATCTCATAGTTAGGCATCATGTCATGCCTCTTTTGAACATGACAGTATTCTGTTGGCTTTAGAAGCAGCTGATTGACATTACATGCAGTTATTTAGTCTATGATCTACAAGTACACCCAAATCCTTCTCTACAAGTGACTCTCCCAGTCTTACTCCCCCTAGGACATATGATGCATGTAGATTATTAGTACTCAGATGCGTAACTTTATATTTATCCGCACCGAACCTCACCTGTCAAGTAGATGCCAAAACACTCAGCGTGTCCAAGTTGAATTGTAGTTTATGGACATCGCCCACAGACTGCACATGACTACATAGCTTGGTGTCATCTTTATTAATAAGTTCAATAGTAGCGGACCCAGCAATGAACATTGAAGTAAACCACTTCACGAAGGGAAAATTTTGAGTATCCGCAAATTTTCAATCCAGTTACAAACTATACTTTCTAAGCCTCTATGAGGGACAGTATCAAATGCCTTTGCAAAATCCAATAACACTAAATCTACAGCCACCCCTTCGTCCATACTTCTACTTACTTCTTCATAAAACAGAACTGTATAATTGTCAATGGCAATATCCCACTATAATTAGCTATCATAGTTTAGAAATATCAAATTAATAAATATATAGTATATATTAAATATATAATATTCAGTGAATAAAATAGGAAAAATACAATTTTGAGAAGAATCATAAAGATTGTTTTTTTTTTTCAATCTCAACTTTGGTGACACAAATGATTTGTTACTTTTACATAGTTTGTCTTTCATGGTTATTTGTTCACTAAAAACCACTTTTCTATACTTTGGATAACTTGGTAATCTGGAGCCTGCTGAAGCGCTCGGCAGGCTTTGCAGTAGTGGTTGTCCCATCCTGTTTCTCTTCTGACGCGGTAGTGAGATCTCCAGTAAAAATACTTTTTGTATCTCTCTTCATCTTGGTCTAGCTCAAGAAGATAGGAAGCCAGTTCCTTTGGGCTTGAGAAATCATCTACATGAATGAAGGCATCTCCGGGAAGGAAACGCTCATAATTTTTCCGAGATGTCCCCAATACAACAGGTACAGCCCATGAATCAAAGGCATTTGACCACATTTTTTCAGTGATATAATCCTTATAGATTGAATTCTCAAACGCCAAGTAAAATTTGTATTTGGAGATGGTTTGATAGAAGTCATCCCAAGACAGTTTCATGTGCTTCTTCCCATAGACATCAATTGGAAGATATTCTTTAAGTTCCTCATAATATATATTACGTCTGGCACCTGGGTACCACTGACTAATCACCCAAGCGACCAGTTTAGTCTTGGCAGGGATCGAGAAGCTCTGAGGTTTCTTCAAAGCTTCAATTCGACCATAGGGTCTATAGACATCGGAGTCTTGGCGGAATGTCATAGTCATATTAAATAGATTATCCAAGAAGTGAAGATTTTTGATAATCAATGGTGGTTCCATGTTGAACCATACCCAACGTTGATAAAGAGGCCGTGGTTTTTGTGGCAAAGACTTCCTGTCATACATGATGTCCACGTGGTGCATAACAACAGCATCAGCAATGCTATACAGGCTCCTGTCGGCTGTTAGTTTGCATCCAGAGATACCATATACCCTCTGACAAGTGTCTAAAGGAAAAGGTGTTGCAAAGGGCCATACCCACACGAGAACAAGAAGTTCCTTCTCTACCTTTTGTGATGAACTTATGGAGGTCTTCAGGGACTGCTCTGTGTCTTTTTGAAAGATCCCTCTTTGTTCACATTCTAAGTCCATAGAGAGGCTCAGTCTTCCCCAGGTCCAGGAAAATAGGATCAGAACGAAAAAAACGGGGACAATGACTATGAGACTTTGATGTTTTAATAGCTTCATGATTGTATTTAACCTGGAAAAACATCAACATAAACTCATTGGACATCTTTACATCTCTAAATGGACATTTTATGAAGATAAGGAGCAGACCTTCTACACACATCAACAGGCTCGCTAACCAACGTTTATTTAAAGGGGTAACATAAGAACAAACAAAATGGGGCAAATATTAAACACATAGGCATATATCTAAATAAAATACATTCTTCGTTGAGAAAACTCCCTCTTCGCCCAACCCAAAAGAGAGACTATTTGAGTAACATTCAGATAAACAGGTTTGCCTCTCAGCTCGAGCCGACCATACAGATTAGATAAAAGATAACCAACTATCTAATGTGTATGAGAGTCTTCTGATTCTCCACAACACCAGTTGGTGGAGAAAAGGAGGATCAGGGATATTGGATGTCATCGATATCAGATCGATGGTGGACCAACCCCTGCCATACCCAACCGATTAGCTGTATGGGAAAGCTGCCGGGACCGAAAACTATACAGTGTATGGAGCCAGAAGCAGAAGGCGCCATCTACTGTGTAGTGTCCAGGCAGGGTGCTGCAGCTCGGCTTCTAGTCAAGTGCATAGCTGCAGTATGTCGATGTCAGAAACTGGATGGAGCCTTCCCCGAACAGCTAATGGGCGGGAATGCTGGGCGCCAGCCCTCCACCAATCTGATATTCATGACCTATCCTGAGGACAAGTCATCAATTTCTAAATACTGGAAAATCTCTTTAAGGTGAATTCAAGAAGAATAGCTATCCAAAATGTATGTCCAGCTAACTAAAGTGTATAGCCAACACCAGTCACTCAGACCGTGGAAGTTTTTTTTACAGTATTCACTTAAATCAAGGTCTAAAGGTGGAAGGATCTTTAACAATATCACAGCTAGAGCCCACCACAGTGGCCAAAACCCCCAAAGATATTACAAATAAAAATGTATCTTGTGTCAGAAGCTTCATACACCCCTATGGATTACACATAAATGTTGGCCAATGTGCTTTTAGCAACCAAAAACTGGGTAGAGAAAAACACCTGATTTTAAGATTCTTGCATGAATTCAGTATTAAAAGGGATTCATGAATGAGTTGTCACGGAGTTAAGTCATAGAGCTCAATATAGTTAAGCACTGGCTGGGTAGAGTAACATTGAGTGTCAAAAGGGAAGAGCAAAATTTGCCAATCTGGACTCAAATACATTCCAAATAAGATCATTTCTAAATATATAATAGTTATAAAAAAGCTTTTTAGAACACATCTTCTGCGTAGTAAATACAATAATACTTTAGGTACTTACATCTTATGGAAAAAAAATTTAGGACAATACAGGAAGAAGCAAGCATGATGTGATCTTCAAACACCTTGGAATAAGAAGCATCTTTCAATTCATGGTCTGTACACTCTCTTCTTCTGGGCCACCTCATCTGAAACACCCTTCACACAGGTAAGGATTTATGACTAAAGATGTCTTTGTAGGAACTCGATGTTAAGTACAGCATTATTAAGGATTAAGATGTCAGTCATCAAAGTTTTGTGAGTGACACAGCAACATTCATCTTCAATCTTATAAACGTTCAGAAAGACCCAACCTTCCCACCCAAGCCTCATGACTTTTAATGATATTTTTCCCAGACAGTAGTGAATTATCCTAAGGTGATTCTGGATATTCTGCTGCATGAGGCATACATTTCAGATGTTTTACGTTCAGTCTTCAGCACTTTTCACTCCACCATAAGGAGAAGGTCCATTTACACGGGCCGATGTACAGGCAACCAGGGCTGTGGAGTCGGAGTCGAGGAGTCGGAGTCGGAGTCGGACAATTTATCTACCGACTCCACAGCCCTGCAGGCAACTATCCGGAGTCAAGGGTTTGTTCTTGATAATTGCCTGATTGTTGAGCAGAGGGGAGAGAGCTGCATTTCCATGTAGCAATCATCCTCTCTGTGGAGGCTGAACAATCGCCACTGTGGTCGTTCGTCCCCAGACAGATTCATTGTCTGCCAGCATAACATCCCTGTTTACACAGAGCAACGTGCTGCCGGTAAACGATCCGTTTAGGGGCTGAGCGAGTGTTTGCTTGTTCATTGGCTGATCTGCAGCACCTTTTATAGGAATGCTCCTTGCAGATAATTCCCCCGATCCTTGACCCATATAAAGGGCTTTATTTGGCAGTGTCTTATCTCCAAAGCATTAGCCTTTTCAAATCCAACATGCCCAATCGAATTTTCCCCTGCCAGTAGTCAGTAGACTTTAAATGACTTGAATGAAACGAGTACTTGTAATTACACTATGACAACGCTCCACAGGAGACGCCACGTAGAGTAATGAACAGGAAGCAGCGCTTGCATGGAGTGCCGCCTTCTCTTCAAACAGCTGATCGGAGAGGTGCGGGGTGTCCTGAGGATAGGTCATCAATATGTACCGGCTACACAACCCTTTTACCAAACATAAGACTGTCTGCCCATCACATCACAACTGCATTTTTATATGTATTATAGAGATCCTAGCAATAAGAACCTATATTTGCATCAGGAAATTTTATAAACAACAAGTCCACACATGACCCAATAATTGGACCCAGCAGTGATGGGAAAATCCAATGATTTATCCTCACCCTTGCGACTCAGCATAAGACTTGGGCATTTGTGGGTCATAGCATTACTAAGATGCACATGCTTACTCCATAAGGGGCCATTGAGGTTGCATGTGAATCACAGTAAGGCCTCGTTCAGATTTCTATGTTCGTTGGAAGTTCGTAAAGAAATCCGTCCATGTTTGATCAGTGAAGATGTCCTTGAAGGATCCATGTTTGGTCTGCGTCTCCTATCAGTGGTCAGTGAAAACCACGATGCCATCAAGGGCCCAAAGACTTCAATGGGCGCATCAATGGGCGGACCAAAGTGGTGCATGTCTCCGTGATTTTTTTCAGATAGGACACATCAGTAAAAAACAGAAATGTGATCAAGGCCTAATACTGAGATTTTACCTCAACTCATGAGCAACAGAATGGTCCAGTGGAACCTGAGTCTGATGCAAACAACAGTCTGGATTCTACCTACTAGGGCACAGAAGATACAGGCGGCTTGATAGTGAGACCCCAAGGAACTAGAACTGGTTTTCCTGCTCTATTTTCAGGCTGCACCTCATCATAAAAAAGTCCCATAATAGATCTATATTGTGAGAGTATGTATGTATGGACATATGTGAAAATAACCCCAGCTACTGCAGTCCCCAAGCTACTAGGCCTAATTAAAAAAAACTTAAAGAGGTTGTCTCATCACAGACAATGGGGGCATATTGCTAGGATATGCCCCTATTGTCTTATAGGTATGGGTCCCACCACTGGGACCCACACCTATATCGAGAACGGTGGTTGAGTATGCACTGCGCATGTGCAGCCGCCGAGAATAGTCGAGCGCTGGCTCGGCTATTTCCTTCGGGCCCAAAGAAGTGAATGGGAGCGGTGGCCAGTCATGCACAGTGCGTTTCCATTCACTTCTATGGGGAGAGCGCTCGGTGGTGGCCGGACCGGAGTCTTCCAGCCACCACTTTGCAGGGCTCCGTTCCTAATATAGGTGGGACCCACACCTATAAGACAATGGGGGCATGTCCTAGCGATATGCCCTCATTGTCTGTGATGAGACAACCCCTTTAAGTCCAGCAGCAATGTGTGGAACAAAAATAATAAAAACCTGTCCTCACCTTTCCAGATGCCCTCTGTTCCAGCACTGCAGCTCCATGTGGTCCCTGCCAGACTGGGAGTGATTGGGACCCATGTTTATGAGACCACTGCAGGCAATTAAGGGCCTCAATCAGCGGGAACTGGAAACTTAAAGTGGCCCTGGAAAAAATTAAATAAAAGTGGCCCTATATTGTAGGTGGGTCCAAACTGACCCAAGGTCGGGCAACACAAGTAGATAGGGCCAATACAGATCAGTAATACCATAGTGCAGCACAAAATACCATCCCACAGAACCAAATACCACAAAATACCTCCCCAGAAGCTGTCCCTCTTTGGTGGCCATCAATAGAAGCCATGTTCTGTCCTCTTCCTCCAATTGTCTCTAATATGGATATGGAGCAGGGAGCTCAGAAGGTGAGATGCGGGCCACTACACCAGGCCTACCTTCAGCATCCTGCCTCGACTGCCTCTAATAATGACCCTCTGGTTCCCCCAGAGGTATGTACCCGGCCAGTGGTAGTGAGGAGGGTTCGGGTGGCCTGTGGGGCATCAACCCACTGGGAAAATGACCTGTCGTGTACTGCCAGTCTGCCCCTGGCCTCAGTGGTCACATTGCAAGAACGTCATTGCTCAGACCTCTTCTGGTGTGGTGGGGACAGCTGGGAGTCGCTGTGTTGGAACACCTTAAAATGTGAATGAGAAGGGGATTTTTTTATTTTATTTTTTTCTCCACATGCTGATGCGGCATTAAAGGAGACCGGTCACCTCTCCAGATATGTCTGTTTTAGAAATTACTACCATTCCCATGTAATAACAATTCTGAAGCCTCAATTCTTATGTCTGTATGTTCTATTATTCCTGCTAAAAGTTATGCATGAATTGCTAGGAGTTTGCAATGAAGTTACCGGTGCATGGGTGTTACCGGTTGGGTTGTGTTCCTGCGCAGTTTTTCCTGGCTTTGTGGTTATTTGCATCTCCATGAGAGTTCATTAATTACAACCTACAGTTGCCACCCGGCCTTGTTTTGTTTTTGCAGACACAGAGAAGGGGGCACTAATGTGGGCATTACTCTTACTTGGGGGCACAAATGGGGGGGCATTATTAATTCTGGGGCACACTAATGGGGGCATTACTACTAATGGGGAGCATTATTAATTCTGGGGTGCACTAGTGGGGGCATAACTATTACTGGGGGGCACTAATGGGGGCATTATCAATTTTGGGGCGCACTAATAGGGGCATTACCACTAACGGGGCCATATCAATTCTGGGGGGCATTACTCTTACTGGGGAGCACTAATTGGGGGCAGTATTCATTCTGGGGCGCACTTATAGAGGCATTACTATTACTGTGGCACTAATAGGGGCATTACTATTACTGGCAGCACTAATGGGGGCAATATTTTTCGGAGGGAGGGCAGTAATAGAGGCATTGCTATTACTGGGGGCACTGGAGGGCACTAATGGGGGCATTATTAATTCTGGGCAGCACTAATGGAGGCAGTAATATTACTGGCGGGGCATAAATGACAGCGACTTAACACCCTGTGTTTAGCCGTGCCCCCCCCCCCCCTTTGGGGTGTGGATTAACTTGGCAGGTATTTTTTGTTGGGAAAGGTGGTAACCCTAATTACACCTGTTTACACATAAGGACAATGCATAATTTTCAGTTGCATTTTATATTAAAAATGAAAAAATAAAAAATTGATCAATCCACTGGTGTCAAATAACACCCAGCGTTAAGCCACGCCCAAATCACGCCCCCTTTTAACCCACCCATAAACTTGGCTGGTATTTTTTTGTTGGGAAATGTGGCAAATCAATGGCTGGCGGATAAAATTACTATATATAAATATATATATATAGCCTCAGAACAGCCGCTGGTCCTCAGGTTACAGTATGATAATTCTTTATACAACCTAACATAATGCAACCGGACATGTAGTATTGTTATTATTACCACGCAGTAAATTACATCTATTTAGAATACAGCACGCCTTCTCATTTGTAAACTACAATTACCAGCATGCAATGCACGCAGATCCGGAAGTGTTGATTGAGCGCCTAGCAACGGAAGACGGTCCCAGGGGTTGCCCCAGCAACCGGAGACGCAGAAGTAGAGAGGACGTTTAAAGAGGCAGCTGCTCGGATCGCGCTCAGTGCTGACGATCTCTCTGTTCGGGTCGTTGTAAGGATCATTGAAGATGTCGGAGAACCCGACTGAGGTCGCTCCAGATCCCCAGGAGCTGCAGATTAAATATGCCAAAGCCTATCTACTGCAAGCGGGTCCGTCCGGAGTCAGCCTGTAAGTGGGGAGGGGTCAGATATTACCCTGTGTGCAGTGTATGCCGCTGTCTGCCTCTTCTGGAACTAAAAATGCTGGGACTTATGGTTCCACACATAGTGGCACACAGCACAATAGTGGAGATGTAGCAACCAATCAGATTGTTGCTTACTTTTTTCCAAATGGCCTCTGATACATGAGAGCTGGAACCTGATTGGTTGCTACTGACAAAGTAAAAAAAAAAAGAGTTGCTTATAGCAACGAATCAGATTGCTGCTTTCTTTTTCCAAATGGCCTCTGATACATGAGAGCTGGAACCTGATTGGTTGCCACTGACAAAGTAAAAAAAAAAAAAGAGTTGCTTATAGTAACCAATCAGATTGCTATTTACTTTTTCCAAATGGCCTCTGACACATGAGGCCTGGAACCTGATTGGTTGCTGTTAACAATGTTAAAAAAGAGGAGGCCCATACCAACCAATAAGATTGCTGCTTTTTCCCCACAAATGACCTCTGATATATGAGAACTGGAACCCGGTTGGCTGCTGTTGACAATGTTAAAAAAGAGGTCTTGCTCATACCAACCAATAAGATTGCTGCTTTCTTTTTTCCAAATGGCCTCCGATATATGAGAGCTGGAACCTGATTGGTTGATTTTGATAAAGTTAAAAAAGAGGCATTGCCCATAGCTACCAATTAGATTGCTGCTTTCTTTTTCCAAATGGACGCTGATATATCAGAGCTGGAACCTGATAGGTTGCTATTGGCAACAGCTCCTGTTATACTTTGCAGCAGTTTGGCTCTATCTCCTCTATTGCTGCAGGGTGATAACCCATATGGCCATGGTAGCAGCTCCCACATGGGGAATCTGTATGTTACCATAGCAACGCATGAACCTTCTATATTTATTCCACAGATATGAACACCTCTCTGCCCTTTTGTCCCGGATCTTGTCAGAGCGCCCCCCTAATGCCCTGGAGACCCTGGAGCAGATGAGTGCAGAACTGCACTGGTCTAGACTGAACAAAGGACTTCACTCGCTGCGCCCTCTGACAGATGACCCCCCCACGGTTATAAAGGCAGAATCCCACCATGCGCTGTTCGCTCGCGGTGCAGGAGAAGCTGACGAGACGGAAGGAGATGGAGAAATGGTGAGTACACGCGGGGCCAAAAGATGGGGAGGGAATCACAGCATGGAAGATGGCGGTGCAAGTGTACGGAGAAGGGCTGATTTAAAGGAGTTTTCCGAGTGTTTAATACTGATGACCCATCCTCTGGATAGGTCATCAGTATCTGATTGGTCAGGGTCCAACTCCTGGCACCCCCGCCGATCAGCTGTTTGAAGATCCTCTTCCTAGGTCATGTGTCGTTACCGTACATCGGTCACATGGCCTAAGCGTAGCTCAGCCCAGTCAAGTGAATGAAGCTGAGCTGTGATACCATGCACAGCCACTATACAATGGACGGCGCTGTGCTTGGTAAGCCGCAGGGAGGCCACGGAGCTCACAGGAGTGACATGGCATCTTCAAACCGATCCTAAGGATAGATCATCAGCATTAAAATCCTGGAAAACCCCTTTAAAGGGAGTCTGTCACCGCGATTTTGGACTAGAACAGCAGAGCAGTGCAGAATGGGTATTTCAGTGCTTTATGTGCTGTCAGTGGGGGGAACAGGGGGCAGCAGGAAAATAAAAAAAAGAAGTATTGGAGTATTGCAGATAAAAATCCAAGATTATGGTGACAGATTTGGATACTGGAGGTTTTTTCGTTTTCATTTTTCTTCCGTCTTCTTGGAGCCATAACTTTTTATTTTTCCGTTCACATAGCTGTATGAGGGCTTGTTTTTTGCGAGACAAGTTGTACTTTCTAGTGCCATTATTTAATATGGCATACCATTTAGTGGGGAAAAATTCCAAATGGGATGGAATTGGGAAAAAAATTATTTTATATAGTTCTGTCTACTGAGCTGTGTGGGGCTCATTTTTTGCAGGATGATCTGTAGTCTTTATTGATACCATTTTGATGTGTGTGTCTGTTTAATCACATTTTATTGAATTTTTGGGGGTAAGAGAAGCGATGAAAAAATAGCGGATGCCATTTTGATACTTTTTTTCCATTACGTCATTTGCCATATTGGCAAAATATTTTTATATTTTCATAGTACGGGCGTTTTCGGACACGGTGATGCCCATGATGATTGTATATTTTATTATTTAGGTATTTATTTTTTTATTCTGAGGAAAAGGGGGTGATTTAATTTTTATATTTTTTATATTTGTTTATATTATTTTACATAAAAAAAAATATATACGGTGTATATATATATTTTTTTTGTAGCCTCTTTAGGGGGCTACAATGTCCACTACTTTATTTTTATAGAATATTTCTATACTCCCATAGGGAATATAGAAATACATAGATTGCTGATTTCCTATGTTGGCCTCCCACCTGCTGGAACATAGGAATTGCAGCTCTAATAGGCTGGGTCTCTTCAGAGAGACTCGGTCTATTAGAATTAATTGTAATATACGCTTTCGGCATTATTGCACGCTCACGGATATTAGCCACGGGCCTCTGCAGTTTGAAACAGCAGAGACCCGCCGGCTATGGCGCCCGCTGCACGCCATGTTTAAAGACCGCACACATGGCAGATGATGGGGTGACTACAATTGCAAAAGCTCATTCACGATTTTTGCCCCATGCTT
This sequence comes from Bufotes viridis, assembly GCA_033119425.1. NCBI lineage: Eukaryota > Metazoa > Chordata > Amphibia > Anura > Bufonidae > Bufotes > Bufotes viridis. The sequence goes on along the minus strand of CM065597.1, from coordinate 35,666,625 downwards.
ACTTGGGTATTTATATAGAAGTAAATGGAGAGAGCCCTTTATACACAGCTGCCTCTCAACAGCCGCAAGATGGGTTCTGGTTAATTAACATTTTTATGAAGTGCGGTCCCACAGGGGACATCTGCAACTATAAGACATTTATGCCATATCTTGTGGATATTCCATAAATGTCTAGATGGGAATAACCCTTTAAAGGGATGTCTCATCAGAAAAACATCTGTCCATGTGCCCTATTATGACTATATAGAGTGGGTGTCGCCAGCTCCAGACCAGGGACTGGCCATTGCTTTGGAGGACTCAGCACAACCACATATTACATGGTTACCCATTCATCTTAGTGGATGTCATGTAATACCACATTTTCCCTGTAGTGGCCGCTGTTGGGCAAAAGGTTCAAGTACCCACAGCGTCTCCCAGCAGGAACAACTGATCACACTGATCACTACTAGGGATTCAGCTTCTAAACCCATGGCTATCATCAGCCCCAGTGGGGTCTCCTTTGGCAAAGTGGAGTGCACCTTTCACCACCTTTTGGCATGTCACTAAGGCATACAGTACCTGAAGATGTTTTTTGGTAAGGAGACCCCCATCAATCTCCTGTACACTACATAAAGTATATTATTGTCTCTTTCTCCATGGGGTTCTACTCCTAGATTGACAGCTTGTCACGGTTAAGCAGTAGCTTGGAATGTCATCCGAGATTTCTAAAATGTACCTCCTTATTTTCATTCACAGATAGACTCTCCTCTTCCCAACCTGTATGACCTCGCTCATCTTCTCCAACAGGGAGGGTTGGGCCTAGGACGAGACGAGACAGTACGGATAGCACTTGCCATGAAACGACTCACTGACACCCGTCCACTCCAGTACTGTCGCTTCTGGGGCAAAATGCTTGGTACGGGCAGCAGTTATTTGGTGGCAGAGGTGCAGTTTCGTGAAGGAGAAGATGAAGAAGCAGAAGAGGATGCGGAAGAAGAAGAGAAGGCCACAGGCGAGGAAGAAGATGAGGAGGAAAAAGAAGAGGCAGAAGACTTGCCCCCTAAGTCTACTTACCATCCTCCTCCTGTGGTTCCCCGTGAGGAAAATGGTACAGGAACCAATAAATATGTGTACTTTGTATGTACTGAAGCTGGGGCAGAATGGATCAGACTTCCACCGGTAACACCGGCACAGATCACAGCCGCACGAAAGGTATCTGATGGTATTCATATTTTGTGGTTTTCACTCGTGTACCTACCTGTGTCTTACCCTCAATCTTTATCATCAATCTTTGCTAACAGATCAAGCGTCTCTTCAGTGGAAATCTTGATGCCCCAGTCATCACCTACCCACCATTTCCAGGAACAGAAGCTAATCTTCTACGTGCTCAGATTGCCCGGATTTCGGCAGGAACCCATGTCAGTCCCCTGGGCTACTACCAGTTTGGAGAAGAGGAAGGCGAAGAAGAAGAGGAAGGGGCAACAAGAGACACCTATGAGGAGAACCCAGAGTTTGAGGGCATTCCAGTGACTGACCTGGTGGAGAATTTGTCTAGTTGGGTTCATCATGTCCAGCATATTTTACCACAGGTGAAAAACCATGCCATTGATATATACAGTACAGGCAGCTATAGGGTCTAGCTTTGCATTGTCCTTACATTTATTTCACCTCCCTCAGGGACGTTGCGTTTGGTTTAATACAGCGGTGAAATCTGAGGAGGAAATGGAAGAAGAGGAAGGAGAGGAGGAAGAGAAGGAAGATGAAGAGGAACCCGAGCCTGAAGTGGGGCCACCACTGCTCACTCCACTCTCAGAAGATGCAGGTACCAGAACTTCATCAACTTCTCAGGCCTAAAAATATTAAAGTGGCCCTCAGGATCACCGTTAAAATGTCACTATACATGTACAGTGTATTGGTGACATACTTGGTGCCCTCCTTCTCAATGTTGAGGCCGCGGTTTGACCCATTCTTAGTCCCCTTTGTGTAAAATGGCTGCAGATTCTCAGACTGCCCTATGCATTGTGTGTTTCCCACCCCACCTGCAGAGGTGCACAGTGCTGATCCATCCAAGAAAATGGCGGAGTGTACTAGCACCAGCCTGTGACGCTGGCTTTAGCAGACATGATAAAGCGAGGAGGGCCGCTTAGCTAGAGAGCTGCTGCATGGTCATGTGTTGCATAGTCGCCTATTGACTGTTAGGAGTAACATTTATGAGTATGCGAGGGTACATTCACACGACTGTGAGAAATGTCTGTCACGCTGCCATTTTCACAACCATTGCAGTCTATTTCGCTATTCACATGGCTGTTTTTTAATGACCAGTGAATAGCGGCTGTCAACAAATAGGACATGTCCTATTGTGGCCATTTTTTAAGCCAAGTGGACCCTATTGAAATCAATGGGCCCTTTGTTAATGACCGTTCACCTGTCTAACAGCTGTTAAAAATGGGTACATGGGGGAGGAAGGCAGAGAGTTAAAAAAAAAAAAAACAACTCACCTATGACACCTGCGGCGAAACACTCGCGCCGCCATGGAGGCAGCAGGACCTGATGCTCCCAGGGTCATGACGTCACATGATCACGCTTGGAGCGGCAGGTCCTTCTGTCTCCAATAAGGAGCGATTGTTCCTGCTAGTGCCTGCGGTGAGGTGAGTATATTTTATGTTTTTTTGGCTACCTGGGATGGAGGGCTGGGGGGATGGGTTGGTCAGCACTATAAATACTGAGGGCACAACAAGGCCATTACTTATACTAGGGACACAAAGGAGGCCATTAATGATACCGGGGGCACTATGTGGAGCCATTATTTATGTGGGGGCACTATAGGGGGAGTTGATATATACAGAGGGCACTGCACAGGTTGGAATAAAAAAAAAAAAACATGAAATTTGTGCATTTTTAACGTAAATGGACGCAAAACGGCAGTTAAAAAGATACTGCCAGAAAATGGAAGCACACACACAGATGCAAAATGGCCATGAAAACCTGAGAGTTTATCCGTTTTTAACAGCCGCCTGTTTGCACTTTCGTGTGAATGCACCCTTACCCCTGCTTCAAACATTGAAAGCTTAATAATTTGCTTTTTACCAGAGATCAACAATACACCTCCATGGACGGCCTACCTCTCCTCCACGCACATCCCTCAGTACGCTCTCGCCGTCCTCCGCTCTAACCTGTGGCCTGGAGCCTACACCATTGCAAGCTCCAAGTACGTATTTCATCTCTTCTCTGTTCGGAGGTCTAGCATTTCATTTTTGGGGGGATAACGGGTAACAATCAGTGTCAGGGGGACTGATAACAGAGAACAGCAGCAGGTACCAGGCTTGTCCTTTGGTGATGCCATGCAAATGACCCAAAAAAAAAAAAACTCAGTAAGGTAGGTCATAGACTTTTTTTAATTTTTTAAATTTGGTTCCTTTACAGGAAATTTGAAAACATCTACTTTGGTTGGGGCATAAAGTACAGTCCTGAAGGGTACAGCCCCCCTGCACCTCCTTCACCCCAGCCCGAGTACCCAAGCGGTCCAGAGATTAGTGAAGGCTTGGACCCCACAGTAGAGGAGGAAAATGCTCTGAAGGCTGCACAGGAAGAGGCCGCAGCTGCTGCTGAAGAGGCAGAGGAGGAAGAAGAGGAGGAGGATGAAGAGGACGATGACTGAGACGTGTATCTATTTCTATTTCTTTTAGTTACATACATTAAAGTTATTTTCACAGTTGATTGGATCATTATTATAACAAGCGTTATGTAATGCTGTCATATATTGCATATTGGGAGTAATTGTATACTCCTGTAAATATATTGCACAACCGTGTACTGTTTCATTGTTACCACCTGTATTATACTCCAGAGCTGCCTTCATAATTCTGCTGGATGTCATTGGAAACAGTTGACAGTGTGCTGTTAGTTAACCCTATATCAGATTACGGTACAGTGTCTAGTGAAACACTGCACCTCCTAGTACACAAATCGTCATGGTAAACCATAGGAATGCCGAAAAGTTCAGCTCTGGACCTTGCAAAATTATGAATGCAGCTTTGGACTTCCACAGGCCCTCATAAAATTAGAGGCAGTGAAATTTATAGAGTCGGACTGCTCTCCTACTAACCATTTTACTTAAAGGGGTTATCCTGGAATTCATATTGATGACGTCAGGATAGGTCATCAATATCAGATTGGCGGGGGTCTGACGTCTGGGACCCCCTGCCAATCAGCTGTTAGAAGAGGCCAGGGACTTCATAAGCACCACGGCCTCTTCCTAGGACATGTGATGTCACCATACATAGGTCACATGGCCTCGTTGCAACGCAGTCCCATTTAAGTCAATGGGGTGGAGCTGCAATACCAAGCACCGCTGCTATATGATATGAAGAACTGTGCTTGGTAAGTGCCTGGGAGCCTCTAAGTCCTGGTGAGCGCCATAGCTTCCTGAAAGAGCTGATCGGTGGGGGTGCCGGGACTCGGACCCCCGCTGATGTGATATTGATAAGATGACCTTTCCTTAGGATAGGTCATCAATATTATTTCTCAGATAACCTCTTTAATGAGGGTCCAGCAGCGCAGAGGTATCCAGGGATCTCCTTTCTTCTTGTGCTGACACGTGACTGTCGAGGCATGGATATAGGAAATATCCCCTAGTGCATTTCACACAACATTTGGCATTGTCTTTATTTCTTTCCTCTGTCTACTCAGGACAATCGCCTGCTCTCAGCACTTCATCTGAACGTGTTTAGTCTCCTCTTGTGCATTTTAGCCTGTGAGGCTGACTTTATTATATATGGCCACTAAGAGGCGCTATTGCACTACCTTGAAGTATATATTACCAGGGCAGGTGGCAAATTTTGGGTTCTACATGAAACAGTGCAGAATCTGACCCAGGGCTTCCTGCTTAAGCCTCATTCACACGTCCGTGTTTCACGGATGTGTGCTGTACGTGTTCTCCACGTCCTCATTTATTTGAATGTGTGTATTCACACATCAGTGTTTTAGTACAGTCCGTGGGTCCATGTTTTGAGCATGGATGCATGTCCTATATTGGTCCATGTTCCCGGATCCCTTACGCCCATTATAGTCGATGAGTCGGTAAAAACCACGGATGCAACACGGATGTCATCCGTGTTGCACAGATCATTAAGAAGAGATGCTTTGAAAATTATTTTTCAGCTGCTCAGTGTCAGTGAAACACGGATGGCACACGGACAGCAAAAAACGGACCCAACACGGATCAGTCACGGGAGGAAACACGGATTGAACATGGTCCGTGTTACCACTGATCCAAAACTGACACTGACATGTGCATGAGGAATTACACCTCTTGCACAAGGTCCTCAAACTGAGGATTCACAAAATATGGATTCCGACCATGTGCATGCCTCAACTTCTTTGTAGAAATGCCTATTCATGTCTGCAAAACGGACAAGTATAGGACATGTTCTATAATTTGCGGAGCGGCTGCACGGTTGCAGGCAGCACACGGATGACACTTGTGTGCTGTCCGCATTTTTTGCAGCCCCATAGAAATAAATGGGCCCGAAAATGCAGTCGCGCGCATGAGGCCTTAGGGCTCGTTCACATCTCTGCTAATATCTTCCGTTCTTCTCCGTTATTTTTCATGATATTTTAGTCTACTTGTGGCCAATGTGCCAGCCCAGTTCATCCTAGTAGTATCCAGTCATATTTAGGATGGGAACTGACTGGGCCAAAGAAGAACGTGCACTCAATAAATCTATGCCTTGATGGTGCCATGATGTCTAGAAAGGCAAGCGATCCCATTCACATGATCCGTGAATAGCATGTAAGGGTGGGGTAAGACTACAGAGAGAATCAGTGATATGTGTGCCTGTAGGATGGCAAAAAGAAATCAGGGGGACTCAGGTGTACGTGCTGTGTGTGACGCAAGGTGAGCAGGTCACTGCTGCGACCAGTGACTGGCTGCAGCGGTCATGTGTCCCCCTGTCGACAGATGTTGATTGGCAGGGAGAGTAAGAGCCGGCCTGGGAGAGTTAGACACCGAACCCAGCGGTGGAGACCAGGTAAGAACGATCTCCATTGCTGGTCGGCTACTCTGGGAGGTCTGCTTTACTCTTGGACAGTGGCGAACATAGAGAAGTAAGGGCCCCATAGCAAGGATCAAACCAGGCCCCCACCCACACAGGACAGAAGGGTTTCTGCCTAAACCCTTTTCATTGACCCTTGGGACATTTTTCTCAATGCCTCAATTGCTAAAAGTTGTTCCTTTAGAGGTTAAAGTCCTGACCAAGTTTTCACCTTCAATAGAAAAGGAGATAATCCCAACTAAGACTGGGCCCCCTCTTGCCCTGGGCCCTATAGCAGTCGCATGGTCTGCCGCTATGGTAGTTACCCCCTGCTCCTGGATAACCCCTTTAAACATAGACTGGGAGGTTGAGAATGAAAACTGGTTGCTGCAGGTCCACATCTGAACACTAGGTGGTGTCTGTGAGCTATTCATAGAATTTGTCATGTACTATAATTGTACTACATATTTGACTTGTTTATGTGTTTGGTGAGTAGTTATTATATCTGTATACCAGAGATGTCCAGCTAGTGACATAGAGAGATTTAGGTTTTCAGATTGTTTTACCTGTAAGAGGGTTTAACAGCATTTAATCCTCTTACAAAAATAAATGTACCCATTGCTATTTGGCGCTATTGCCTTTCCACTCCACCTATATGAAGTGTTAGACTAGTGTCTAAAGTCTATAATTATGCCAATATCTTCTTTTATGTTTGATTTCCCCTATCACACTAGAAATTATCGTCTGCCCTGCATAAATGTGCGATACACCATGCTGGATATGTAATATGTTCATATCTGGGGCTACACTGATGAGGGAATAGCCAGGGTACTATAGGTTTTGTACTAGGAGGGTAACCTGTGCACTGGACATAGCAGGTTACCTGCAATTGTGTATCGAGGAGATTCATATACCATGGGCTGGATGTAATGGACTTCACAGATGAGCTGCACTGGGAAAAGGGGGGAATAACCTGTGGATACACTGCCTTGTGCTATAAATGTACAGCACTGTCTGTACTGTGTATGTGTGAGATGGAAACAACACAGAGGTTATGCTGCCATCTAGTGGCCAATAGCAATATTCCAGTTAGCTAATATACGTGGATGCACAAGGACCTTTTGGTCATGTGGCTTAAGTTATTCAGGTCTGTCACGTACATATCGCCCTGCCACGTGATGCAGGTGGGACTGTAAGGGGTTAATTTACTCCACTTACTCAATCTTACACTCACCTTCCACTCATGCTGCAAATTAAGCATGAATCACCCCCAAAAAGTCCACACATCCCAGAGCACACTGCTGCCACCTATTGCATTAACACATGCACTCACACAGTAACACTAGCTGCACTTGTACTCTAAACCAGATGCTTAGGTTCATTTGGACCAAGGTTTAGGCTTTAATAAGCAAAAAGGTACAAAAAATCATGAAATAGACATACTTAACTGTGCAAAGTCAGTTATGAAATAAAAAGGCGAAAAACCGAAAGTGTAATACTTAGCGTTTGCTGTCCCAGGGACAGGGTAGAAAATGTACACCAAGCCAATTGGGTCTGCCAATGTGTGCCAAATAAAAGGTCAACGCTCCCGTATTTTTATCTCTCTAGCAACAGCCCCTCTTTTCTGGCTAATTCCTCTGGGTCACGCGTCATTATTCATGCTCGCTCCACCTCCCCATCCAACTGGCAGATATGAAATATGAGCTTAACGTGATTTCAAGCCTGTGCCAAAGACTTTTATTACACACATCGTGTAGACCAGAGGTGCACAACCTGCGGCCCGGGGGCCACATGCCGCCCTCGATACCATTCTGTGCGGCCCCCACACAACTGGTAAAAGACATGTAGGTCTATGTCTTATGGCTTCTTACATGTATCTTTTATGTATTCTCCTATTAGATGGGAGTCCTAGAACTGTAACTAGACAGTTAAAGTATAAACTGTATGTTTAATATGCCGAAAATACAGTATTCCAGTTGGTAATACCCCTTTAAGTTTGATTTTCGGCCCTTGGAATTGGTTCAGGCTGACAATGTGGCCCCCGGTCAGAAAAGGTTGTGCACCCCTGGTGTAGACACTAAGGGGCACGTTTTGGATGCCGGTCTTATTGAAGTCCTAAACTGGTGGTGGATCCGCCGCAGTTATGAAGAGGTGCCGGCCTCTCCTTAACGTCAGCGCATCTAGCTTCTGAGCAGAAAATGGTAAATGAGACAGCCTGCCGACCCGTCCCCTTCCCTGCTCACACTATGCCCACAATTTTAGACCTGGCACGAGCGGGGCAAAGTTGCAGATAGCGTCGCAACTAACCATTGTGCCTGAAATACGCCTAATTTAGGCATATTTCAGCATAGTAAATGACCCCCTAAATATGATATAGGTGGGCTTCATAGAAGGTGAGATCCTTGTTACGTTATGCAGTCAGGTATGATGTGTTTCGACTTCCTACAATGTCCACGTGAGTGGCCGGGCGTTTTGGTGGGCATTATAGGGGTTGGAGAACTCCTGTAACGCCCAGAGAACCCCTTTAGTATTTAGTGAGAGCACATGGCTGGGAGAAGATAATTAGAAGTGCAGGCATGAGCAGAGACACTAAGTCTAAGCTCTCACATCTGCATCAGAGGGTCAGTCTCAGATCCCATCAAAAATATCAGACTAAAAAGGCCTACGTAAAATGACTGCCTCCCTAACAGATCCCATTATTGTCAGTGGGGTCTATCTGGTGTCCAGGGGCATAACTATAGGGGAAGCAGGGGAAGCGGCTGCTTTGGGGCCCTGACCCAGAAGGGGCCCATCCAAGAGGAGGAGAAGTACTAAAAGATTTTGTCAGGGCCCCTCAACATTATTACACAATGAAATGATATACAGTGGCAGTATAGACAGTGTAGAAAACGGATGGAACAGCTGCCGGGCCTGGTCTGAGAGTGCGATCTTTACTAGCCACAGGAAAGGGGGCAGCATGAAAGGAAGGGGTTGTGAAAAAATTACTGGGGGAGGGGGCCCCATTCAAAAATTTGCTGTGGGGCCCAGTCATTTCTAGTTACGCCACTGCTGTTGTCATTAGGATCAGTTATGTGGCGCATCCATTATTTTATTTTATTCAAATAACAAAGCAGAACAATGGCTATTGATTAGAACCAGTATGAAAGAAGCTTAGCAGAGAGAATAGAAAAAAATGCAGGGCACACATGTGAATTCTCATATTTTTTTATCTTTTATTCACCACTTAAATTCACACAATTTATATATATCTATAAATACAGACATCTATGAGAACCACTCGTACATTGATCTTTACCTACTATACACACAAATGTTCGCTTCCTTCCAAATATATACAGTCATATATACAATAGGCCTATATACATAACCTTGGTAGTAACAAAAACATAAATAAAATATATTACATCTGGATTCATATATCTATATATATCTATATATAAACAGGTATATATACATTTATATAGATATACAAATAAACCACTCTTGTGTGCATAGATCAAACGGCAAAAATTCATTCATGTATCATGTAAACGAAATTCTCAGGGATTGGTTTTGGTGATTTACAACGTGGGACTTACATTCACAGGTACACTATTTGGCAGCATGCAGTGAGTAAACTCGGAATGCTTTTCTGAGTAAGCGAAGTTGATATTCAAGGAAAAACACAGTGCATCTTTAAGAAAACGAATCTAGATCTGTAACATGAATGAAGATAAATAACTGTCCCTGGCTCCATTTTCAAATTCGTGCATTTCTTTTAAATCGGATTTCCGGTGCTTCTGCTTCCGAATATACACTCTTCAAAAGGTGAGTTCTCTAAGAAGTGGCCAAGGTTGCTGACAACTTGCTTAGAGGGTTAGCTTCATGTAGGCTATCATTTTCAACATCCCTGATATGGTTAAGATCCATTCTCCCCCCCCCCCTACCCACCTGGTACTGAACTCAGATCGATGTCTAGAGGGTTCTATCATATCTACGTTGGGTCCAGTAGATTGGAAAAATGTAATACGGAAGTTAAAATGTGTCTGTATTACCTAAGGGTATGTTCACATGAACGTAATTGCAGAAAAAAAAATCTGCAACCAATCTGCGGCAAAAGCCAAGTGAGAGTTGCCACAGATTTCATTCTATACATTGCATATGCTGCAGATTTGAAACCTGTTCTGCAAGTCAATTTTTGTCTGCATTTCATAAAAGCTCATCCACTTTGCTGTTGCTGTGGATTTTCCAACTGCAATTGTACAGCAGAAAATCTACTCTTAAAGTGGCCTTTTTTCATAAAATTTTTCATTCTCTGACCTGTTAGAAGTGTGTATAATGTATTCTGTAGTAAAGGCAATCTTCTTACCAGTGACTGTATTTTTGAGTTATAACCTCCCTTCTGATCCTTAGCTGTGTCATGTGATCAACACTCTGCCTCTCCAACTGACACAGGACAGGAAGTCAGTTACTTCTCTATTCATTCCTTTGAGGCTGACAATGAGGCGTCCGTAGGAATACATAGAGAAACTGGCTTCCTGTCCACACATAATATGCTGGGTTACTTGGAGAGTCAGATTTTCACATGACACAGCCGAGGATCAGAAGGGAGGGGATAACTCACAAATACAGTAACTGGTAAGAAGATTACCCTCGCTACAGGACTTTTCTAACAGATCAGAGAAAAAAATTGTGTGGGACTGCTTCTTTAAGGGTACGTTCAGACGACGACAATTGTCGCGCGACAAAAAGTCGCACTATTGTCGCGCGACAATTTTTAGATGCGACTTTGCGGCGACACGCAGTTGCATGAGTGTCGTGCGACTTTTTTGGCTTGTTTTGTCGCGCGACAAACATTTCTTCTGAGATGGAAGCTTCCTCCACAAAAGAAAAAGGCCATGTGAAATTACAAGGGACCATGACTCCTTTTTATAAACTTGTGTCTGGGTCACAAACCAGACACCCAAACAACATTCTGTCGCATGACTGTCGCATATAAGTCGCAGTCGCACGTGATTCCTATTGAATTCAATGGGCGAAATATCGCATGCGACATGCGGCTTGCGACAGAAAATCCGACAAGAACTCACGTCATGCGACTGTCGCGTCGCAGTCGCAGCATGTCGCATGTCGCAGTGCGACACCATAGACTCCCATTATAAAAATTGTCGTGCGACAATAGTGCGACTTTTTGTCGCGCGACAATTGTCGTCGTCTGAACATACCCTAAGGTTTGTGCCTCCATGTGGGCACAACCCTGAGGGTATACCTACTTTGTTTGCATTACACATGGATTTTCCGTGACAATTTTCATGCTAAGTAGATACGATTTAGAAAATTTCATGCTCACAGTTCTCCACCTGGAATTTAAAGGGGTTTTCTGATATTTTGATACTGATGACCTACTGGGATACACTTTTTGCTCTGGTTCAGAAAACTGCATCAGAAAAAAAAAAGTGTGTGTGAAAACACCCCTAGGCCTCATGCACACTTTCCTAAGCATTTTGCGGTCCGCAAAATACAGAAGCGGCCCTTGTGCTGTCCGCATTTTTTTGCCGACCCATTGACTTCAAAGGTCTGCAGTCTGCATTTTGCAGATCACTATAGGACATGTTCTAACTTTTGAGGAACGAACATACGAATGCAGAAAGTGTAAACAACAGGATGACATAGGTACAAATCTGTCCTACTTATCTGATCAAAATATAGCATCTAGGGGCACGCGTTGGCATTTGGTTGTTGGCAGATTTTTCTAAAACTGCCAGATCTGCAAGACAGAAATCTAGTAGATCAAGACACCCAGAGGCAATATCCTATTGGTTTGGTCTGACAGCACAGGATAAAACAATATGATATCTGGCACCAAGGGGATGTTATAGAAGAAGAAGCCTAACTTGAAGCACCTAGGCCCTAATGCAGAATCTGTAATGGGGGGCCACACCTACCATGTGCCATTTATAATACTGCTGTGTTATGTGGCAGGGGGCCTATATCTATCAAGCCTTCCTGTATTTGGGTGGGTTAGATCGTTATCTTTGGCCACGTATAACCCTGCTGCAGTACATGGCCTTATATGCTGTATATTTTCCGCTTCAGTCATAAGATATATGGACTTATACATAGAACAGGAAAAAACGACGATAACTTGAGACTGTTGTTGTCAATGGATGTTCCTTGGTTGCTAGGTTTCCTTTAATTGTCCCATATATACTTTGCCTAAATATCACTGGAAAGATAGAAGCCCCTCTTGGAATCTGGGCCTGTTGCCACCGCTTATTCTATTTAAAAGTTCTCTGGAACAAACGAAACCAGCGTCTGGTCCTTGTAATAAATCCATAAGCAGGACAGGTCACTGGGAATCTGCCAAAAATCTAGTTCTAAGTCTCATTCTGAAGAACAGTGTACCCCCTGTCTATGTAAGTGTTTGGAACAAAGGCCAAGAAACCTACTAACAAAAAGGCCTCAATTGATTTGAATGGAGTGCTGCTGACCATGCCTCTGTTTACATCAGTGCCTGGACCCAAATGTATAATATACTATAGAAGCAGAACAAGTGGGTGCTATAGGGCCCTTCGGAGGTAGAAGCCTACTCCATCCCCTTAGCTTCTGGGTGATAAGAGCCTATGGAGGACTCCACTCTACAGAGAAACTTCATTTAAAGCCTGCAGAACTGGCCCAAGGGGCATGGAAAGGGTGTGGAAACAGACACCGGGCTACTCTGTCCAGGGTGGCAAAAAACAGCACCAGATCATGGATTGGCCCATTTTGATTTTCATTATGGGACCACCTTTCTTCTATGCATAACACCACCTGGACCCACCTGTTCTCATCTGTGGGTGGCCCAGCTGCTGTATACTGGTCGATAAAAGTATGATATGGCAAAGTTAAAGACGCCTTTCAAGAAAAAGCTCCATGAAATCGATAAATTGACTACAATGTGCATAGACCCAAAGCAGGTCCCTCAGCTATCATGTTCTATTTATGATACAGTTGGCCCAAAGTCAAGTCTGTAGCTTGGTTCCTCAGATATCATATTCTATTCATAATACTGGTGGCCCAAAGTAAAATCTGTAACACGGTCCCTCAGCTATAATGTTCTATGTATAATACTGGTGGCCCAAAGTCAAATCTGTAACACGATCTCTCAGCCATCATATTTTATTTATGATACAGTTGGCCTAAAGTCAAATCTGTAGCATGGTTTCTCAGCTATCATGTTCTGCTTATAATACTGGTGACCCAAAGTGAAATCTGTAACACAGTACCTCAGCTATCATGTTCTATTTCTAATACTAGTGTATTGTTATGTGGCAGAGGGCCCAACAGGCATCAGGGTCCGGTTGTGACTACTACTTCTGCACTACCTATAGCTAAACCAACTGTGAAAAAGTACACATTGTTACTGCTGCCCATACCCAGTTATACAAATATGACATTGATCCATTTCAGTTAATGAACTGTTTAAAAGCAGCCTTTTATGGAGGCCGCATACGAGCACTGAAATGCGTGGGAAATACCAGCCAAAACAAATGCCTCCCTGATGAAATGGGTCATGTTTGTATGTCCGCATTCCTTGCTGGAAAAGCAAGTCCTATAAATAGGTAATTATGGTAATTACTCATAAAACACTATGGCCAGCAGCAGCTAAAAATAAAGTATGAAGAAGACCTATTGAGAGGACTCCAGCCAGGCTGGGATTTGTACAGCTTTCCTCTGCTACTGATCCAGATCGGACAACTGCTGACATGATGATTGTGCTGTCATATTGTGCACTGGCGTACCCAGGAGCATAGCTATAGGGGGTGCAGAGGTAGCAGTCGCTACTGGGCCCAGGAGCCTGAAGGGACCCAAAAACACTTGTGTCGCATAAGAAGACACGCAAAGCACTGAGGGAAGGGGGCCCCAAGCTGAACTCTTGCACCAGGGCCCATGAGCCTTTAGCTACACCCCTGGGCGTACCCATTGCTATCTTTGTATATTCACATGTTGCGGCATATCACATTTTTTTTTGCCAAGGATGGACCATGAGAACACACCCTTAATGTCATAAATATGGGCCAATTTTTAAAGATGATGCTCTTTACTCCAGATATTGGCCAGCTAATGTCAATTCCAGTGCCCGCTGTAGAAGATTGCCTGACCTCCCCTGCTGCAATGACTGATTTTAATTTTAATTTTTTTGTATATGTGTATACTGTACACTCCATCACTGGACCTGTGAGAGTCTCAGCATTCGCATTCCCACCTTTTAATATTTACGATCTGACTTGTTTGTCTTGGGCGTCCCTCTGAGGGCTCCTACACCTAGCCAGATATGGTATGCTGTGGGTAAAAAATTTTTACCAGAATTTGTGAATAGGATTTAAAAAAATCTTATTCCCAGCAACAACGGATCTGATCAATACTCAACCAAAACCAAGATTTGGTTTGCTGCCCTGTATCTACGGCACAGTGGTTTGTAGGCACAAAGAACCTAGGTAGATACCCTACCAGAACCCCCTTTCCTCTTAACTTGCCAAAACAGGTGTTTATGACACTTCATATTGTAAAGTAATTTTTGCCTTGGATCTAACTTTTCTCAAAGGAAAGGCTAAGGTTTATGGGATATAAGAAAACAAAAATCTACGACAGAACAGTCTGACCTACATCAGGGAGGTCTTACAGCTCCCACTGCAATTTTTACTCAATTTTCTCAGGCTCCTGTTAAATAATGTAGATATATTAGGGCAGGGGAATATTGTATAACTAATCAGAAATGCATGTACGAAAAGGCCATGGCTGTCGTGATAGCTTTGTTAGAAAGAGATTGTCATGTACTATATGATGTCTGATTTACATTTTTTGCATAAATCATGGGATAACTCCTTTAACAGGAATTTTTAAATTCTCTTTAAAAGGTTATTACCACCTGATGAGTTTATGGTATAGCTACAGGATGCTCCCAGGGATATGCCATAAATGTCTGAGATAGGAATGCACCTCGAAATAGATCATCATACATAAATCGATATAGATTTATAAAAACTAGTGCAAATAAGAACATTGACATCGCCCATGGAAACTTACTTACCTAAGTCATGTGGGAAACTGCGGACAATCCCGACGGTCATTTATTCGTTTTTGGGCAGGACCAGTTTTTACAATTCCTGCCTACCACAGTACACCGTGTGTAACGTGGGAGTGTTACTACTTTTAAGACATAAAATGGGCACGGTTTATTCCCAGATATGGCGGATGGTCGGAAAGGATGCTTTACTCAGAAATTTTGCTTTTTAAGACCTATTATCACAATGCGTGTGAGGTCTGTCTGTGCGTATGTATTCTTATGTGTGTCTGTGCGTTTGTGTTAAGACTGTGACAGTGAAACAAATCACGCGTCATGCAGATAAGGACTATGGATAATCTCACTATTACTATGAACTACAACTCCCAGCTGACTTTGTTTTAGGCATAATGCCTCCCCCAAACCTCCCTCTCTGCCCACACATAACGCATAACCCATGTTCTCCCACCTTTCACCCATGCTTTTTTACTCTGAAGAGACATAATCTATGGCAGTGGTGGCGAACCTATGGCACGGGTGTCAGAGGGGGCACTCAGAGCCCTCTCTGGGGGCACGCATGACCTGCAAAAAGGAGCTTTGTTATTGGTTGCTTTGAGCGGGCTGCCGGAGCGTTGGCGCACCGCTTTCAAGATGTGGTGGGGGAGGCTCCTGCAGTGGTGTGCGATCTTCACCCAGAGGCACCTGGCACGGTAAGCGGCCTTGCTAAGAAGTGGGGTCCCTGATGTCTCAATGGTGGGCAGTTGGCTTTAGCAGGGGTCTCAGAGGTGGGACCCCCACTGAAGCGCTCAGCAGAACGGTGCTTCTCCTCACTGCTGAGTGCTGTAGTGAGGAGAGTCTCAATATAAAGTCTATGGGACATCTTCATCATCCAGCAGTGAGGAGAAGCAGCGCTCTGCTGAGCGTTTCAGACTGCTCGTTATAGAGATTACCAGGGGTTTCAGAGCTGGGACTCCCGCTATCAACACTTTTGATATGCATATCAAGTGTTAAAAAAGTGTAGTAAGTGTATATGTTGTATGTTGGACAGGGGGCGTTCCTGGGGGGGGTCTGGATTAAATGTATGCAGGCTATTATAGCTTAATGGAAGATATACTATATTGGACTGTAGTATTCAGGTTAATTTGCAGTGTTCGCCTTTTGCATTAAATAAGTGGGTTTTGGGTTGCAGTTTGGGCACTCGGACTCTAAAAGGTTCGCCATCACTAATCTATGGTGCAGCCATTTCATGTCTCCTGTTTTATGTGTGAAACGAGCCTTAAAACAAGTCTGTGTGGCTCAGAGAGGGAGTCCCCTGTACAGCAGGAAGAAACTACTGCAGAATCCGAATCTGCAGAAAGCCCCTGAGACAAAAGGGGAGCCGAAAGAAAAGATATCGGCAGATTCTAAGAAGTACGTACTACTAATTTTTGTATGTGAAAGTTGTCAGGGGAGTTAGGCTATAGAAAAAACTGGGCTGCCCTGCAGGTACTTGCAGAAATGTTATTGTTCCTTAATCTAGTAGTAGGCACAAATACAGAGTCGGATTGGAGGACTTTCTGGTGGGCCCAGGTTCTGGCACAATTAAAGGGGTCCAACCCCATTTCGAGCTGACTTTGGAGACAATCATTTGCTACTAGGGTTCTTAGGAGTTGATTCAAAAATGTAAAAAATTCATGATGCAATTAAAATGGATGGAAAGCGGTCATTCAGAATCAACTCCTCTGATGGGCCCAAGGAAGCCCCAGTCCGACAATGCACAAATCCCAATTGTATCGGTCTATCTAATAGCTAATGGGAAGCATGGCCTCCAAAAACAATCCAATAACCAAAACCCAACCAGCTTGAAAACAGTTAGGACGGTAAGCTTGGTTTCAGTAAGGTCAGCAGCCAATAGGTGATAAAAAAAACCTTTGTAACCCATTTGTTCAGCCTGACAAGCAAGCAGGCACTATTTTCTGGGGCACATGGTAAACATGGACACAGTGCTACTTAAGGGTCATTAGATGTTTTTGACACGTAATTTTTCTTACTCCTTTTCTCTGTTATTAACGTCTTTGAAAATGGTATCTCAAAGATGTCACTCAGAGGACTGGAGGCACCATCCACTTCAAGGACCACATGCTCAGGTGCAGGAGATATCCTACCCAGCCAGAGTTGGGTTTAGGTACCTGTAGAAGACAGTGACACAAAGATAAGTCAATTGTTGAAGGGTCAGCAAGGTTAAAAGGGTTATCCAGGTTTTTAAAATTCTTAGGATCATTAGATCGGTGAGGGATAAACTCCTCGCACCAACACCAGTCAGCTGTTTGGAGGGGCCACAGCACTCATGCCTCATCATTGTTTACATTGGGTTTTAGACTAGTTCACACTGCACACACCATACGTTTCTCATGAGAGTCGCACCCCCTTCAAACAGTTCATTTGGCGGGTTGCAAATTTTTGCACTTCCATCAATCTAATATTGATGGTCTATCCTAAGGGTAGGCCATCAGCCTTAATAATGTGGACAACCCTTTTAAAATAAAAAAAATGAAGGTAAAAAAAAAAGGGAGAATAATTGAAAAAAAAAAGAAATAATAATTTTGTCGTAGAATGTAAAAATAAAAATGTAATTTAGAAAAAAATTTTATTAAAATGTTTTGACTATGATTTAAATGTGTGCATTGTATTCTAATGTATGAAAGATTATAGATTCTAAATGATGTGATGGATCGCAGAACTCTTCACCCCTGGATATGGTGTTTTCTGGACTGCAGAGAAGCTGCTCATAAAAAAAACTAGATCTACGACTACAAAAATTCATCATTCCTGATGTTAGAGTATTTCTATACTCAGATGGTCACATGGGCCTATGAAGAACCATTCCGAATCCATATAGATTTGTTAGCGCATAGAAAAATACTGATGATGCCGAATTAACACTGAAAGACAACAAAGAGGGATAGGACTCTAGATTCTGCTCTGCACATAGAGAATCATTCATCAGATAGATATTCCCACTTCCCAACACACAGGGACGAAACAGACACAGAAGACAAGTCTAACACCACAACGACACAACAGGGTTGGGTGGGAGTCACCCCCGATCAACATAGGACAACATATAGGTGACATGCATGTGACATACCCGTGAGAAGAGCAGCATGTGACGGTGAACTGGTGTCACTAAGGGGTGGCAATAGGAAGGTATACAGCTATCTAGCTGAGAGAGAAGATAGACAAATGTTTCGAGTCAGGTCCGGGGCTTAAATATTCCTATTGCTTCCAATGTCCCAAAAAACATCTCCCACTAGACAAAGTTTGCCCATCTCAACAACCAGTCTACCGTCAATCTCTATGGAAGTTCCCCTATATTTGGCCTTTATTGAGTTATACAAGGGTGGGCTTGTATACCAGGGGTGTCTATGAGTCTCAGGTACACAAAGTCATTCAACTGGGCCAAAGTCCCAAGACACTTTTAGAGTCATTCTGCCTGGGAACAAACTGTGCTACTGCCCCTCTTTCCAAATTTTAGTCCTTGGGGAGCTGCCACCCGTCTTCTTCCCTCCACCATCCCCTAGAATTAAAATACCCAGCTTGACTCCCATTTCCAGTTCCTATAGAAATCTCACTTGTCTAATCCTAGAGGTAGGTTCAGATTTCTGTTTGCAGGTTTCACATCTTCGGGGTAGGAAATGTTTTTCTGTAAGAGGTTGGATGGCAGATATCAGAGGCTTGTTAGAAGAAAGGAAGATATTTACAATGATGCATACAGAAGACAGCTATGTAAAGAGGATTGAAAGTTGGGTTGAGACAGATGCCGAAATACGTCATGAATGGTCAGTATAGCAGTGCAGTAGTATTGTACATAGAAGGTAAAAAGAATCAAGCATGTAGCCAGTATTAGACTGCATGGTGGCCAAGGCTGGACAGCTTTTTGCCATTGCTCACTATGGTAGAAGCCTCCTAAGAACATAAACTCAAGTGCTGGACCCGGATCATATGACCCCTACAGCACTGAAGCATGCTTACCATAGCTATGACCGAAAGGTGTCCTAGCGGTGTTCACCATAGAATAAACATAGCCCTATGGCACTCAGCTGAGATGCTTGCATTATACCTCATGTGTACAAACCTTTAGATTTTAATTAAGTTGTATCTCTTCCTCACCTCTTTCTTCTCCTTCCTCTTCACCTCTCTCTCTGTCTTTTAGTTGCTGCTCCAAAGAGCGGATTTTGCTCTGGAGTTCAGAGTTTAACTGGTCAGCTTCATACAGGCGACTGTGAAGACAACCAAAGTAGACAGTAAAACCAGAAGTAATGCACCAAAGTCATGATGGTGTTGAGCATTGACCAACTCAGCTTCAACCCTTTCATGTATTGATTTTTTCTATATGTACAATGGATGAGAAAGTCCATCAATGTCATAGTGTAATGATCTAGGGTAAGGCAAACTGCTGGAAGCCCAACCAGTCCCTGGAAGAGGGGGACTCCATTCTTCCTCACCAGCATGTCTGTGGTAAGGAGTTGTTGCATGGATCGGTGCATGGATCTAGCCTGTGTGCTGCCGCGCCATACAGCTCTATGATGAGTTATAGTAACAGGATAGTTCAGGTCCCATCACCTCAATCTTTGTTTGCAAAGCACAAAAATATAGCACTTGTCAGCACAGAGCATGGCATTGGCTGGATAGATGAGAAGCCCTTCATGCGGCTTTAGGGGGGGGGGGGGGGGTGTTTACTGGCTCTCATCAGAAAGACCGAACCAGCTTTGCATTAAGCTTTTTGGCAGTGCTCCATGGACAAAGAGTATGCAAATCAGCTCTCTTCCAGAAGGATAAAAACATAAAACACAACACCGTTACAATACATATAATACATGAATAAAGGTCAAGCAGATTGCTAACATGGATAACATTGCCCAGGTCAAGAAAGTGTCTACATGTTTACTTCCTTACAGATCATCTTCAATGGACTGACAGATGTTCTCACCTGGCCAGGCTCTGATTGGCTGCTTGAAGGAGGCTAATTTCAGAAGACAGAGCCTCCCTGGCCTCTGACTCACTCTGCAGAGCATTGCGCAACTCAGACAACAAGGAGGGATCCAAGTGTGATTCCTGGAGGTATGAGATATACGTTCTGTTATCATGCCTGAATTAGATGTACTGTCCAAGATGAGACTCTTACATCCATTCACTATCTAAGCTTTTTTTTGCATTTTCAGTCCGACATGCAATATATAAACACTGGAGAACATTAATTAACACCAGTATTTTATACTTTTTTTTAATAATCTCTCTTCCACTAGCGTCAGATGCACAACAACTGTTATGGCACTTTTCACATTAAAAAGACTAGCTCCGGCAGGCTTGTCTGGCAGAGAACAACCTGACGAAACTCTCTGGCTCCTGCATTGCCGGATGTTACCGCAATGCCCGCCGACCCCATTGACTATAACCTCTTAAAGTGGTTTCCAAGACTCTGATTTTGATGACCTGTCCTCTGCATAGGTCATCAATATCAGATTGGAGGGGGTACAACACTTGGACCACCAATCAACTGTTTGAGGATGCTGCGATCCCCCGGTGAGTGCTACGTCCTTCAACACAACGCTGTCCATTGGAGAGCAGCCGTGTTTGGTACTGCAGCTCAGCCCCATTCACTTGAATGGGACTGAGCTGAGCCTAGGCCATGTGACCAATAAACCTGACATCACTGGCCTAGGAAGAGGATGTGGCTCTCACCAGAGTGCTGCAGCCCTTTCAAACATCTGATCATGGGGGTCCCAGGGGTCACGCCTCCACCATTCTGATGTTGGTGACAGTGTTGGTCTGTGCTCCAGAACTGAAATCTACACCAGCCGAGTGGATTTCAGTTATAATTAACACCAGTTTTCAGGCCTAAATTCTAAGAAATGCTCCACGCACCCCCTGCCCCCTGATGTTATCCCCATGTCGGGGAACTTTTTGATTGCAGAAACAATTGTAGGGGTATGATAAATGTCTCCAATCGGATTTGCTTTCTGTAAAGGGCAAGATTTCTCACCAAGTTCTCCCCATGGCTCATTTTTTGAAGGTCTGGATGTGATCCCAATTTACATGCACATGCGTTTCTCAAGTTTCCCCAAACATGATCCCTGCCGTCCTCCCTAGGAAACAGAGAAGCATTACTTACTAAAGATTGAAAGCTCATTGATAGGTGCTCATTAACCTCAAACGAAAGATCCCATTGCTCTTACCTAAATGTATATGAGTAGCCAACAAAAGGAAGGTTGACTCCAAGAGGAGAGCTGTCCCCAACATCCGATATGGTTTCCTAAGAAGAAAGAATAGAGAAGAGCTGCTCATCGTCATCTAACAACAAGTGTTAAATTACCCTGCAGCGCCACTGCAGGGGAAAGGTGGTATTGCACAGTTATCATTGAAATCAATGGACTGTCTGTCCTCCAGAGACTAAAAAGAATCTCTTTGTAGCCAGTCTCCTCTTTGGTTAGTAGGTGAGGGTCCTGAATAAGAACCTCATCTATATTAATTTAGAATGGAGTATTTGAACAAGTAATACGATAAGCCTTGTTATGGTTTTCATATTGTTTGGTTGAGAGCAAAGCCTACCAGATAATAAAACGGAAAATTCAGTTAATACTAGACCAATAATGCATAAATATACTTACTCCACCGCCACTGATCATTTCTGATAGCTTATCTTCTACGATATCAAAATTGGAAGTGTCTGTGGCTCCCGTTGACTCAGGAATGAAAGGTGGAGTGCATTCCCGCAACCTTTCCCAGTCGATCTCAACAAAGAGTGGATGGGTTTGGAAATCCTGGAGTCCACCAACGCCCAGACGGGTTTCACGGTCACAAATTAGGGATGAGATGAAATCTAGGGCCTCTGGTGGTAGGTCACTCACTGAGGAGGGAAAGTTAAAGTGCTCCTGGAAAGGAAATGTAAGAGTCAATTAGATCTGCTCCTTGACCTGTTATTTTGTAAATGTGCAGGTCAGGAAATATAGTATGGCCCATTATTATTTTTTTATTATTATTTTGGCTACGGCATCCAAAAACTAGCATCAGCCCAACATCTTGCCTGTTGTTTTGGCAAGTGTACAAGTACGAGCACAGAATGACATAAGGTATAGCAGAACTGCCCTCAAAATGCATCTCATATGGAAATGGAATATCCTTCTATGCCTGTACCCCATAGGAGACTAATTACAATATAATCAATTCACATATGTGCCAACTAGGTTAGAAAAATAGGGCCAGGTCTGGAGGATCGGAAGAGAATTATGTACTGCTCTTAAAGAAGAAATATTCTTTGTGTTTGTCTCACTTCAGCAAATGGCATTTATCATGTAGAAAAAGTTAATACAAGGCACTAATGTATTGTGATTGTCCATATTGCCTCCTTTCCTGGCTTTCATTATTTCACCACATTATACACTGCTCGTTTCCAGGGGTTAAGGCCACTGCTGCAGCGCAGAGAGGCCGGGGCTTTTTCCTACAGTGTGCAATCATGACCACCGCTGCTGGATGGGTGGTCCTAACCCCTGGATACTAGCAGTGTATAATGAAAGGAGGAAATATAGACAATAACTATACATTAGATAAATGCCATTTGCTGAAGTGAGACAACCCCTTTAAAGGCTATGTACACCTTCAAGGGCAATTATTTATTTTATGATTGCATTTTACTTATTTTAACTCACTGACATTTTAAACCCTGCTACTAGAGAAACTCAATGCTGTACAAAGACAGCGGTTCAACATTGTTTTACTAAAGACCAATTTAAAAAATGAGCGGAGCGGGGAGAGCTGTGGCTGGAGAACCCCAGGTTTCCCAGGGTCCGTCAACCACCAAGCGCTGCTCCCATACAAGTGAATGGGAGCGCACCACGCACGTGCGGCCCCTGCTCCCATTTTCTATTTTAGCTGAAAGTGAGTACAATGCAATCATTTAAAAAATACCCCCAAAGGTGTGCATAAGCTTTAAGATGGCAGCGCTTGCTAGTTTTTAATTACAGTCAATAGCCCGTAAATCTACACACCAACCGGAATACGAAAGTAACGAGTGGGCAAACCACCTCCTCTGAAAAGTGACAGCGCGAAGCCACAAAGAGGAGATATCCTGCTACTACAGATATATAGCAGGTTTAGGGAAAAGGAATATAGGAATGAGGTAGATGGGTTAGTCGACTTGATAATTTTAAAGTTAAGCTCCTTAAAATTATATAGAACTTTTTGAAATGATATAAATGAAATAATGTAATAAAAGTTATGTTTTAAAGATTAGTTGGAGCTGGGTAGGAAGGCAATTGTTGTCCTAACGGACGATTGGACTTGAATTACGTTAAGTAAACGCCGTGCCCAACACCAAGAGGGTCAAAAAATGTAAAATAATTGTTAAATAAGCTTTAAGATAACCCATTTTCAAATTTCCTTATTTAACATTGTGGTATTAGCCATAGCAGAGAGTAGCTACAAAGAGAGTCTTCTGATCTGGAGGACTCAGCATGTCCATACAGTGTGTAATGCTTTCTTTCCCCTGTAGCGGCGCTGTAGGGGAATTCGGCACTTGCTTCCAAGTACCCACACAGCTGATCATCTTCTTGACAGACATGGTATACCAAATCATTACTTGTATTTCTGGCACTCTCTCTCAAATCATAGCTCTGGGACTGGAAAAAGGTGGTAGAACTACACAGCTCTTTCCACTGTGTAGTGCCTAGAGCTGGTTATTTTAGCACCACTCCCATTTACTTTAAAGTGAACTGGTGTAGTTCCATTGCCACAGAACAGCTGATTGGCCTGGGTGTCGGGAGTCGAACCCCTTCAGATCAGATATTAATGACCTATCCTAAGGATAGGCCATCATTATCAAAACCCCAGAGAACCCATTTAAGTCACTTGGATGTTTGTGTAATGTTGGACTGGACAGGTCTTCCAGAACAGATGAAGATCCTGAACATAGGAGCTCCCTTTACTAACTTCCTAATAGGGTAAATGAAAATGGGTCTTCTGTATAAAGCAGGCCTTGGAAAGTATCATAAAGTAAAGTCTGGTATACCAGCAGCTTGAGTTTACTTACTTTATAGTGAAGAATCTTTCCATATGTTTCCACAACAGATTCTGCATAAAAGGGAGGGTGTCCAAAGAACATCTCGTAGGCACAGGCCCCTATAGACCACCAATCACATTCAACACCGTAAGACAAGGTATGGTCTTCAAGGGCAAGAAGAATTTCTGGAGATAGGTAGTCAGGAGTTCCAACAGCAACAGAGCAGGACACCTTCAAGAAAAGTCAGAAGTCTTTAGTCAAAGCTATTGTATGTTGAAGGGCACCAGGAGTAAACTCTAGGTTGAACATACCGTGCCATCTTGGCGTAGTTTCAAACAAGAACCAAAATCACCAAGGTGGATATGTCCTGACCGGTTTAACAGCATGTTGTCTGGCTTTATATCTCTAAAGAATAGGAAGAAAGAATGTAAGGGTAAATAAAGATTATTTTACATGGGTCATAGCAAAAAAAATATTTGCACATCTCTCACCTATGTATGTAACCCAGAGAATGGACAGAATTAACAGCCATGATCATCTCAGCCAGGTAGAAGATTGCCATGTGTAGAGGAAACCCATCTGGAAACTTACTGAGCAGGGATAAAAGGTCACCTCCCACATAATAATCCATCACAAGGTACTAGGAAAGAGAAGTTTTACTGGTCATCAGTCAGTAGCAGAAGATCTATCTAATAAAAACCCCAAAATTCATATACGGCTTCAGTTAACCCTTCCGCCTTCATTCATTAATACACGCAGGGGCCAGTAAACTGAGATGTAGGGTGTTCTTCATTAATACACACAGGAGCCAGTAATCTGAGATGTTGGTGTTCTACCGAAAACTCCTCATGCATGACAGCTGGATACAGTAAATAAGTACGGTAGTTCTACAAAACGTCTCAGTATAGCCCAGGCCCTAAGACATAATTTGAATTTCCTGTGCCTCAATGCAAAATTTAAAACAGGGCCTATCAAAATAGTGTCTCAGCAGGTTAAAGAGGTCATGTGTAGCCTTTATTGGAGGTCATTACACAAGGGAATCTAGTTCCTGTGGTACAGAGTCTGATGTAAGGCACAATCCCCTGTGACAAGCAATAGGCAGAACTGAGGAGAGTGTGCGAAGAGCATGAAAAGAACCAGGAGAAGTAGCTACGTGTGAAGCCTAAATGTGGGTTGCATCACCCCAGGTTAGTTGGGTCACTAAGTCAGACCAGAGACTGCAGGGATCAGTCACTGAATGTGTATGAGAAGCAGCAAAACGACTAATTCATGTCTGCAGAGGAGTTCGTCAAAAAGCAGGAGGCACCTGGTGTACTAATAGCATGATTAACTAAGACATCAGTGACTATGTTGTTATAATTTAGTAGATTGACTGTGTTGTGTGACGAAATCCACAGACCATTAAAGAAGCCACACACTTGAGTACATGGCCTATACCTAAGAGATACTTACTGTTGCTCACTGTGTTACTGAAGTTTTTAAGTGTACCCTGTTAAGCAGTCAAATGACAATAAGTAAAACATCGCTGTTTTGCAAGTCAAGTGTCATGTGACATTTCCTTAATTATCCTCTTTCAGTTTCATCACATTACAATTATCCTATTCTGGTACTATTTTACTCATGGAAACAAATTCACGTGTTAATTTCCTGTTGGTTTTGCAGGATGAGGATCTTGCCAAGGAGCACCAAAAATCTCAACTTTGCAGACTAAGTTTTATCTGGTTGGAAGTAATGAGGGCACTGGAATCAACTGCAATCAAACCTGAAATTTCAGATTTTGGTGAAGGCCAGGGGTTTCACCTGAATGGGACTTGAAATACCAAACATGTCCATGTGTCCTTCTGTAGTATAAGTGAAAACTTACAAGATAATTATCATCCTGAAAGGCAAAGTGCAACTGCGTTATCCATCTCTTGTCTCCATTCACCAGAACTTCTCGCTCTTCTCTAAAGCAGGCAACCTAGAGAATGAAAATGGACATGGGCATGAGACCTCTTCTCTTTCTGTCCTTAGTCTATACACTGTCCCACTACTCCCCACACACCATCCCTCTATACGTCCTCTCCTCTCACATCTGATCTTTTTAGAAGGTCCCACTTGTTCATAATCTTCAGGGCGTAAACCTGAGCGTTGCTTTTCTTCCGCACAACTGCAACCTGAAAGCAAGAGTAGACAAAACCATCAACACAAGGGAGATATTGTTCAGCAGAGAACCATTATAAAAGCTCGTAGACAATCAAAACAGAGCAGATATTTCACATTAACATGTGGAATTTGGTATGTATAAATTGGTATGTATAAATTTCTTCGGTACAAAGTAGCTGTAGATGGTTCAGAGGCAGCAACCGGGCCGCTGCTCCTGGGGGGGTCCAAAAGTCTTAATGCTATGAAAGAGAGCAGCCATTATTTGTATGTGGGTGCATCACGCTGTAACACAATGTGAATACTTTTGCATTGTCTATATAATCTTTATATGCCCGTCAATCTGATGCCATTTCAGCAGAATGCAAGGATGAGGCCTGTTCGGTGGTGACCCAGGTCATTTTTGGCATTGGGCCCTAAGAGTTTCAAGCTACAATTATTAACTAGAATAGGAGAAAACATTTTCCAATAAAAGGTCAATTTATAACAAGCAAGTAGATTATTCACAGGCCATTAACTTCAGAAATCTCCATTTAAAGAGTAACCATATCAGTCAATGGTTTACCCAGTGGCCCCCAACCATGATCTTCTCACCAATTCAGAAGTTGACCCAGGGATCATGTATGTTGCCCTGTTAAGCTTTAGAAATGTGATACACATTAGCGACACAACAACTCCAGAGAAGTTGGGGAGTTTGAAAGCCCGAGGTGCAGAAGTGATCCAGAAGTGGTGCCTGAAATCAATGAGGATGGGATCCTGCATTTGCATGCACTTTCACTCCTTTGAGCATTCACCTCCATTTGCCTGGGCCTTCTAGCTTTTGCAAACATCAAACAAAATTTTTGAATTAGTCTGTTGTCTTGGCTGTCATGACTTTTTCTCGTAATTTTAAAGTAGTTCTCCAGGATCAAAATGTTCTTTTTAATCGCTGAACTTACCCTTAGACAATCTATATTTCAGCCCCAATGCTTTCTTTGTACTGTAGCGCTATGCTCGAGTAGTAATAGCCATCACTGCTACAACTTTTTGGATCCTGAACTTCTGGTTTTGAAATTTCTGACTGGGTTGGCAAAAGAATCTCAGCATGTGTTGCGTTGGCATCTGTTCCATCGCTTGCTCCACCTGCCCACCAGTTCAGTACAGGTGATTTCAGTGATGATGCTCATATATTGAACAGACTGGAAGACAGAAGACTGTGTCTAGACCGGGATGTCATAGGAAGTGGTGAAACCTGAATGCGCCCACTAGAGGAAATGGCGCTACTATGAAGGAGTAAGTAATTTAGGAAACATCTTCCATCCACAGAAGAGGTTCTCAAGGATTTTTATATTGATGGCCTTTCCTCAGGATAGTCAAATTCAAGTGAATGGGGCTGAGCTGCAATACTAAGCACAGCGCAATGGACAGCGCTCTGCATGGTAAGCTGTAAGCGGCGCTCACCAGAGAGCACCGTAGCTTACTCAAACAGCTAGGGGTTCTGGGAAGATGGACCCCCACCGATCTCATATTGATTACCTATCCTGAAGATAGGCCATCAATATGAAAATCCTGGAGAACCCCTTTAAAAGGAATTCTTTTTTAAGCATGGTCCCAGGCTATGTTACACCTAGGGGCAATAGTTTTTAATAATTGCATTGTACCCTTTTTGAGCTAAAAATAATTTTTTCACTTGGTCTTTATTAAAAATATGGAGTCCTTTTTTCTGTACATAGCTAAAATGCTCTAGTAGCAGCCTCTAAATTTTTTCCATGCTCTGTCAGTTGGGAGCTGACCGGATCCTTATCTCTGCTCTCTGACTTTATAAACACTCATTACAGCTCAGTTATTATCTTACTGCTAAGAATGTGCCTCCGAAGGTGTACATAGCCTTCAAAGGGGTATTCCCATCACATACAATGGGGGCATATCGCTAGGATATGCCCCCATTGTCTGATAGGTGCAAGTCCCACCTCTGGGACTCACACCTACAAGGAGAACAGAGCGGGGAGAGCTGTGGCTGGAGGACCCCAGGTTTCCCAGGGTCAGTCAACCACCAAGTTCTGCTCCCAATACAAGTGAATGGGAGCGCACCACGCACGTGCGGGCCCTGCTCCCAATTATTTTTATGGGGCACATGAAAATAGCCGAGAAGTTTTTATAGATGTAGATCCTACTAGTCTGGAGGTTTCTTGCCTTCATGCCCCAATAACCCAGCTCTGAGCTATCATTGCTTCTCGGCCTTTGGGCTAAGGTCAAGTGTGTAGTAGCTATGAGCTATGAGAAATGATTGAGTGACAGATGCTACAGAACCATATGTCTCCATAAGCTTCTACTAGGGGTGACTACTTGTCCCTGGCTTGGAGGGATGGGGAGGAATAGGCTGTGCCCCTTCTGCTTTTAGAAATTGCTTTTGCAAGAAGGCATCCTCTGCACTTTTTTTGTGTAGTACGCTAGACTTTTTCTTGCACTTTGGTAGGAAGAAGCATGCACTCAGACTTTCAATAACAAAAAAGGTTGCCATGTAAAAGCTCAGTCATAGAACAGGAGTGGTTTATTTGAACAGCTCGGTCCTGGGATTAGGTTCTTTCTGATATAACTCACAGTATTAAAGTCTCCTATGTCAACACTATGCTGGTTTATGAAAAGAGAGGGAGTCCCCTGAAATTTGACAAGTTATGGGAGCTGAATAACGGCTGAATAACCGTATCTGATAATAGCAACCAACACCGATCTGGGAGGGGGGGGTTAAAAGTTCTGTTACTGTAACTGAACAATGTGTTATAGTTCGTTATTGTGTATGAGAAAGTTTTCAATCTCATGATAAGATTTTGCTGTAATGCTGTACAGTACACTGCTCTCTCTTTTTTGACAATAAAAAAGATCTGATAAAAAAAAAAAGTCTCCTATATCCTATTATTGAAAAGATGATCGGGGTAAGGAAAATGAAATGCTTAGTAACAGATAATGTAGTTCACTGTTCAGAAGATATTTTAGGACTTATCCTCGTCCAGCTGTCCCTTTTCCACCCTAGTGTTTAGTCTGCTGGGAAACAGTGGTGGTCGAATGATGACTGCACAACAAGCAGTGCCAACCTAATTTTTTCATTTTACTGGACAACTGATCCAAAAATAATGGACAGGCAAATTTTTTTTAATGGGGTTGTCCAAGTTATTTTTATTGATGACATCATTTCAATGAAGTGGCTTCCTCCTATACACTTGCATAGAAACAAGCCATCCCATTGAAATGAATGGGACAGCTTAGGTGTAATCACACCTGTTCACCGCTGCTCTTTAGAAGGAGGAATAATACCCAGATCTCCAACCAAAGCTTTTTATCCAGCCATGTCAGTTCTTTCTGCTCTGATGAGGTACAATTAACTGCAGAAACAGCTGTCTTCAGATGAGGTACTGGATTAGCTATAATCGTAACTTATGTCTCAAGGCCTGTTTAAAAGTTTGACCATTGACTTAGGATAGCTACCTTCCAATTGGTGGCTCCGGAAGCTCAGGCTTCTTTTCTGTTTTGGAAAGAAAGTTAATTTGCATACCTTTTTCCCAGAGGAGCATTGCATGGCTATAAAGCGCCTTCCACCTAGCAGGTGCTCTCCACAAAAAGATTAGTACCACTCAGATCCCCAACAAAGGCCTCTCACCTTTCTGATCTGCACTGGTGAGGGTCAATCACCCTGAAACAGTTGTCTGCAGATGAGGTACTGGATTAGCTATACTCCTAAAATATGTCTCAAAGCCTGTTTAAAGGTCGACCACTGACTTATAGGATAGCTACCTTCCAACTGGTGGCTCCAGAGGCTCAGCCTTCTTTTCAGTCTTGAAAGAGAGTTCATCGGCATATCTTTCTCCCAGAGGAGCACTGCACGCCAATAGGCTCCTTCCATGTAATACTTGCTCTCCACAAGAGAATTAGATTCCTGACAAAGGTCTTTCACCCAGACAAGTCAGTTCTCTGCTCTGCACTGATGAGGGGCAATTAACAGCACTCTGCAGATGAAGTACTGGCTTGGCGATAATCCTAAATTACGTCTCAAGGTCTAAATATGCCATTTGGGTTGAAAACCATACACATTACATAAAGATTAGTTGAACCTAAAAATCTTGGCAGATCAGCTGACTATCTATCACCTATATAAAAAAAAACATGTGCATCATAAAACGTATATATAAAAATATTATCTTTATTTGATTCATTGGTAGCAGACAATAAAAGCTTTATCAAAAAGCTATAATAAAAAATGAATCACAGACTACAAAGAAGACTGGACCCCTCCCACCACATAATACATGTGTCATAACGCAGGATACAATCCAATGATGCATACACAATAATTGTCAAGTTAATACATATAGAAGGTATCCACAGGAGGCAATTATCATGCCAAATAGGCATAAATGGTATAAACATTAATAAAGTACAACAAACATAGAGATAAATCCATACCCATAAGAGGGATCCAGCGTGTAGCCCGACACGCGTTTCAGCTACCAAGCCTTTAACTGGAGGAGGAGATAAACTGCCAACAGAGGCAGAGGTGTCTGGCGGTGTCTTAGTCTCCTTTCCCCATTAAAATAAACATGCATGCCTAGCTGAGCTCAATGTGTGCATGCCTATGGTGGACCCCTGAGAAATAGCTGTCAGGTGAATGAGCGTTCATGTGTGTGTGGCAGGCTTGAAAAATCTAAGATTAGTTACTAGGGCTACACCACCATTTTTTTACTAACCAATACAGGCCTGGTAGCTGTAGCCTATAAGAGGGAACGATGCGGCAGGGAGACCTCTCCTGTGCCAACTGTATTGCTGAGGACAGCAATACAGTTGGATATAGAGAGATGATCGCTTCCACAATGGGAGCGCTCATTACTTAATACTTAGTACTCTTTTCTTTAGGTGGCGCTTCCTGAGGGGATTGCCTCACATCGCCTCATTGGCGGTGCGCCCTTGCTCTTAGGATTTCCACTTTAAGGGTTTATTCAAATGCAGCCATTTCTACAACTGAAAAAATAGTTCTATCTGAATGGGGGTTACTTCCATGGCAATTCTATGGATTTCTCTGAGCCCCATTCAGATGATTGGGACAGTTTCTGCAACAAATCTACCATGTATCAATATACCGTCAGTCCTATACACTTCACACCATAGTCAAGGCTTAGGTTTTGGTTTTTCTCTTTTTTAAGTTATTTAGCATGCTGACTAATATTATAACGTTTGTGCCAAGCCAAAATTAGCATGTTAAACTACGACACTATTTAAGAAATTCCCTCGTAAAGACTTGTCCTACTATTTCTGGCTTTATGAGATTATACATGGATTTAACACGTAGCTTCGCATACTGAAACCAGTCAACGGCATGCAAAAAAAACAAAAAACTGAATCCCCTGAAAATCGTAATCTTGTGTCCTGTGTGAATGGGATTATATGAAATCACCTTCAATACGCTGCCAAATCTATCTGATGCTGTAAATTACAGCGAGAACCACGTTATGAGGAAACAGGTACAACTACCCCAAAAGTGATCAATACCGCCACTCTCGAATTTGGTTGAAAATCTGCCTACGTATAGTCAGGTAATGATGCTCTCCTTTGGTAGTATTTTGCCCGTATTTCTAGGGACTGCCCAATCCTAGTTCCATTCTGAAGGAGCAGGAACAATATCATCTGGCTAAATTATGTTTGAATTTGCCTTTAGACCCTTTGTTGTATTGCCAAGGTTTTCTTTGTGTTTCATCGGGTGCTTTTTTGCCAGATCAGCACCACATGCCGCCATGTTCATATAGCGCCTCTCGATCTCTCGATGATTTAAACCCAAAGACGCAGCATATGGTGCAAGCTTTTGAATGGTAAAAGAGTAGGCTATCAACATAAATCCTGGACAAACCAACCCTTAGGCCTCAGGCACACGACCCGGACTGTATTTTAGGTCTGCATCAGACCGACAAAAATAGAACATGTCCTATTCTTGTCCATTTTTGCGGACAAGGGTAGGACATTTCTATAGAGGGAAGAAAGAAAGTGGCAGCACGCACCCGGCCGGAGGTCCGCAGTTTCCGGACCACAAAATGGATACGGTCGTGCGCATGAAGCCTCAGAAAGCTGTTGGCTGAATTCTCATTGTTCCTCTATACCCCCTCCCCATATATATGGCGGACTGGCCATAGACCCTACAGGGAAATTTCCCAGTGGGCCCTCCTCATGGCCGCCAGCCGGGTATATAAAGATCTGATTCTCTCCTAAGCAAGTAGGAAGGCAGCTGCAGGTCCCCGTGACATCCTCAGGACGGTGATACAGTTGGGCACTGTGGGGCAGGTGGCGGTATTTTGTGCTGCACGTATTTGGTTCAGCAGGGGTGGTATATTGCTCTGCCCTATGGTATTGCTGGCCATCCTTACATATGTTGGTCCTGCCTAATTATGTTGCGCCATCTTCTGTCAATTTGGACCTGCCTGCACATGGGGCCACTTTTCCCTTTTTTTTCCAGGGCCACTTTTGGTTCCCAGTCCGCCCTTGACACTCGGTTAGGCTGAACTAGCATGTGATGTCAATGGAGAGAATGAAATAAGCCCCTGGCAGACATCTCTAGCAGTGAGCTATCTCCCAGGAGAAAAAAATTACTGAGAATGTTGGGGAAGAGTCATGAAAGACAGACATTCGATGGTCGGCGGCGGAGTGCATCTCATGTGTATGGGCGCCATAATAACAGATCATAAAATACAATTATAAGAATTCACGTGGACGTACTGTACACAAATATCCTGTCTACGCCCTAATTATTAATACTCAAACATTGATCCTATTTGATATTGTTTAAGTTACAGCCTGCGTTATAACCCAGAGCTGCATGCGTAATTCTGCAAACTTCAGAGCTGAAAACTCCCAGCATTCCTTGCTGGCTCCATGTCTGCGTTCTAAAAACAATGTAGGAATCTGCACATGAATCTGATGTTTAAAAAAAATATATAATAAGTTCCCCACTGGATTATAAACTGTATGGCTGTTTGCAATAATAACCAGCAGAATTGTGAATGCAGCTCTGGACTCTATTACAGGCTGTCACTCAGGATCTAGGCAAGAAAAGTCTTAAAGGGGTTTTCCGTATCTGATTAGTGGGGATCCGACACCCGGGACTCTTGCTGATCAGCTGGCAGTAGCGCTGTGGCCTCCTTACAGCTTACCAAGCACAGCACCGTACATTAAATAGAAGCTGTGCTTGGTATCGCGGCCGGCCCCATTCACTTCTATAGGGCTGAGCACTGCCTTCTCAAACAGCTGATCGGCGGGGTCCCAGGTGTCGGACCCCCACCGATCAGATACTGATGACCTATTCAAGTCGTTTCAGAAAACCTCTTTAAAGACTAATAATGGCATGATTCACTGTCCCCGAATAAATCCCTATAGCTTTACATGTTGGCAAAGTGACCAACCATATATCTGATTTCAGTACCTGGGGTTAATAAATCTACAGACCCGACCATTTAATGTCTATACATGAAACCCCTGCAGTTGGGCTGTTAACCCAATACATGGCCACCAATATTGCTACCCATACAGATAAACCAAGATCAAAATTCCTATGACATATACTCAGTGGTCGTGGGAAAAACTGCATTGACCTAGATCTTGAAAAAACTAACCATACTTGTCTAACGTCTAGAAAGCTTTTTATTCTAATCCGGTACAAGCAACAGGACTTTATTTTTTAATCCCGGTTCCATTCCTGCATAATATGTTCATCCTTTAGGTCATGACCCCACATGCCATGCAAACCATAGGCTGGCCAGGAGTCCTGGGACTTGCAGTTCCTCAGCATCTAGAGAGCCCAAGTCCATGCCTTTCTCAGCTAACATATATATATATATATATTTCTGACCATACATGTTGAGAACGTGTCTTTATAAATGGCAACAAATTTGGCAAAGATGATCCATACCTCCCAAAAGATCTTTTCTGTCTTGGAAAACAAAGAGCCATCCATGATTTCCCCCGTTCAGGACCCCCATTTATTAGCCATAGCAAAGAACATTCAAAGAGCATCTCTCTCGTTCTCGCTCTCTCTCTCTTAGGGGCAGTATCGGACTGGGGTACCAAGGGCCCACCAGTAAAAGTTATTTTGGGGGCCCACCGTATGGATACATTCAAATATAATAAATAATTTAACAAGTTTTTTATATGAACATAGGCTGGTTGAGGTGCTGTACATTGAATATATGTATGTAGTGCAATAAATTTACTGTGCCATGTGCCATATGTGCAGGGAGTGGGAAACTAGGGACGCACCTTGCTCAGGGGCCCACCGGGGATTCCCCTGTACCCCTGTGGGCCAGTCCGAGCCTGCTTAGGGGGACCTGACACATTCATTTACTTTAAGAACATTTCATTTACTTCAGCAGCATCTGTCCCCTCTCCTGACATGTCTGTTTTAGTAACTACTTGCATCCCCCGTATAATAACAATTCTGGAGCATCTATTCCTATGACTCTATGATGTGCCGTTCCTGTGTTATTCCTGCTAGAAGTTATGAATGAATTGCCAGCAGTTTGTAATGAAAATCCAGATGGGTGTTACCAGTTGGGGGTGGGTACCTGCACAGTCTGACACTGGCAGCACCATCTGGACAATGTCAGACTGTGCAGGGACTCACCCCCTTCTGGTAACACCCATCTGGACCTTCATTGTAAACTGCTAGCAATTCATTTATAATAGAGGAATGGCATATTATAGAATCATAAGAATAGATGCTCCATAATTGTTATTACACGGGGGATGCAAGTAGTTACTAAAACAGACATGTCAGGAGAGGTGACAGGTCCTCTTTCAGTGGGAACAATGCAGTGCTTCTTTCCTCCTGTGATGGCGCTGCAGGGAAACTGCAGGGATTCCAGCTTATGGCTGATATTGTAAGGGGACCCTTCTAGCAAGAAGAGATTTCCCCTTTCAAACCCCTTAGGCTAATTTTACATCTGCGACAGCAATTCCGAAATCTCCGGATCCGGCTCTGCCAGATGCAACCGGAATTCCCACCGGTCCCACTAACTATAAATACAATAGAAACTGCTGCACGCCGCGGTTTGTGTCCGACCAATTTCCGACATTCTCTACTGAAACTGGCGGTCGGATCACGGTGCTGCAGATGTGAAACTAGCCTAAATGAACAGGCCTGAAAACGACTTACTGACCAGCAAAAGTTTTTCAGTTGCCATAACTTTTTTATTTTTCCTTTGATGTGGCTGGCTGAGGGCTTGTTTTATGTAGGGGAAATGTTATAATTTTTTTGCCGTTGTTCAGGAGTACATAAGTATACATTAGTATATTACGGTGTCATTTATAAAAAAAAAAATTGTCGTCTTTTTTTTGTTTTTTACATCATTCATGTTTCATGTCTACAATCTTTTTTTTGGAGGAGGGAGGGGGTGCGGTTTTTATTACATTATTTATAACTTTAAATACCATTATGGGATTACTATTTTCTAACTTTATTTCACACTTGTAATGTATTGTCATACTCGTGTTACTATGACACAGGCTGCTGATAGGACAACAGACCTCAGGGCTGACTGTGGGTGGCTCCCCCAGCCTCTGAACGGGTCACTGGGAAACCCGGTGACCCCATTGGAGGTGGAGTTCCCTTTGACCATGCGGCGGTATGGACCATGGCATGATCAATGGGTTAACAGCCGTGGTCGGAACTACCTCCAATCCCGGTTGTGAAGCACAGGATGTGCTGAGATCCCAGGCTGTTTGGTTGTAACAGCCGGTTCTTAGCTCTGGAGCATTCCAGGTGCTTTTAACCCCTTGTCATCTACACCGCCATAACACACCACTGCAAAAGCAAGGGGCTCTTTACAGAATTTCATTCTTCCTCATCATCCGCTTGCTAGCTGCATTCAAATGCAGCAGTGATCAGCGATGAATGGGGATAAACGATCGCTACTACGGCCATTCGTCCCCATACACTTACCCGTTTACATAGGCCGATATGCTGCCAGCAAACGACCATATTTGGTGCCGCATGAAAGATGCGATTAGCTCATTTGTCAGATGATCGGCAGCCCATTTACCCGATTTTCAGGAACGAGCGTTGGTAGGAACGTTTGTTCCCAATATTTGCCCCGATCCTCTTCCTTTGTAAAAAGGCTCTAAGTCCACACAGAGTTGATCTCTCAAAAATCGATTTCACCCTTGCTACATCAAAAGTGCAGTGAAAATACACAGCATGCTCGTTTTTCCATGCGGTTTGTGAAATTTTATCCACTTGAGGTGTGCCGTAATCCACTGCAGATTTTACTTGAGCAAATTACAAAGAAAGCCGCATGAAATCCCCCTTGAAATCTGTAATGGTGGCCATAACATTTTCATCTAGATCTCTGAAAAAAAGGATAGAACTACTAAATTTGATTTATTTATTTTTCAACTTACTAGGTGATCACAGCATCCTGTGGTGAGGACAAACTACACTCATAAGGGTGTCCAGAGAACAGGTTTCATGAGGTCCAGCAGTGGACAACCCCGAGGAGTTCATAGGCTTTGCTCCATCCAGGGCAAAGTTTCATTTTTTAGCCTTCACCCTGTTTCTAAATCCCCTGAGCGGGTGGCTTTGCTGGCTCCCTCCTGACATCCAGGACACATGACCCAGCAGACACCCCTAGAATAACCCCATGAAAAATAATTTAGATAGTTTAGGGGGGTCCTTACATAAATATCCTAATTATTAGTCCTTATGGAGATTGTAAAGGACACGCACAAGTCCTATATAACTAAGCAAGAGCTCTGAGAACCTCTTCACTTGGTGGGTCATATGTATCTCCATCCAATGTTTCTCCATTTTTCTAGAACGTTTTCTTCACACCAATGTTAAACTTTAGACCCGGATTAGCCATTAGACAGAGGGTTGATATTGTCTACATATATATGAAGCTCAGCTCTTACCTCACTGAATGCTCCCCGTCCAATCACTTTAATGATGTCAAAGTCACTTCTTTTCATCCTCTGCTCCCGTATGTTCTGGACTAATGGCTCAGCTACCGAAAAGAGAAATGTGTATGTTATATGAAGGTGTTATAGTGGGACACCTGAACATAGCATTATTCACATGTACAGATATTGGTATATATTGTTTATGTCTGGATTTTGAAGAATTCTACTAAGCACAACAAGACATATTGCGATAACGCACTCTCTACTATACAACATGAGAATGTTAGAAGTCACCAAAAAGTTCTGCCGACATAGAAACCAGATTGGTATTATAGAGGTCAAGAAACTCTGAGATGACCTTCTCTCATGGTGAGAAGAACTTTCATTAGTCAATTGAATACTCTTCATCAGCAGGGGCAAGTCGGGAACCTAAAGTGGCCCTGGAAAAAAATACCTAAAAGTGGCCCCATGTTGTAGGAGGGTCTAAATTGAGGCAGGGCAACAAAAGTAGGGGGGGTCAGCAATACCATAGTGCAAAATTCCACATACCATAGTGCTTCACACTATATTGCCCCAAAAGCTGTCCCTTTGAGTTGGCCATCAATAGAGGCCATTTTCTCTCCTCCTCTACCAGTTGTCTCTGATTAAGATATGGAGCAGTGGGATGAGATGGAGGTGAGATGTTGGACATAGTTAAATTCAGGAGGGAGTGACGCTGGCCGGGTACATGAGTACCTGATTCTCACAGAGTTAATTACCACTGATAGCTTATTATGTACCCAGCCAGCGGCAGAGATGTGGGCTTAGGCAGCCACCTGGGCATCGGCCCACCGGGAAATTTCCCTGTAAGGTCTATGGCCAATCTGCCCCTGTTCATCAGTACCATGAGATCTCCTGTTCAGCCAGGGTTGGGAGAGTCAGAACTTTGGATCTTTTCTGAAAGTGGTATACAAGTTATTGACTCTTACATAGGTCTTCTAAAGTGATAGCTATTTGCATTGCTGCACCTGAGGACGGAAAACAGTCAAGGTGTCCTAATCCTGAGGGAACAACTGGATAGGGAAATACTTCAAACTTCAGTAATAGCAGGTCCTTTAATATTTTTCAGCAGATGATGCATTATCTGCTATAGTGAACGTATACTAGTGAGTCTTATGTATAAAACTATTTAAAGGGGTTGTCCCACAAAAAACATTCTACAATTTTCAAGGCAGCACCTGGATCTAAATACTTGTAATTACATGTAATTAAAATTTAGTATAGCCATTAAGTGATTCAAAACAATCTTTCTGTAGAGCACCATCTGCTGTTTATCCTGTTTTCTAATTTCTCTGTCCACTTACTGAGATGGTCGCACATGCTCAGTTCCAACTTTCAGCTGCCACCAGCCATATCTACAGTTGGAAGCGGTGACTGCAACAGGGATAGAGTTGCAGAAGTAAGGACACATCCACTGAACTGTGAAAGTAAAGAACTGCAGCAGAAAGGACATGCCTCACAAGAAAGTATAATCACCCTGAGCTGCCAGCTTAAAATAAATGTAACAGAGCAATCGGAGCAATCGATGGGGAGATCTCTGGATCCATGTGAGGTACAGAGCTGGTTCTAGCTTTGTTAGAAAGAGATTGTCATGAACTATGTGATGTCATTTTTTACATTAATCAATGGATAACCTCTTTAACCTTGGATTCTCCTGATCATTGGACCTAGTGGTACCAAAGCGATAAGAAATAAAGGTGCTTATCTAGGGACTTTCTACAGACATAACAAGGGCATGTATGATACGTATGTTTAGTAGTTTGCCTTGCATGGACCTCCAGATAAAATGAAGTTTAAGGCCGGCCATACACATTAGATGGCTGGTTAGAAGCTTATTCAGTTTACTGCTATACCTCCTGACTCCCCCATATACATGAATGCTTGGCTTGGCCCAGCACACACATGTTCTCAACAGTCAGTGGGTATTTACGCGCTGGCCAACACATCTGGTGGCGGCTTATCTTCCCTGAGAACAAAAGGATCCTACATAAGGAAATCTAACTGCCCAACCCTTCTCTTCTCTCGGAAGACCCCATATGGTCGACTGGTCCCGCTGATATGAGTGAGGTTGGTCAACATTAATCTAATGTGTATGGCCAACTATCTAAAAAATCATGGGATTTAAAAAAATGCTCTGGGCAATTTTATCAAGCCCCAATTGCTTCTAGTAAAGAGATGGAGCCGAGATACCATATAGGTACCACATTTTATCCCCACAGGGGCGGACTTGCCGTAGACCAGGGAAATTACCCGGTGGCCCATCACCCAGGGGGCCACCCAAGCCCTGCTCTTTGCTGTTGGCCAGATACATAATGAGTTCTCAGCGGTTTAACTTTGTGAGAATCAGGTACTCAGGGACCCGGCCAGCGACCGCACATGAATTCCTGAATTCAACAGCCATATCCCGCGTATCACCTCCTAAGTCCATGCAATATATCTTAATCAGAGACAACTGGAGGAGGAGGTCAGAAAATGGCAGCTATTGATGGTCACCACAGAGGGACAGCTTTTGTGCCAGTATATTGCGCTTCACTGTGGTATATGGTTCTGCTAGGACCGGGAGTATTGCTAATCCCGCCTACTTGTGTTAACCAACCTTCTGTTGATTTGGACCTGCCTACCATATGAGGCTACTTTTAGTTTTTTTCCAGGGCCACTTTAAGTTCCCAGTCTGCCCCTGTGTCCCCATATCTGTATACCAAAAAAGTTTATGGTAGCATAACCATAACCAGGCTTTTACTGTATAACAGTATACTTCAACTGTAATGTGAACAAAGCCATACCAAAAGTGAAACAGTGAAGAAGATTGAGGACATTGGACAGAACGTAAATGCCCAGTGGACAGGATTGTGCTAAAACAAAACTTTTACTTCAATAATTTATAAAATTCTATCAAAATGCAGTGAGAACTCAAATAACACACAACACAAATCCGAGCATAAGTATGTTCACAAAAAAACATCAAGGGTAAAAACACTTACTGGCACCATTACCTGTGTTACAAAGAATTGGAAAAATATGGATGGATCTACTCTCCCATTACCATCATTATTATTATCGGCGGTGAGACTGCGGTGGGTGTGGGACACTTCCCCCCATCCTTGGCACGGGACCACTGTCCTCCTTATGCCACAATAGCTCTGCACTATCAAGGGATTATTCCTCATATACTCTGTCTTTCACCAATTGTACGTCCCCTGATGAGTCCCTGTGCTGGGACAAAACGTGGTGCGTAGGGAGGAGCGCAGATTTAGACCCCAAACAGGGAAAGGTTCCGTATGGGGTCGCCCTTTCGGGGCGGGTGCTCTGTGTCAGTAGGCAGGTGTAATAATAGCCCCTTCCACCTAGACAGGTAGGGAATACACATAGGGCCATACAGGAGCTACTCCTCGCCACTACTGACACGAATAGCACCGGTCACGAGTGTCCAGTTCATCTGTTTACCTGCTGGACATATCTGGCGCACGCCTGTGATCCAAACGCCGAGAACTGGTAAGATCCATCCATATTTTTCCAATTCTTTGGTGGTATTGGTGCCAGTAAGTGTTTTTACCCTTGACGTTTTTTGGGAGCATACTTATGCTCGGATTTGTGTTGTGTGTTATTTGAGTTCTCACTGCATTTTGATAGAATTTTATTAATTATTGAAGCAAAAGTTATGTTTTAGCATAATCCTGTCCACTGGGCATTTACGAGATATTTAAGGAGTTGTGACTTTATACTTCTGTACACGATCTACTGCGTGTATGAAAGCTCTTTGTGATATATTCAGACATTGGACAGAACGTAAAAACAACTGTAGAGAAACACTAGATGTAGAACTTGAGGACATAAGATATAAATGGGGCCCTAAGAGGTCTGTTTACGCCCCTGTCTGGAAGCATTGCCATACAGAGGCACCTAAGGTTTAGTGTGTCACCATACTCAAACCAGATGAAAAATGGATAAGGTCAAAACGAGGGCCAGGTAGCGCTTAATGGTGGGACTGGCCAGCTATCGAATGCATATTAGGGCAGTGTTTTCCAACCAGTGTGCCTCCAGCTGTTGCAAAACTACAACTCCCAGCATGCCCGGACAGCCTTTTGCTGTGCGGGCATGCTGGGAGTTGTAGTTTTGCAACAGCTGGAGGCACACTGGTTGGGAAACACTGTATTATGGTGTCCTGACTTTCCCCAGAAGGAATATGTTGGGGCAAAGAAGGATCAGGCTCTTGGATTTCAACATGGCCAATCCCTCTGTTGTCAAGGCAGAGGCTTACTCCCTTCTCCCCGTATAGCTGTGCATGCAAAGCTGCCTGGCAGGGGTACAGCTATAGGGGGGTGGGGGGTGGCTGCTTTGGAGCCAGAGCTCAGAAGGGGCCCATCCAGGAGGAGGACTAAAAGATTTTATCAGGGTCCATTCAACAATTACATTATTTACAACGACATGACATGCAGTATATACAGTATACTGTATGTAGAAAACGGATGGAGCGGGTCTTGGAGGGAGCGATGTTGACTGGCTGCAGGAGTGAAGGTTGCACGGCAGGAGGAGGTTGCGAAGTTGCTGAGGGGGGCCCTGTTCAAAAATCTGCTTGTGGGGCCCAGTCATTTTTTAGTCATGCCACTGCTGCCTGGACCAAGTTCGACCAATAGCGATATAAAATGTATGGGCAACCTAAGAGCAGCGACACGGAGCATTTGCAATCCA
Source organism: Bufotes viridis (assembly GCA_033119425.1). Lineage (NCBI taxonomy): Eukaryota > Metazoa > Chordata > Amphibia > Anura > Bufonidae > Bufotes > Bufotes viridis. Next base: position 35,624,783 of record CM065597.1, on the reverse strand, counting down.
TTTTTACTACTGTTTGCTGATTTAGGGATGTGATTACTGTGCCAATAATCGCATTCACATGCATGACAGCTTCTTAATTTCTTTAATGTTGCATAGCTATGCCTGAGAACTTGTAATTGTTTATAAAGTCCCGATCGAATGATAAAATGTAATTTCCATGGGTCGGATACCATTGCAGAAAGTTCTTATTATTACAGCAGATGTTTAAGCATTGCGCTTGGGAATTGCTTGTTCAAAAAGTGCCCATTTCACTGCAAATTTCCACAGTTTTGCGATATGGTTATTACAGGTGAAACACATTTTCTTATGACATTTTACCTCTAAAAACCAACTTATGGCATAGCAACACTGCAGTAAAACATGGAGTTACCAAGAGACACAATATTACATGTGAACTGTCTCAAGCGTTTGAGGTCCCTATGGCCCAGGTCGGACTGGCCCACCAGTGTTCCAGTGATCCTCTGGTGGGTCTAGGCTCTGATGCAATTGAGGACCCCAAAGATCCAGGAGAAAAAAAAGAAAACATTTGGAGCTGCCTTTGGAGATAATCATGTAACACGTTCTTTGATTCTTTGAAGGGGTTGTTTGAAATTTTCATATTGATGACCTATCCTCTGGACAGGTCATCAATATGAGATCTAGGGGGGGTCCGACACCAGGAACCCTCAATGATCAACTGTGGTGACCACCAAAGCCTCCTCGCAGCTTACCAAGCACAACGCCGTCCATTGGATAGCAGCCATACTTTGTATAGCCGCTAAACCCTATTCCCTTGAATGGGACTGAGTTGCTCCTTGGCCATGTGGTTGATGACTGATGAAGACTGTGACGTCACTGGCCTAGGAAGAGGAAATGAAGCGCCGCAGCCTCTTCAAACAGCTGATTGGTGGGAATGCTGGGTGTTGGACCACCACTGATCTGATATTGATGACCTACCCTGAGGATAGGTCATCAATATTAGAATCTCAGAAAAACCTATGAAAAACTATTAAACATTAATAGTGACATAGGGGTTGGGCCCTAAGAATAATTTCCTCTGGTAGGCCCAAGAAACCCCAGGCCGACACTGCGCACTCCAACAAATTTAAGGATTTACAGAAACCTCCAGGTCTTACAAGTGACATGTCATAAAATTATTTTACAGTAAAACCCCTTTAAAGAGGAGACACCAAATCCAAAAGGGAATAAGAACGATAAAAGAAAGATTAGCGGTAAAGCCATGTTCTAAATTTTTAGCAGTTACTGCACCAGACGAGGCAGATTATTACAATGATTTAGCCCTTTTGCTATCCACAGGAAGCATGTTTCGGGGCCCCCACTAGAGTCACACATAACATTGCGAGCCCAGTGCCAAGTCGTTTCATATGAGATACTGAAGAATGGCATGATGTGTCTGCTGCCAAGTTATTCTCCTCTTGTCTTGCAAAGTCCATCCTTGAGCTGATCAGCTGAGTCACGGCTGTCAAGCTGTCAACCACAGCCTTTTCATTAGGTTTGTCAGAGAGCATGCCCATAACAATCAGTCTGCTGGGGTAAAGCCTTAAATACCGTGATTAAACCATTATTTTAAGCTTGGGGCAAAATAGGTTTCTATGTAAAGCTTTTGACGCATTTCAAGACCGTGCCTGAAGAAGAGATCAGTCTTGAGAATTAGCATTTCAACCCATTTACACTTTGCTTGTGCTATTGATCTTGAACTGTTATGACAGTGTAACCCTGATCCTAATGTGACAGACAAGTGCTCATATGGTGAGCTTGAGCGCCGAATGTCCACAGTAGACCTCCCAACCACATGAACAGGACTAGCCTTTTCTCACTTCTTGCATACTGAGGTCCATGTCAAATGTCAAGAGGTGCAACCCGTAAATTAAGTGGAGGATCAGAGTGGTCTAGGCCATTGACCTACTAAGGAGTTCATGACAGGCTGAGATAACAATACATGTCTAAAGATACAGAGAGTGCACGTAACCAAGCCTGGTGCAGTAATGCCAGATGGTGGTCCTCATGGAGCTAGTGTAAAATATTAATAATTGAGTCAGGGATGCAGTTATTGATTGGATCGGGGCAAGGGGCAATAAGTGCAATATGCCCGGGGAGGAATAAGGGACCACTGGGTGTGGGGACAGCGGTATGAGCACTTAGTCCAGGGGGGAGAAATGTAAGACCTCTTCCTTATATGGCCTGTGTCAGTCGGTGCTCTTACAGACTCCACATATGGTTAATGTAATAGTGTTACCTCCCCGTCTGGGGAATTAACTCATTCCCACTCCCTTGGAGACCGAGATGGCATGGTCACCTCTATCTGAGGATCTATCAGTTTATATAGTTCCCAGAATAGGGAGTCGGGGGGCGACCCATTAATCTCTCATCTCTTTCAAGGAGATGGGTTTACTCATGGGACAAACTCCCGTTATTGTCGCTCTGCAATGAGGAACATGCCGTTTCATTCGTCCAAATCGTTCTACAAGTGGAGGGAAGACTCCTAGAAGGTGTATTCGCTGGCAGGTGGAGCTGGAGGTACTATTTTGCATTCTTTAGCCTCCTTTCATAGCACAGGGACCAACTCCCAGGAGGCATTTGGCATAAGAAGAACTAGAAGAACGCTCCAAAGTACCGCCTAATTATGCCAACATGAAGAACATGTAGACCACCCTCTGTTTCTTCTCTCCTGTGGAAGGTGTGCCAGACCAAGAAACCTAAACTTTAGCAGTACAGTCACATAAATCTGGCTGTTACCCTTCTACGTTAGGAAGGAGCTGTGATTGTGTCAATCCGTAGAGCAGCCAGATATGTATCTATAATTACAGGGCGTTCTGCTGCAGACACTGGCACTCCCTGTGTTGTGAACCAACCCTTCCAGTCAGACTAGTGTGAGCATAAACACTTACAGTACTTATAATATACCGTATAGATCTGGACAATATTGAAATAGGTTCCACAACAGCTTTCCGTCTAAAAGACCATTCCGAAAAATGATTACACATCTACGATCTTTTATTTCATATGAATACAAAAATGAGTGAAGCCATGTGATCCATAATTCCCAACAACTTAAAATCACAATTCTCAAAACTCAACTTTTTTTTATTATTATCGACAACGCTACGGCCTAAAAACGTAAACACAAATAATAGAAGGCACTCACCCCAGTGTAGAAAATCTGCTATATGGGTCTCACTGACCAATGGCGATGTGACCAACTCGTGACACACGCAGAGCACGAGGTCCAGTAGAGCATCTAGACTCAGGAGAGCTGGTGGCAGGAGTGTATGCTCCATCCTGTGAGTGGGGTTACTCGATGTTCACGGCCACCTGTCCATGTCACAGCTGCTGACGGCTCTTCTTATGCCCATGAATTCTACAGATCTGGCTAAATATTATAAGAAACCATAATCAACGTGCTGTATGAACTTCTAACCTGGAGAATGATGGACTTTAGTTCCTGTACGTCGTCTTCTATCTCTGAAGAATGCTAATAGAGAATCTAACTTCTTCTCATGGCTACAAGCTAATACTTTTTCTTAGCTTTAGCGGCAAGCATTATGAACTTCTTGGGCAATGCAATGTAGTAAGTTCTTGCAAGTTCTGCATCTGAAACTTCACACCCCCTGCCCTTTGCTGCTCTTCTGATCTAGCAGGTTCTCTTCCACCTTATTCCTTTACTTGGCAATCCTTATTCTCCGCTTCTCTCTCTTCCTATCCTCTAAATTCTGTTTTCTGTCCCACCCTTTTTCTCCCTCCTTCCTGTCACTATCCAACCCCCCCTTCTCCACCTCCCTTGTCCCTTTAACTCCTACAAGCTTGAATTACTCACTTCTTTTTCTCGAAGTCAGACTCGTTCTCTCTCCAGTTCACTTCTGTCATGCCCAATCAGGTTTTTCTAGTCATCTATTCTCCAGTCTTCTCTCGCTGCTGCATCCTTCTCCTTAGTCTTCATTCCCTTCTTCTTGTTGCATCTTATCACAGACCTGATGTTCTCCATCTGCTCTCAGAACGTTCTGCTTCAGCTTTGATCCCTTTGGTCCCCCCTCTGACATTCCCTTTACCATTTTCTTGAAGGTGCTCTCCACTGTAAACTATCTCTTAACAATAAGCTCAATTTTAAAAATTAAAATAAAAAAAAAATTTAAAAACAAAATGTCTCCCAGCAATTAGCTGCAAGTTTTTAAAGGGCATCTGTCAGCAGATCTGTCCCTATGACACTGGCTGACCTGTTACATGTGCTCTTGGCAGCGAAAGACATCTGTGTTGGTCCATATGTGTCCGCATTGCTGAGAAAAATGATGCTTTAATATATGCAAATGAGCCTTTAGGAGCAATGGGGGGCGTTGCCATTACACGTAGAGGCCCAGCTCTCTCTAAAACTGCCACGCCCTCTACACTTTGATTGACAAGACCAGGCAGTGAAAACATCATCATACATGGTCCTGTCAATCAAAGTGCAGAGGGCGCGGCAGTTGCAGAGAGAGCAGAGACTCTAAGTGTAATGACAACGCCCCCGTTGCCCCGAGAGACTCATTTGCATATAGTAAAACATCATTTTTCTCAGTAATACAGACACATATGAACATGGGACCAACACAGATGCCTTCAGGTGCCAAGCGCACATGGAACAGGTCGGCCAGTTTCTTTTAGGACCTGTTCACGAGGCGGCTTTTGACACTGAAAGCTTGGAAGGGGGATTTTATCATTTCCAATGATTTTGGTGTTAGTTTTAAGTCAGTCTTTGCTTTGTGAGGTAGCATCAAAGTTACAAAAAAAAGCACACAGTAGTAATATATTTGGCGCAAGTGCAATGTGGTGCACGCCTGTGTCTGTATAAGTACACCAGGGGTTTGCCTGGCTTGGAGATGCGACTTTTTTCCAACTTTTTAAAAAGTCGCACATCAGAAATTAGACTTAGGCCTTATTCACACGTCCGCAATGTTCGTCCGCACCCATTCCGCAAATTTGCGGAACGGGTGCGGACCCATTCATTTTGAATGGGGACGTGATGGATGCGGAGAGCACACACTGTGCTCTCCGCATCCGCATTTGCGGACAAGTATAGGCATCTCTATAGGGCCGGTGGCAAGGTGTTTTGCGGATCCGCAAAACACTACGGACGTGTGAATAAGGCCTTAAAGGTGTTTTAATCTGAAATCCTGACCTACTTTTCACACCACTTCTAAGGGCTCATGCACATGAGCGTAAGCGCCCGTATAGCGGGTCCGCAATAAAAGAGCACTGGGCATATGTACTCTGCAGTGGACCTATTCACTTAAGTAGGTAGGAGGCATGGATCGGAAGCCCACAGAAGCACTACAAAGTGCTTCCGTGGGATTTCGGTCCTTGCTTTCCCACCACAAAAAAATAGAACATGTTCTATCTTTTTGCCGTGCGGACCGAATATTGCAGATCGCAGATCCATTCAAGTCATTGGGTCCGCAGCATGGCCATGGGGCACACACGCTCATGTGCATGAGCCCCAACAGTGGTGAGGCTCACCAAATGTTACAAGTGGGCATCACGTGCGACAATTTTATGCCACAAAATTGGCATTATAGATTTGATAAAATCCCCTCCAAATTTCCACCACGTGAACATTCCTAATACTACTGGGCAGGGTGAAGGGATTTAAAAAAAATAAACTATAAAGAAACATCCAGCGCTCCACCTTCAGCACCAAGCTCCCTTGTCCTCCGATTCTGGTCCCTGCTGGGCCGGAAGTCTGATGTGCCATCTACAGGTCACCGCTGTCAAAGATCAATGGCCTCAGCATTCATATGCTTTACCTGCACGTATACCCACTGAGGCCGGCAGCGGTGACGTGCATGTAGACAGCATCTCACACTTCTGGTCCAACGGGGAGAAGGGAGCTCCACATTGGAAGCAATGTGCTGGTGACAAATGAAGGTTTTTAACCCTGTCTGACAATATCAATAAGGGTTCCCAGTCTTAGAGACCCCATTTTTATGCACTTACTAGCAGAAGGACCCGGCTTCGCACAGGTATATTTCATTTAATGTTTCTGTGTATCGTTAAAAGATATCAACAGTATCCCCCATAACAGTGACCTCCACAGTACCGGCTCCCTTAACAGTGACCCCACAGTGGCCTGCCCCCTTAACAGTTCTCTCCCCTTTAACATTGACGTCCACAGTTCCCTCCCCTTTAACAGTGACCTCCACAGTTCCCGCCCCTTTAACATTGACCTCCACAGTGCCGCCCCTTTAACAGTGGACTTCACAGCAGCTTGCCCCCTTAACAATGACCTCCACAGTGCCCGCCCACTTAACAGTGACCTCCACAGTGCCAGTCACTTTAACAGTAACCTCTGCAGTGCCCGCCCCATTAACAGTGACCTCCACAGTGGCCTGCCCTTACAAGTGACCTCCACAGTTCCCTCCCCTTTAACAGTGACCTCCACAGCAGTTGCCCCTTCAATAGTGGCCCCCGCCCCTTAACAGTGACCTCCACAGTGCCCGCCCCTTTAACAGTGACTTCCACAGCGGCCTGCCCTCCTAACAGTGACCTGCACAGTAAACGCCCCTTTAACAGTGACCTCCACAGTGCCCGCCCCTTTAACAATTACGTCCATAGTGCCCGCCTTTAACAATGACCTCCACAGCAGTTGCCCCTTCAATAGTGGCCCCCGCCCCTTAACAGTGACCTCCACAGTGCCCACCCCTTTAACAATGACCTACACAGCAGTTGCCCCTTTAATAGTGGCCCCCGCCCCTTAACAGTGTACTTTACAGTGCCCGCCCCCTTAACAGTGAACGCCCCTTTAAGAGTGACCTCCACAGCAGTTGCCCCTTCAATAATGGCCTCCGCCCCCTTAACAGTGACCTGCCCCTACCTCATTAACAGTGACCTCCACAGCGCCCTGCCCCTTTAAGGCTAGGGCTACATGACGACATGTGTCGCGTGACATTTTGTCATACCAATATCGCGCAACAAGTTTTATAATGATAGGCTATGGCAGGGGTGCTCAACCTGCGGCCCTCCAGCTGTTGTAAAACTACAACTCCCACCATGCCATGCTGTAGGTTGATAGCTGTAGGCTGTCTGGGAATGCTGGGAGTTGTAGTTTTGCAACAGCTGGAGGGTCGCAGGTTGAGCATGCCTGGGCTATGGTGTCACAATGCGACATGCTGCAATTGCAACACGACAGTTGCAAAAAATCCATCCAATTTGGATGCATGTAGCAGTGTAGTTGTGCCATATGTGTAGTTCAGCCCTAGCCTAAAGCTGACCTACAGCAGTGAAGAAAAATGGCTTGGTTGTTATGGAAACCAGGAGTAAAGCTGTGTGTACGTGAAGACTAAGGGCCTGTGAGCTTCCATTGGCTGATAAGGGACATGTGACCGTGTGTATGGCAGTTGGGATATGAAGAGAAAGGCTGGCAGGCTTGTATTGGCTATAATGCAGGTCATTTTTTGGGAATATCTCAGGAAAGGTACGTCCTAGAGAGCTCTGACCCCCACAAGATTTATTTTCAGGTACCGGGTGTGTATACCAAGTTTAATTGAAATCGATGGTTGCGTTTTTGAGTGATTGCGGAAACATACATACATATATACATCCTTCTTTATATATATAGATTTATTCATGCCAACAGTTTCTCTTTTATTCTTGACCCATTTCCATTCTCTGTGTTCCGGGCCTTTGCATGCCCCTGAGGAACAGTTCACACTTCCATTATCTGAAGCTGATATTTTTTATATGTATATTTTTTTCTTTTGAGAGATGTTAACTGAAAAATATGGTGATTTGTGAGTACCTTTTATCATTGTGTATGTGCCCATTCCCACTTAGGCTACATTCACACGACCGTACTTTTTTTTCCCGCGTCCGATCCGCATCCAATCCGCATTTTGCGGAATAAATGCGGACCAATTTATTCCTATGGGTGAATAAAATATGCGGACAACATTCAGTATGTTGTCCGCATCCGTGGTTCCGCATTTATACTCCGCAAAAATATGAAGCATGTCCTATCATTGTCCGCAGAAATCGTTCTGCAGCCCCATAGAAGTGAATGGATCCGCAATTTGCAGATCCGTTTCCGTATTATTATAATATTTTGTTCTCTCCCCCTTTTTTTTTTTCCTCATCTGTTTTTTGCGGACGTTTTTTGCGGATGACATATGAAAGACACTCTTCAGTATTTTGCGGACATGCGGATCCGTTTTTTGCGGATCCGCAAATACATACGGTCATGTGAATGCAGCCTTATAATTGAATCCAGAGGTCAGCATAACTTGAAGCTCCAGAGCAAAATCATTCAGAACGTCTTCAATGTACTGCAGTCATATCATATGCAACTGCAACCTCTGCACCCACTACAGCTATGCCCCCACTTCTATAAACCCCCATTTTCGGCAATCATGCACAGACGCCAAAGGAATGGTTACCAGGCCAGAAAAGAAAGTGAACAGACTCTTATACAAATACAATACCATTCAAATCTTGGTTCACTGGCCGCTCAGTATTAAAGGGTTTGTCTAGTTTAGAAAGCCCCTTCTCTTAAACCCAGTGAAAGAATTCTGAGTTTATAGAACAGGTCCTCTGTTCAAGATCCTTATTCTCTTGCCCAGAGTGAAGAGTAGTTACAAAGAGTGTCTCTGGTCCGATCCCACATTACACAGACAACCCACTGATTTCAATGAGAACGGTGTAATGCTTAAGATCTCCAGTGGTGGCGCTGCAGGAAACCTACATCCTTACTGCCAGGTTTTTCTCACAGATTACAGTTAACTGCTGGCGGGGGAGGAGGGGGTGTCCGAGAAGACGAAAACTTTGTGATATGCTTATTATCAAGTGATCCATCTACCAACTAGGGAGAACACCTTCCACACGAGCGTTACGGATTCTCCCATGGTCTGTTACGGAAAAAAGCGTATGGTTTTGCACACAAATTCAGTCAGTTTTGTCGGCAATTGCCTTCAGCGCTTCAGTTTTTCCCACGCAGGTGCAATCAGTTTGTGATGCGTTTTTCATGCGGCGAGACAGATCCGTTATACATTTTTACCGGCATTGCGGTATTTTGAATGCTGGAGCTGGCACTAATACATTCCAATGGGGAAAAATGTCGGATCCGGCAAGTGTTCCGGAATTTTGGACGCATGCTGCGGTATCATCTCCGTCCTGAAATGTCAAAAAGACTGAACTGATGACATCCTGACCGGATTTCTCTCCATTCAGAATGCATTAGGATAATACTGATCAGTTATTTTCTGGTATAGAGCCCCTAGGACGGAACTCTATGCCGAAAAAGAATAGCGCTAGTGTAAAAGTACCCTAAGCGCCATATTTTTCCTGATAAAAAAAGGAATGCTCATTGACTTTTCACCAGTCCTTTCATATACATCATGGTTCCCAAGTGCTCCCCATTCCATACCTCCCCTCCTTAGTTTACATTCCCCATACTCTGCCTTCACCTCTTAAATCTTACTTCTATACACCTTCATAAATGTGCCAACACTGAAAACGCTTATCGCTCTCTCTTTAAAAGCCCATTAAACCTAAAGTCTGTAACTTATAAAATGTTCCGAGATGTGGGAGACAAGGCTGGGATCACCGGAGTCGGACAGTAAATCCACCGACAAACCGGTTGGCTGATACCAGGGAACACTAGCGTGTATTTATCCGCACGGGATAGGCTGACGAGACTAGATGCGATGCACTGCGATCTCAGGTGCGCCTCTACCTGCCTACGGTGCGGCGGTACAGGAGCTGTAAAAGGAGGTGCAGCCGCTGCTGTAAAACCATAGCAGGCAGATAGATGTGCAGATATAGATAGAAATCTCATTCTTTCCATCTCTCGCTCCCTATTCATAAGTTCCACGCGCTCTAAATATAAACATCCGAAAACTCTCTGCACAGGAATGTAACCAAACATAGTGCAGATCAGCGCACATCGTTTAACCCTCCCTGCCAGGCAGACACCAACTCTGGACGCTGCAGACACAGCTGGCGGAACGTTTAACCCTTGCCGGCATGCCGTCCAACATAAACCTATTGGCTCGAGTTATGCAAGAAAAAAAACAAAAAAAACAACTGGCAGAGCAGATAACTCGAGAAGGCTCCAAAGTAAATGATTAAGCCCTTGCCTTGGAATCAGCGCCATGCCCAGAGAGAACTGGCAGCGTGCCAGGGAGCCGAATTAAACTTAGCCCCATGTAATATGAAGAAGGTTCGGCCTAGTCATTTGTGAATGTTGGAATGAGCGTTATCCAGCTGACGAATCTCTACCGCGCAGTAGGCAACAATGGGTATTTGGTCCTAGCAAAGAATCGCTTATCCAGACAGCTCATCGGAACACTTGTGGGATTTCTAAATATATATATATCCGTGATTTATCCAGAAAACTCTGCAGAGTATCCGCCCGACTCCTGCAGAACGTTCACCTGTTCTCTCGTTGTGGTTTCCACAGAGAGAAATCTGCATTTAATTGTCAGATGCCAGAACGAGATAGCGTAACAAATCTGTCATCAGTTTACGGAAAGCCGGTGCTGCAGGTTGGATCTTGAACATATAAAGAAAGACGTCAAGAGTCAATGCGCCACTGTAAGGCCCCTTGCAGACAAGCGTTCCTCACACAGCGAGTCCGCAACGGAGCTCCCGGCCTGACCTCCCAGCACTGCCAGGGATCACATAGCATTATATTGATTTATGATGCTATGTAACCCTTACAGTTCTGGAATGCATTGGATAACACTGGCAGCATTATGCCAGTGTTATCCAATACATTCCTGAACTGTAAGGGTTGCATAGCATCATAAATCAATATAATGCTATGTGAATTCCGTCAGTGCAGGAAGGTCGGGCCGGGAGCTCCGTTGCGGACTCGCTCTCGGGAGGAACGCTCGTCTGCAAGGGGCCTAAAGGCATTCATACCTCATCATCTGCTCTTCTTAGAACCGACTGATTGCAGCTAAAAATTAAGCAAAAAATTAAAGCAACTTTGCAAAACAATCGTTTTGTGAATAGCCAAGGATGCAACTATAGAGAAACACGTGCCTGCGCGGCTGGCTGAAGAGGAATTATCGGTGACGCTACTTCATTCCCATAGTGGTTTGTACACCATCAGATACTTCTTAGGCCTCATGCACACGACCGTTGTTTGATTCCGTGTCCGTTGCTCCGTTTTTCGCGATTTTCTGCGGACCTATTGGTTTTCAATGGGTCCGTGGAAAACTCGGCAAATGCACCGTTTGTCCTCCGCGTCCGTGATTCCAGTCCGTCAAAAAAATATAACCTATCCTATTCTTGTCCGTGAAAAACGGTTCACTGACCCATTCAAGTCAATGGGACCATGAAAAAATGCGGATGGCCATCCGTGTGTCATCCGTGTTCCGCGTCCGTTTTTTTTGCGGATCCCTTGGCAGTCACTTGGCAAAAATTGTCAGCCTGTCTTTTGGTAAAATCTTTTGGGTCATGTCCGCTAAAAAAAAAAAAACGGAAGACACACGGAAACACAACGGAAGGCAAAAACGGACACAGATCACTGAACAACGGAACCCCTTTTTGCGGACAGCATAAAAAAGCGGTCGTGTGCATGAGGCCTTATGCCACACTCACAAATATGGGTCATCAATCCTGACACGGTGATATTACCAAACAGCCTTTACTCCAAAAAATAAAGGGAAAAAAAAAACTTTAAAAACTGGAGGGAAAATTTGATGACAGTGAAGAGACTCTTGGGCCCCTTTCACACGAGAGATTTTTCCCTCTGGATGCAATTCGTGTGGCAAACGCATATCATCTAGACTGAATCCCGACACGTTCATTTTAACGTTTGTGCACGTTCTTCACATATCATCTTTGTGTTCAGGGGAAAAATATATAAATAAATAAACAATGTTCTACATTGCGCGTTTTTCACATAGAAATTAATGGACTGGCGGATCCATCCATCAGTCTTGATCTCCCTGCGCTGGCGCGAGATGCGCCCGATTCTTTAAAGGGGTTCTCTGCGCTTTTAATATTAATGACCTATCCTCAGGATAGGTCATCAATATCAGATCGTCTCTGCGATAGTGGCAGCGTGGAGTAAGACTGTACATGCACACTGCGCGCGCCTTCCCTTCATACAGCCGATCTGATATTGATGACCTATCCTATCTGATAAATGTCCCTCAATGTGTTTTTCACCAAAGGTTGCAGGAGATGTAGATTGTTATTCTTCAGTTTTTCTTCACGTGAAAATCACCTGCAATCCAAAAGGAAAAAAACTCACACACTGAACTTGTGTGCAAAACCATCAGCTTCTCACTGAACAGTTCCTGACACAATCCGTATTGCTCGTGTCAGAGGCCTTAGGCTACCCGCACGCGTTGCGTATTACAGGTGTTTTTCCGCACTGAAAACTGCAGCATAATGCAGTACCAGCAAAGTGAATGAGATCTGACAACTTTTATGTACACTTTGCATATATTTTCTCTGCAGAGATTGACCTGCCCGTGCGGGTTTTAAAATCTGCAGCCTATCAATTTTTTCTGTCGATTTTTAGTGCGGGCAAATTTAACAATATAACAATAACATTTACAAGGACAGGTGCACTCTGCGGTCTGACCAAACCCTCATACTGGTGTTTAAATTGAGAGTTTAGCCGATATATCCTACTGTTGAGGACATGTCTGAGCCCGAGCACCGCGCCAAGGTATCTCAAGTAGCTCAGGACCTAACGCTGACCTACCTGTGCCCTATGGGCAATACCAGTGGCCAGTGGGCGAATTACAGGAGCGCAAGGTCCGACTCACAGCAAACTGCCAGTTACCTCCAGCATGCAGCCATGCTTACAATGGGAGGAGGGAGAGAGCACTGAGCCCCACCCAAGACTGCCTGATAAGGCCCTGGCCTCACAGGTGCACCAGAATGTTGCCTGTGGATGGAAATAAAGGCACATTCAGACTAGGAGTTTTTACACCTCCAAGCAATTCTATATACAAACTATAAAATGGCGTGGTATTAGAAGCAGGACGTGTTCCATCCCATATGCAGTGGAGCATCTATACCAGGGGGGCAGATCCACAATAGACATCCTACACAGGATAGCAAATGTGTGGATGTAATAAACAATATAATAATAGAACAATAACATTTACAAGGACAGATTGAGAGTTTGCGGGCAAATTTTCATCAAAATCCACAAGGGAGTGGAGTGTCGAGGAAAGAAACCTGAGCAAAAATCTGTGCGGAAACTGTGTTTGAAAATGTGCCACCCCCTTGCAGATGGGCCTATGAAAAAAAATGAAGACAACATAGTACTTTGGATTATATACAAATATATTTTTAAAACCAAATATTTCAACTCGCATTCAGAACATTAAAATTCAAGTCAAATAAATAAAATCTCTCACATTTAAAAAAAGAAAAAAATAAAAAATCCCGTCCACCCACCAAAACATAAAAACATCAGAGCTATACAACTGCTCTTCCTAGCACCCTCTCATTTTATCTTGGCTGTACAATGGGAAATGTGTGTAGAATGTACGACTAATCAGATTCAGGCAAGGGAAGAAGAAAAAAAAAAAAATCAGGTGACATAAGCAAATATTTGCCTGGTGACAATGTGCCAGAACAATGGCGCAGATATTACCGTACGTATCACCTCACTGGTCTCCGCAGCAATGACGAGCAAGCAACAAAACGGCAATGGGTGTAGTGCTGGAATAACCTGATCATGATAAAATCAATGGATTTGCAAAAAAAATGTGGATGTGTGCATGGCCCCAAAGGAAAGAAGAGGTCAGTGTGCCATCCGCAAAAACTAAGAAAAATACGTTTGTGTGCACGAGCCCGAAGGTAAATGGGGTTGAGCTGCAATGCCACACAAATCCTGTCGACAGGATTAAACCTTTTTGGAAGAAAGCAGGGATTCTTTTGTAATTCAGTTCAATCCCTTTAAAAGGGCTATCCAATCCCTATAATGACCCCCAGAACGTCCAGGCTACTCCTCTAGAGCATACTTACCTGCTCCCCGGCACCCGCGTCCCTCCGGATCCCTGCATGGCTGCCTCTGCGTCAAAACATCCAGCGATGGGGAGATGCGGCGGCCAGAGGGAGGAGGGTGACGGGGAGAAGCATACTCTAGAGGAGGGGCACGGGCATTCTGGGGGTCACTATTGGGATTGGATACCCCCTTCTGGGCTATTTGCATGCACAGTTTTGAACTGTGCTCCGTTGAACACTGGTCCAGTTTACCTACTTGGTTTCACTGGACAACACTATTCTTGTCATCAAAAATATAACAAGCACATGGGTGCTGCTGGGGTTCACGGATATCCATTTAAGAACGGATCTCGCTTAACTGTCCCCACGTCAATTGTCTATGTGATATCGCACCTTCTGTAGAGTGGTTTTCCCAATAGACTTCAATGGAGTTGTTAACAGAAGCAGAGAATCCGCACCAAAGACCGCACTAAACCACAATTAATAGTGCGAATTTATGTGCAGTTTTCTTGCAGATTTTCTGCACTGTGTGCACGTCCCCTTAATGTTCAACTGATGCATTAGGGGTACGTACGAACAACTCAAGAATGCCTTTCACACATAAATACATATACACAAGCACTCCTATAGCAGGAGCTGCAATGTCAGTTTTACATCTATTATCATTGAGGTCAATGGGTGATTGATAACCTTACTTGCATCCACATGACAGTTCATTGCAGGATACATTTTTGCACTCACTGACGCAGTTCAGCAATGATGGAGCACGAAGGAAAAGCCTTTCTCTTTTTCCCTGATTATATATCATTTAGCAGAGTCCACACTTATAATGCATTTCGTTTCTGAAATCAGCTGCCAGTTTCAATGCGTCTTAAAACTCGGAAGCCAGCAGGTGGTCAAAATTCATCCCCGCTCCAGAGTTGCCATCTTAGGTGCGTGTATCCAGATTTCTCATGTAATCTTGCAATGCTTGCAGTCGAGCGTCAATGTCCGAAAGGTCAGAAAGCGGGTCAAAGCGGTTTTCTGGATTTGGGGAAAGACATGAAATGTGTGGTCACACTGTTTACTGCAACTTTTACATCCATATTAAACAAAATGCAACTGTTTCAGATGAATATATAATAATAGAATATATAGATAAGTGGGGTCCTTCCTCACCGAGCTGAGCTGCAGTAACCTGGCACGGCCACTACAGAGGGAATGGAGCTATAGTTCTGGTATTTCCCTACTTCGTGAGATTTCCCTACCGGTCGCACTGGAAGTGACGTTAGTAGGCGTTCCTGGCAGTGACGATCTGCGCATGCGCAAAAGGACATTGTAGGGAAAATCTCACAGCGGAGTTCGCCTGCACACGGGACACTGCACATGCGCCAGAGAGCCTCAGTAGGGAAATATTACGCCCAGTGCGCAAGCGCGGCTAACTCCAGAAAACCCATGAGATCTCCGCGCCTGCGCAGTGTGGGGGTAGGGAAAAATTACGGCGCACTGCACAAGCGCCGAGGGGAGATCTGATGCCCATATCTTCTGTTAGACATATACATATATATATATATATATATATATATATATATATGCAGATATCTCCGCATATATATAGGGCAGACCTCCCTATATAATGCGCAGACATCCCCCCATATACTGGGCAGACCTCCCTATATAATGCGCAGACATCCCCCCATATACTGGGCAGACCACCCTATATAATGCGCAGACATCCCCCCCATATACTGGGCAGACCTCCCTATATAATGCGCAGATATCCCCCCATATACTGGGCAGACCTCCCTATATAAGCGCAGACATCCCCCATATACTGGGCAGACCTCCCTGTATAATGCGCAGACATCCCCCCATATACTGGGCAGACCTCCCTATATAATGCGCAGACATCCCCCCATATACTAGGCAGACCTCCCTATATAATGGGCAGACATCCCCCCCATATACTGGGCAGACCTCCCTATATAATGCGCAGACATCCCCCCATATACTGGGCAGACCTCCCTATATAATGGGCAGACATCCCCCCATATACTGGGCAGACATCCCCCCATATACTGGGCAGACCTCCCTATATAATGCGCAGACATCCCCCCATATACTGGGCAGACCTCCCTATATAATGCGCAGATATCCCCCCATATACTGGGCAGACCTCCCTATATAATGCGCAAACATCCCCCCATATACTGGGCAGACCTCCCTATATAATGCGCAGACATCCCCCCATATACTGGGCAGACCTCCCTATATAATGCGCAGACATCCCCCCATATACTGGGCAGACCTCCCTATATAATGTGCAGACAACCCATAGATATATATTTATTTAACAGAAAAAATGGCCATCAGATCTCCCCTCAGTGTCCCAGTGTGCAGCCGAACTCCGCTGTGAGATTTTCCCTACAATGTCCTTTTGCGCATGCGCAGATCGTCACAACGCCAGGAACGCCTACTAACGTCACTTCCGGTCCGACCGGTAGGGACATCTCACCAAGTAGGGAAATGTAACGTTACACCAGACCACCCCGGAATCCAGAACTCGGACCACAGCTTTAACTGAAGCAAGTCCTGAACACTTACAAAGCACAGACCCAATGTGTAACAGCATCGACTACGACTACCCGACCCAGCATCTTTATGGAATCCATATGCCAATTTGTTTCATCGGACATCAGACAGAGCCACTAACAAACCCATGTGAATGACCACACGTGATACTACATTTCACCTCTATTAAAAGGGGTATTCCGGTTAGATAGGGGATAACTAATAGATTGGTGGGGGTCCTTAACCTAAACAGAATACCCCTTTAACTGCTTCCATGGAAGTGTACAGCCGGCCTGCAGCGTCCCCCAGTGCCGGTGGCTTCTGAGGCTGCACCTGCGGTGATTATGAGAACAACTACTTCAACCCCTCAAGTCACATTAAAATTGGAAAAATCCTCCCAAAGTAAAATCTAGTTGCTGCACAACTCAGGGGACATAAGTGCATTTTTAACTCCTTAGTGACACAGCTAAATTCTATCCTTAAAGGCTATGTACAGCTTTAGGAGCATTTTTTTTAAATTATTGCATTGTACTCATTTTGAGCTAAAAAAATAATCTTTTCAATTGATCTTTATAAAAAATACGGAGCCCTTTTTTCTGTACATAATGGAGATGCTCTAGAAGCAGCCTGTAGATTTTCTCTTTTCTGTCAGTTGGAGAGCTGACGGGCTCCTTCTCTCATTATAGCGCAGTTCTTATCTAAGGCTACTTTCACACTAGCGTTTTTGCTGAATCCGAGCAGGGCTCAGCAAAAACGCTTCAATCACTGATAATACAACCATCTGCATCCGTTATGAACGGATCCGGTTGTGTTATCTTTAAAGGGGTTGTCTGGGTTCAGAGCTGAACCCGGACATACCAGAGTTTCACCCAGGCAGCCCCCCTGACAAGAGCATTGAAGCAGTTCACCCTCCGATGCTCCCCTTCACCCTGAGCTGAATGGTGCAGGGCAAAGGCATTTTGTGGCGTTCTGGTGACGTACCGGGCTCTCCTTTGGGCTGCCAGGCGGAGGCTTCTGCCCAGCAGTAAGCCCGGTGACGTCACTGGCACTGATGGGCAGACTTTAGCTCTGCCCTAGCCTGTAAAACAGCTAGGGCAGTGCTAAAGCTCGCCCATTAGAGCCGGTGATATCACCGTACACAGTGCTGGGTGGAAGCCTCTGCCCGGCAATGTGTTATAGTAAGTAAAAGAGACCTTGCCCTGTTAGATCCTGCGTAGGTCAAGGGAAGCATCTGAGCATGAACTGCTCCAATGCTCAAGTCAGGGGGGACTGCCCGAGTGAAATTACGGGCATGTCTGGGTTCAGCTTTGTACCCAGACAACCCCTTTAACATAGTGAGGACAGATCAGTCATAAACACCATTCAAAGTCAATGGGGAACGGATCAGTTTTCTATTGTGTCAGATTGTCTCAGAGAAAACAGACTCGTCCCCATTGACTTGCATTGTGGGTCATGACGGATCAGTTTTGCTCCGCATCCCATGACGGAAAGTAAACCACTGCATGCCGGTTTCTCTCTGGTATGAGAAATAAATGGAATGCATTTTGGAGCATTGCGTTCTGTTCAGTTACGTTTTGTCCCCATTGACAATGAATGGGTCCCAGAATTGTCTGAGACGGGACAACCCCTTTAAATAAGTATTAATGACTTCTTAGTAGATTAGAGATAAGGTTTATTAGATGACTGGGACAAAGTAAAAAAGTACCAGTCACACAGCTAACAAAGGGTTAACTTTTTTCGACAGAACGGATCAATATTTTTAATAAAGGCCAATTGTAAATATGATTTTTAATCAAAAATGAGTAAAATGCAATCAAACAAAAATAGCCTTTGAATGTGTACATAGCCTTCAAAGACCGGAAACAACATATTCCAGCAGTCAATTCTTTTATTTTGTCTTCATTTAACTATACGAGACCTTGAATTTTACAGTTAGAGGTTTTTTTTTTTGTTTCTTTTTTAAGGAACCATTTTAGGGTTCATATAGTGTGTTAAACAACATTATTTTAGTGGGGAGGTTAAAAAAGCAGCAATTTTAACATTGTTTTGGGATATTTATTTTTTGGCGTTCACTGTGTGGTATAAGTAACATGGTAACTTTATTCACCTGAATGGGACTTGCAGAAATCCATGCGCTTGGCGCCAAAACAGCCCCATTCAAATGAATGGAACAGATTTTCAGTCGTGGAGTGCAACAAAATCTGCCGCATGTGAAGGTGCCCTTAGGGTACTTACACACTAGTGGCATAGCTATCCGGCAAGCTGTTCCGGCGGGTGAACAGCCTGCCGGATCCGCCATGCCGCAAGTACCCGTGCACTGCCGTGCTGCCGCTCCGTCTCTATTGACTATAATGGGGCGGAGCTACGGCGCAGCACGGCCAGAGATCGCCGGACTAAAAGTACTGCAGGTTCCGACTTTTTAGTCCGACGATCTCTGCCGTGCTGCGCCATAGCTCCGCCCCATTATAGTCAATGGGGACGGAGCGGCGCGCACGGGTACTTGCGGCATGGCGGATCCGGCAGGCTGTTCACTCGCCAGAACAGCGGCCATATAGCTATGCCGCCAGTGTGAAAGTACCCTTGTACATATAGAAACAGTCGAATAAACCCACTCAGCTGTTTCTCTACCTCCCACGGAAAACAAAGGTGACCAATCTAAACTTGTAGGTTTACGGAAAAGTCGAGCAGGACAGTCATCGGCTACACCAGCATTTACACGTACCTTTTGCAATCTTTCGGTCATAAGTTGGAGTGCTGGAAAGTCTCTTCTTTGCAGGTAATCGATCTTTCTTCCCCTGCAGAGTAGAGAAAAATGTCGAAATATTACTGTGAAATCCTAAGAAGAGGGCACCTCAGATTACTAAACTACAAGTTGTAGTATTCTGAAACCTTACGTTACTTCTGCTGTTCCAGGATGAACGCGTGAAGGGCTGCCGTCCGTGTGCTGCTGGTTTTCTTTCACCACTGTAATACGGTTGGGGAGATAATGAATAACATGGAAACCTGCCTCACACACCTAGTAGTGAGGCCTGTCAAATCAGACTGTGCCTACCCAGGACTAGAAGTAAATAAAATGTGGCGTGAGCCTCTATTACCTGCTGCGCACAGGTTCAGGATAGTCCATTTCATCCCCAGAGCTTCGATACGATCGTTGACTTCGATTACTTTCAACTGTTACAGATTGAATACAAGTCACTATGTGATAATATAAACCAAAAAGTTACATAGTACTTCCAATGAGTTGTGCTCATTTGTCGAGTTCCACACTCTTGTCTAAGGGAGGGGATGGTCATAGTAGTCAGTGGTTAGGCCTGTCTGTCTGTCTATCCAACATCTGAAAGAGCATTTTCACTTCCCTCCGCACGCACTCCTTTTGGTAGGTTGTGCAAAGGGTATAACACGGGAGAGGAGGAGCACAAGATAGGATTCCTCCCCAGTTACATTAAAGGGGCTTTTCCGGCAGTTTTTTTTTTTTTTTACCGTAGGGCCGAAATGCCGCTAGTATGGTGGTCATGAGGGCCATACTAGCGGCATTTCGGCCCAACATACACCCACACCGCCCATCAGGCCACAGAGCCTCAAACAGCGCCAATTTGGCCACTTCACATCTGCAGTGCGGCACGTCCAGTTTGCTGAAGAAGGCTTTTGCCGAAACGTTACTGTATTTGAAACTGGCTTACTGCTATTTATGTATTCAACTTGAAATAAATACACAAGAAGCATCATAGTGGTGTCCAGGATATCCTATTTCACTATATAATGCTGTAAGTGTTATCTGATAGATTCCAGACCTCTAAGGGTCACATAGCATCATAAATCAATATAATGCTATGCGACCCTGGAAGTGCTGGGAGGTCAGGACGGGTGCTGCGCTGCCAGTCCGGAACGTGACACTCGCTCATCTGAAAGGGGCCTAAGGGGCTCGTTTAGGAAAAGTCCTCACCCATGTACATGGACAGGGGTTGTATGCAAACATGTGCTTACCTGATGAGCTGCGTCTCTGGCCTCTCACACTGGAAGGGGAACTGGAAACCCGTCGACATCTAAAATAAATCAATATTTAAAAAGCACAGGATGCTTCTAGTCATGTCAATTTCCAGATTTTACTGCAGTTCTGCATTACAAACAAGTGCTAGGTATTTAAACTTTCGAGGGAATCATCACCATTTTTAGTCAAATATTTGCTTATTAAATTTCAGAAGTGAGAAATCAGTGCACTAAAGAACTACCGTATTTTCTGCCCTATCAGACATACATTTCCCCCACAAAGTGGTGGGAAAATGTCAGTGTGTCCTATGGGGCGAATACTAATGAGCGCTTAATATTAGGGGTCTGATTGAGGCTCTGAGCTGACGTCTGATGCAAAATATTTTGTCCGTATTTTTCTCCTCTAAAACCTAGGTGCATCTTATGGGCAGGTGCGTTGTAGAGGGCGAGAAATACAGTAAGGGTACTTTCACACTAGCGTTTTGGATTCCGTTTGTGAGATCCGTTTCAGGGCTCTCACAAACGGTCCAAACGGACCAGTTAAGCCCCAATGCATTCTGAATGGATAAGGATCCGCTTAGAATGCATCAGTTCGGCTCCGGTCCGCTTCTATTCTGGAGGCGGACACCAAAACGCAGCTTGCAGCATTTTGGTGTCCGTCTGAAGAGGCGGAGCCTAACGGATCCGTTTTTAATTACAATGTAAGTCAATGGGGACGGATCTGTTTTCAATGACACAATATGGTGCATTTGAAAACGGATCCGTTCCCCATTGACTTTCAATGTAATTCAAAACGGATCCTTTTTGGACTTTGTCATTTTTCTTTTAACTAATGCAAACGGATCTGTTCTGAACGGATACAAACGTTTGCATTATAGGTGCGGATCCGTCTGTGCAAATAAACAGACGGATCCGCACCAACGCTAGTGTGAAAGTACCCTTACTCACGTATATTAGAGCATGCAATACAGAGAAAAGCTAGATATGAAACCAGAGAATATGTAGCCTAATAGTACATAGGACAAAAAAGGAACTCTGAAGTGTGCATCAAAACCCATACAAAACAAGAAAGGACCAGAGAGCAAGAGCAACTCCAACTATGGGCCGGAAAAGGTGTTAGGGATAGATGAAGGAGGACTACCAGACAATATAGATTGTTTGAAAGAAACCCA
Source organism: Bufotes viridis (assembly GCA_033119425.1). Taxonomy (NCBI): domain Eukaryota; kingdom Metazoa; phylum Chordata; class Amphibia; order Anura; family Bufonidae; genus Bufotes; species Bufotes viridis. The sequence goes on along the minus strand of CM065597.1, from coordinate 35,603,133 downwards.
AGGTTTCCACAATCTATCCATGCGGTCAGTTCCTCAAGCCGATAAATCTGGTGAGCATAGCTGAATTGCTTCACCTTTGTGGGTCTATATAAACTGCACTTTGACATGAAGACTTGTGCTATGGCTAAGGACACAGAATTCAGTGTTCCAAACGCGTGAACCTCTTTTTATTATCCATGTCATGATTTTAGGGATGTGACAAAGATTTTAGATGTACTGGAGAACTTCTTTTGTTTTTCTGGGAATTCTGAAATATGCAATCCCCTAATTCCGTCCAAAAGCCCTGGATGCTTCACATGTCCACCATATATGAGAAATCAAATCCAGCGCCAACCTATGACTTCAGCAAAGATTACTGCTACTTAAAGGGAATGTGGAAGAACGTGCATTTTTTTGGCAACCCCTCCTCCACCTCCAAAATGGGCTGGACACCTCCAGGCCTGCGATGCTCCATCGATGTCAACATCCAGTTTGACATCTTTTGCAGCAGAGACCAGATCCCCTTGCATCATGTGACCGTTTGTCATGATGTAAGGGAAGCCATTCACCGCCGCAGCCCGCTATGGGCTGCGGCGATGTCAAGCAGCAGGGAGTCAGCGCCGGGTACCAGGTAAGCCACTTGTCCTTTACTGGTCTGGGCAAGTGTAGGGGCTTGGGAAGTAGTACTTGGGAAAAATTATGTATTATTACATGCAATTGAGCCTCTAGGAGCAACAGGGGCGTTGCCATTACTCCTAAGGGCCCAGCTCTCTCTGCAACTGCCACGCCCTCTCCTTTTATTGACAGGGTCTGGCAGTGAAAATGTCATCACACCTGGCCCTGTCAATCAAATTGAAGAGGGCCGCAGCAGTTTTAGAGAGAGCAGAGCCCCTAGGTGTAATGGTAACGCCCCCGTTGCTCCTAGAGGCTCATTTGCATATAGTAAAATATCATCTTTCTCAGCAATGCTGGCACATATGAACATGGGAACAACGATGCCAAGAGTACATGGAACAGGTCAGCCAGTGTCATAGGGACAGATCTGCTGACAGATGCCCTTTAACCCCCAATGTATGTGGGCCAAGCAAAGGAAGCTGACAATTGCAGAGCAATAATGTAAAGTTCACACAGTCGGACTTAGTATAGTTTTAAAATAAACTGGACAATTTGCCAAAAAAGATCCAACAAAGACAAAATATGTGGAAACGCTTCAGTGGGATTGTCCTAATATTTTTTTGGACTATTCATTTTCTGAAATTCACTGACAAGCAGCTTCATCAGGTCCCAAGCACTGCAGTCCTCTCAATGTACTCTACGGCCTCCAGAGTATTCATGAGCTCCCTGCTTTACAATCCCCTACCGCCGATTGTCAGCTTTCTGCCTATACATAGTATAGAAAGAAAGCTGTCAATCATCTCTGGGAGGGCAGCTCCAGCACTTCTTGTCATAAGCAACCTTGCATTGTAATCATTGTCACCAGTTACGGCTGCCCTTAGAAAGGGCAAAATAAGGCTACTTTCACACTAGCGTTTTTACTGGATCCGGCAGGGTTCAGCAAAAAAGCTTTCATTACTGATAATACAACCGTCTGCCTCCATTATGAAAGGATCCGGTTGTATTATCTTTAACATAGACAAGATGGATCCGTCATGAACTCTATTGAGAGTCAATGGGGGACGAATCCGTTTTCTATTGTGTCAGATAAAACTGATCCGTCCCCATTGACTTGCATTCTGGGTCATGACAGATCTGTTTTGCTCCGCATCCCAGGACGGAAAGAAAACCGCAGCTTGCTGTGGTTTGCTCTCCAGTAAGGGAACGGAATGAATTTTGGAGCAGTCCATTCTGTTCAGTTAGCGTTTTTTCGCCTCCAGTATTGACGGATCTCAATACTGGAAAATAGAAACGCTAGTGTGAAAGTAGCTCAAACCTGGTGACCGATCCCCTTTCAGGATTATTAGAACCCACAAGAAAAGGGTTACGATATTAAATAATTACAAGACATGCTGACAGGTTTACCAAGTATTAACCTATTGTATACAAGAGGATTTACAATCACAAAGTAAAAAATCACGTAATAGTAAATCGACAAATAAAGCAGCAGCCAACGCCAGGTGCTTCCGTTTCTTTTTCTTACACATGTAATGGCAAAGTTCTAATTTGTTGTTGTTGACATAGGGTTGCATCGAGTATAGAAGTCTCGATACTTTGATACCCGGTTCGATAACATACCGGGATTGGCATTTTTAAGATACTAAGCTGTGCTATTGTGTGTTCTCATTGGCTGCACAGTGGAGAAGGAGGGAGAGCATCCGCCCTGTGACGCCACCGGCTACTGCCACCAATGAATACACTTAGTGGCCCGAAGGGGAAGTGTCAGGGAGAAGAGGAGGGCAGAGGAGACTCACTGCGCCCTTGCGGTGCTGAATTCTGACAAGTTAAAGAGGACCTGTCACTGCTCCTGACATGCCTGTTAATAGCTTAATGCGCTCCCCATGTAGTAACAATTCTGGAGCATCTATTCTCATGACTTTATGTTGAGCCATTCCTTTATTATTTCTACTAGAAGTTATGAATAAATGGCTAGCAGACTGCAGTAAGGGTACAGGGGAGGTAACCAGTTGGGGTGTGTCCCTGTACAGTCTTACTCTATCCAATCAGTGCTGCCATTTTCAGACTGGGCAGGTACACCCCCAACTGGTTACCACTCCTCTGTACCCTTACTGCAGACTGCTAGCAATTCATTCATGACTTCTAGTAGAAATAATAAAGGAATGGAACAACATAGAGCCATAAGAATAGAGGCTCCAGAATGGTTATTACATGGGGAATGCATGAAACTATTAAAACATTCGTGTCAGGAGTGGTGACAGGTCCTCTTTAAAGGACCATTGATGATGCAATTGCTATGTGACCAATAACATCCACTTGTTACTGGTCATTACATCATTAAAGGTCCTTTTACTCATCAGCATCCAGTAAGATCTTGCTGCAGGAGGTGTCCTGCAGTTTTATAGGTATGTGCTTTATGGTGTGTGCCTATATTAATGGGGTTATCCAAACCCTGAAATGTCCCCCCAGTCAACAGCAGTCCGCGACGGGAACAAGCCTACCTAACGGCACCCACGATGCTAGGGAGGCTTGTCCCTATCACCCCGTTATTGGCTGCACCCCCCCCCCCAATGCCAGATGTTACCATCTGCGAGACAGGGAGATGCAGTGGCTTCCGTGAGGGCTTCGGAAGCGACGTGGGAGTCGAGGAGCGAGGCAAGTACGTTGTGTGTGATGAGGGGTCGGGGAATATAGGGGGGGGGGGGCATTTCAGGGGTTTAATGTGAGACGCATGATCTTATTACTTTAGTACAACCATTAATGTGAGGCACATGGAGGATTACAATTAATAACACCATGTGCTTCCCATTGACCCATAGTTTTAAATATGTACAGCATTATGGGAATTGTATGGACTGGGCTGCTGCAGTGAGCCTGCTCCTTAAGCAGTGGGGCCGGCTGTATCATACTGCAGGCACCTGGCCGCACTGACAGGAAATGGTGGTCACGCCAAAACTGGTCAATTAACCCCTCAGATGCGCATTCAAGAGCAGGCATCTCCTTCTGCCTTCCAGTCTGAGCCCCCACAGTGAAACTGTGGTGCACTAATCTGTTGCCACAGCATGGGCGCTGCTGAAGCTTCCCAGGCCTGCCATGGTAAGCTTTCTGCTAAGCTGTGCACAAGGCACAGCTCAGAAGAGAGTGCATCAAAATCCCATTCACCCTTATAGATCTCTAGTATCTACTTACTTTTTAGTGTCCACTTCTTTTTGCCTACGCTCCTTGTCTTTAACATAGGCCGTTGGATCAAACCGAGGAGGTCGGATGGCTACAAGGAAACATTTTAGACAGAAGTTAAAAATTTTGCACTACAAGCAATTTATAACCATGCCCTTTTTTTAAAGAGGGCTTTCAGAAATGTTTATACTGATGACCTATCCTCTGGATAGGTCATCAGTATCTGATCGGTGGGGGTCCGACTGCCAGTCAGCTGTTTGAGAAGACACTGGCATTCCTGTAAGCGTAGCGGCTTTCTCTCAGCTTTTTCTAGGCCAAGTGACGTCACATTCATCGGTCACATGGCCCAGGTGCAGCTCAGCCCCATTGAAGTGAATGGAGCTGAACTGCAATACCAAGCACAGCCACTATACAATGTACGGCGCTGTGCTTGGCAAGCACAGAGAAGACGGTGCTCACAGGAGCATAGGTGCCCTCTCGAAAAGCTGATCGGCTTGAGTCCCGGGCATCAGACCCCCACCAATAGGTCATCAGTACAAAAATCTCGGAAATCTCTTTTAAGTAACTATATTGCCGTGGAACAGCCTCCTGAACAGGCGGGCGGGTTCACAAGAATTTAATATTGTTAATTTTCAGAATGATGAGGACGATGTTTATGCAGCCAGATTTCTCATGAGATAAGCTTAAATCTGCAAGGTTTCTGGACAACAATTAAAACGAGATTTTTGTATAACTTACCAGTAAAATCTCTTTCTCGCTCTTCATTGGGGGACACAGAAACCGTGGGTATAGCTATGTCCACTAGGAGGCGTTGACACTAGGCTAGAATTGTTAGCTCCTCCTCCGGCAGCTATACCCTCTCCAGCCTGGAGAAGGAGCTTCAGTTTTGTGCAGAAGCAGTAGGAGAAGCAGACCAACTACTAAAAGGAGAGAAACACCCGATATCGAAGGACCAATAATATGAAGGCCCGCTGGCAAGCACTGCCAAACTGCAGTACAAACAATACTGGTGGTGCTGTGTCCCCCAACGAAGAGCGAGAAAGAGATTTTACTGGTAAGTTATACAAAAATCTCATTTTCTCGCACATATTCATTGGGGGACACAGAAACCGTGGGACGTCCAAAAGCAGTCCACGGGGAGGGAAAACACACGGACCACGCAGGGACACCACCGTTGTGGGGTGCAGAACTCTGCCGCCTGCACGACCAGACGGCCCAGGCAGAGTCAGTGGATTGAAGAACGCAGCAGGAAAGAAAACTCCCCAGAGCGCAGGGGCCACACAGCCAGCTACGCAGCAGCGGCAGAGACATGAAACGACAAGATCCAAAACGCCCGCCGCAGCGGGGGAACGTGAAGGACGCCCGCCGCAGCGGGGGAACGTGAAGGAAGGAGTGGAACCCCGACCGGTGAGCGGAACTGCGCGTTGGAGAGAAGTACCTCGAAACAGCAACAGGACCAACGAGCAGAAAACTCGTGCAGCGTAGGAACCAAAGACAGAGAGAAGCCTCAGGCTTCATCACACCCAGACGGTGTAACCCACTGCCACCAAGTGGGAAGAAGGGAAATACCCGGAGCGCAAACTGCCGCTAGGTACAGATGGAGAAAATGGATCGAACAATGGGTCCTCCCCGAAGAAGAGATAGTGGATCAGGGGACCAGAGGACCCCAGAGAAGGGGAACAAGTGACACATGTCTCATGGGACAACGCCATAGGCCCAAGGCCGGCACTGACAGCAAGAAGACGAATGGAGCGAAGGAACTCCGCATCCCCAACATAACAGAGAAGATCGCCAGTTGCGAAACAGAACCTGGAGAAAAGTACCCGCCCTGGCAGCACCTGGTGCGTGGACGCTGAGAGAAAACTGCCCCGTTCCAGGACATGGAACAAGCATTATTACCAGCAATGCGAGTCAGCTGCTGAAGGACAGAAAGTAACACTGGTACCTCCGGCGTAGGGAACACGAAGGCGATACCCACAAGCGAAGGGTACTGGAGGAGCCCGGCAGGGAGGAAGAACTAGGAGCGTCCACTGAATATCGACTAGGTAGGCGAGAAAAAATGCAGTGAACAGGCGCAGACAGTAGTACAGACAGGGGAGTCCGACAAAACCGATCCCATTGGCACACAAGCAAGGGTGCCCCGTAACCACAGAAAGTGGAGGAGCAGAAAAGCAGACAGAGTAACCGAAGGGCCCAGCATCCGACAGATGCAGGGGCGAGTCAGATAAAATGCGTGCCTATATCGCCACCGGAGGAAGAGTTCCACCATCCCAAGAGGGGGAAATACGGTAAGCAAAACCCAAGGACAGACGGCGTCCGAAGGAGCAGTCCCCAGCAAGAACCACATCAGGGAGGGACGTAGAAGGGTTTGTGGCATAACGCAATGCCACACCCCACCGTACTCAAAGGAAGACGGCAGGTGCAGAGTAAACAGCCGTGAGGGTAGAGAGCAACAAACCTCGAGACAGATGAGGCGTCATAGTGGTTACACTCACTACCTCAGACCGAGCAACGGAATACCAGTACAGGAAATAGAAGGGCCAAGCCCACCAGTTGGGCCCAAAATGGCAAGGAGTAGAAGGTAAGTACCAAGGCACTACGACTACCAAGGATCCATGCGCTGGAAGTCAGCCCACGGGAAGGCTAGAGTACCACCGACCACCGCCTAAAACGGAAAAACCCAACTCTCACCCAAGTGGGAGGACAGAACGCGGTAGGCACGGAAAGGGGCACACTGCCGGAGCAGCTAGTGTGTGCGAGAGAGACTGTCCGAGGTCCCAACCGGAACTCCGGAAGTATCCGCAGGAATGAAGTCTGGAAGACAACAATCCTATTCTCCCCGAGGAGAGAGCTGTGAAGGAACAGCCGCTGAAGCCTGGCCGGGCAGAAGCCACCTCGGAGGTGGATGAAGCCCGCAGGAACCAGCGAAAAGAAGCAGTCTAGGCAGGACGCCGGCAGCACAACTTCAATCAAGAGGAGTGGGAAACAGGGTAACCAGAGCCAGAGTGGGACAGCTCCATGGTAGAACCCACGAAAATCCGCATGTCGTACGTCATACCACCTTGCAGAAGACGAACACCGTGAAAACTCAAGATGGAGATCCCCGGAGCTGGCAGAGGGGTGACCCGCTAGAGGAGAGCAGCCGGAACCTGGCGGAGGAGCTGAAGGGCGACCATAGGAATACTCATACTACCCAATATCCGAAGGGGAATGGTAGGATATGAGGGAGCAGCTATGACAGAAGCAACTGCCAATGAATATGGCGGAGCGAACGGACCCGCAAATGTCGTCCCGACCAGGGAGAAAAAAGGAGGAGGCGTATACGGCCTGTACCATGTACAATGCGCGCATAACTTAATGAAGGGGGCCGCGCTAGAGCCCACAGCCTCATGCAATATGTCCCTATAACAGGGAAATGCATAGGACCAGTAGCGCAAGCAGTCCGCCTAAAAAAAAATGGAAATACGTGCATTGCAAACACTGCATACACAAAGAGCGTAACAGCCCGCCGGGGGAAAGAGGTGCACGAGAGCAGTGCTGCCTTCCGATGCCACAGTCCGCCCGAAGGGGGTCATACACATGGCCGCATTGCAACCAGCAGGAAGTCCGCCTAGGGAAGGGGGACATGCACTGGACAGCATCGCTTTAAGCGAGAGTGCCAAGCTACCAACTAAGGGGTGTACGCGTGCGCTAGCACCGCATACGTGAGAGAGTAACTACTCCCCCAGTGAAGCGTGGGGACATGCACGCCCCAGCACCGCAGTGCGCGAGGGTGAAAATGCCGCCCCCCCCCAAAAAAAAAGGGGGGCTGTCCAAGGCCAGCATGTGTGTCCCGTGAGCGCAAAATTCCACCTCTGGAAGGGGGCATGCACAGGTCCAGTGCCGCATCCCATGAGAGTGCAAGTATTCCCTTAAGGAAGAGGACCATGCACATGTCTGGCAGCATATCCAGTGAGAGTGCGGTTTTCCACCTATGGAGGGGAGACCTGCACGTGACCAGTACCATATTTAATGGAGGAGGGTCACGCACACCGCCAGCACCATAATCAGCAAAGGTGCAGAATGCCACCTATAGAAAAAGGGGCATGCACCTGGCCAGCAGCATATATAGTGAGTATGCGATACACCGCCTATGGAGGGGGCCAAGCACATGGCCAGCAATAGACAGGGATATTTGGACATTGGACAACACTGCAGTTAATCACACAAACGCGCGTAAACGCTTGTTTATTATTTGCCAGAAACGCGACAAGCACGACAGAAACGCGCGACAAAACGCATCTCAGAAACGCTCAAGTCTGAACCCAGCGTGAGAGTGCAGTGTCCGCCTATGGAAGGGGGTCATGCCCCTGGCCAGCACTAAATCCAGTCAGAGTGCAATTCCGCCTATGGAAGGGGGTCATGCACATGGCCAGCATCATATCCAGTGAGAGTGCAGTGTCCGCCTATGGAAGGGGGTCATGCACATGGCCAGTACTAAATCCAGTGAGAGTGCAATTCCGCCTAAGGAAGGGGTCATGCACATGGCCAGCATCATATCCAGTGAGAGTGCAGTGTCCACCTGTGGAAGGGGGTCATGCACATGGCCAGCATCATATTCAGTGAGAGTGCAGAGTCCGCCTATGGAAGGGGGTCATGCACATGGCCAGTACTAAATCCAGTGAGTGCAATTCCGCCTAAGGAAGGGGTCATGCACATGGCCAGCATCATATCCAGTGAGAGTGCAGTGTCCGCCTATGGAAGGGGGTCATGCACATGGCCAGCATCATATCCAGTGAGAGTGCAGTGTCCGCCTATGGAAGGGGGCATGCACACGGCCGCACCAATCCAGTAAGAGTGCAATGTCCGCCTAAGGAAGGGGGCATGCACACGGCCGCACCAATCCAGTAAGAGTGCAATGTCCGCCTATGGAAGGGGGTATGCACACGGCCACACCGTATCCAATGAGAGTGCAGTTTCGCCCCTGGAAGGGGGTAACGCACATGGCCGCCGACAGCAGTATCGTCGCCCCTGTAGTGCCTTACCCCTTGGAGCGGGGAATGCAACGGGCAGAATACAGGGAGGATGTTAGTTCCATGTGAATCCACTAGATACAGATTTTTATTTTTTTTTATTTTTTGCGCCTGTATCCTTACGTCAGGTCTGGGCACCCAACTGAGCAGATGCAGAATATGGCATCTGAGGACAGTGTAGGACTAGGGAGATAGGTGATCCCCTGTAATCATATACTTATTTCAGCTGGGGCACTACAGCAGTCAGCCTAGCAGTACTGTAGATAGAATGGCCCCCGCACGTCCCCAATGATGCATAACGCCCAGGGCAGCGGCGGCTAGAGGGTTAACTAGCCGCTGCCCTGTTGAGCGCTGCGCACGGCCAGCGACAGAGACACTCCCACCCGCTACGGCGGAAAGGAGCTGACCTTCCGAACCCGCCCTGTGGCGGGAATACAGTGCTGGCCTAGCATGGGCCGAGCCGCGGCCTCAAATATCCACACGGCCGACCGCGGAGCTCCAGTCGGCCGCGGTGGGAGCGCAGATGCGGCCGCTAAACAACAGCCTCGGCCGGAGGCACTGGGAGAGAAGCCCAAGCCTCCGGAGATACAGTCAACCCCGCACTGCCGGTGGCGCGCTGGCGCCCCTAGAAGTGAAAATTTAACCCCCACACCGCCGCTGACACGCGCATACAAGCACTCATGTACCAGCACAGCAGTGCTTGTGAAGGGGGTGTTGAGGTGCGGGGGTTTGGTCCGAACGAGACTGTGAGACGGTCCTGTAGCCTATGGGCCCTTTGGGGACTGGAAGCAAGTTATTAACCCCCAGTCCCCAGTGAAAGAGAGGCCGACATCTAACATGTCGCCATGTTAAAAGGGGGGTGAGAGGAGACATCACATGCGCCTGTAAGGTAGGGAGAAAGGGATATACTTACCGAATCCCGGTTACTCACCCCATCTTCATCCTCTTCTCTTCACCCTCCTCAAGTGAACCATAAGGTCACATATTCCAGCAGGGTCACCTCCTCAGCTGCTGGCACCGAAGTGGCAGGAGTCTGGATGGCGGAGGGCTGGCCGGTTTAGGTGACCCTTGGCTGGCGGGAGCAGGGGAGCGAGGCTGCCCTGGTCCTCCTTTTGCTTCTTGGGGGAGGAGGCAGTGAGGCGAGGCGACACTGGCGTGCTCCCCCGGGATAACAGGGAGACTAGGTGTCCACTGTTTTCCCACCTGCAAGAAGAAAAATAACAAACTAAAATAAAAAATCTTCAAGGAAGCCACCCTGCAGAGCAGGGATGTCTTGCCTCCTTAGACACTAAGCTAAAACTGAAGCTCCTTCTCCAGGCTGGAGAGGGTATAGCTGCCGGAGGAGGAGCTAACAATTCTAGCCTAGTGTCAACGCCTCCTAGTGGACATAGCTATACCCACGGTTTCTGTGTCCCCCAATGAATATGTGCGAGAAAAGGGGGTTGACTCACCTGGGCCATATTGATAGGATATGATATCAATGTCACATCTAGGACCCACACCAATCTCTAGAAAAGGGCCCTGGAGTGGAGGAGAGCACATGGGACTTCAGAGAATAGCCAAGCGAGTACGCTCAGCCATTTTCGGAAGTCCCATAGAGGCTAGGGGAGAGTGCACCGTGCAATTGCAGCCACCTATCCATTCACTGCTGGGAATTGTCAAACCTGTGCTCATTCATTTTCAGAACTCCCACAGCAGTTAACAGGGGGTGGCTGCGCATGCCCTACTGCTTCCCATTCACTACAGTTGTGGAGACAGGAGTGTCTGACATAAATGGCATATTGGTCCTAAGTGTCCCAGCATGGAATACCCCTTTAATTTATACAAGAACATTCCCAAAAACATCAATCATCTTTTGTTAAAGTGTCAGTGAAGTAAACTTTAAAAAAAACTTTTGATATGTCATAGCGACATATCAATGGTGTGATCTGTGTGTGTGTGTGTGGGGGGGGGGGGGGGCGGAGTGCTGAGACCCCCACTGGTCCCTAGAACAAAGAGAGAGAATCATTCACATAGCACGCTCTCTCTTACGCTGCAGGAGACGTAATTGAGACGAGCCCATAGACTGTCTACTGGAAAAAAGCGAGAGTGAGATACGTGTACAATTCTCCTCGTTCTAGAAACTCAGACTCCGGCAATGAACCAACTTGGTTTTATACTGTGAATTAAATTGTGCAGAAAAGTCGTTTTTAGTTTTTTAAAAGGGAGTACAGTTTTATAATATTCTCGGTTTCAGACAAAGATCTTGTGTCCGTCTATAAGAAGTCCATTGTTTTTATACGGGCTCCTTTAAGTCCGGAGTCTGTTTTTCCTGTCAGCTGATGACAATGCAGCTCAAATACAGTCCTAATGTGTCTGAAAACAAAGCAGGCATTATGGCTCCTGTTCTTCACCAATTATCAATGTTCCTTCGTCTGTTTAGCGTAAGGAAAACATCCAACTGGTTGCTAGGTCCTTTATGGAAATTCTATAATTGAATTCAAGGGACAAAGCACACACATACTAAATTTCATTTCTGGTAAATTAAGACAGCAAGGAAGCCGACTTTCATTTAGGCCCCTTTTATTGCATTGGCCCAAACGGAATCCGAACCCATTCATTTCTATGGGTCTGCGTACATGAGCGTTGGTTTTCACGTTGCGTGAAAAATCGCAGCATGTTCTATATTCTGCGATTTTCACTCAACGCTGGCCCCATAGAAGTGAATGGGGCTGCGGATTTTATTACACGTGCAAAAAACGCATTAAAGAGGACCTTTCACAAAAAAAAAAAAAAAAGTGTAATCGTTATATTACCTTTTAGGGGACCTGCCCCTGAAGTCTTCACCATATTTTTTTTTTCTTTAAATGACCCCCCGTTCGGCCGCCTTTGTTCCCGATATGTTCTGCGCCTCATATGCAAATGAGGCACAGAAAGTTATAGTAGGCGTCTCCTCGGATGTTCTGGTGGGCGTTTCTCCTCTCCCCCTGGCTGCGAGCGCATCCAATAGCAGCGCTCGGCTCTTAGCCAGGGAGAAGGAGCTCAAGTTCTCGCGAGAACTTGAGCTTGCCGAGTCCCGGAACCTGCGCCATCTTGGATTCCCCAGCGCAGAAGAGGAGCGCAGCGAGCGTACTAAGATGGGTGCGGCCAGGCACCCTGCATCCCGGGACCTCCCCTTGGGCACCTTATTTCTTTGATTGACAGATTAGTAAAACCTGTTTTTTGCCAAAATAAAGCTACTGATCGCATTGATGAGCCCACATTAGGAATCCTGATGAGACCCTGAGCGTCAGCATATGTTTAGCTGACAGGGGTCAAACCTGGTGACAGAATCCCTTTAACAGTAATTAAAAGACATACCAGTCATCCCAAAACAGCTGTGAAGTGTCTGAATAGAAATACATCCTTCCCACATATCAAAAAAAAAAAAAAAAAAAAAGAAAGAAGCTTTTCCTCTTTTTGCAGAGATGCCGCCACCCAAACCATCTGCATTAGAAATGAAGCATAGAAGCTGCAGTAGGGCGGAAAAAAAAACAACCTATTGTGTGAATGGGATTCAAGGCAGGCTGTGTTTCCCATAGAATTCAATGGAGAGGTATTGGAGTTATAGGTGGAGCTGTATAATGCTATCATTTATGTCTACATTGAAATAAATCCGGGAGGTACTGCAAACTGCGAGCGTCAGTCTGACTCTACAGTCCACAGGGGCCAGCACCCTGTGAAGGAAGTGGCGTTGGGAGGAATGGCTCTCGGCCAAACAGCTATTGAAGGTGTGAAGTCAGTTCAACAGTGGTTACTATGAAGATCGCAGCGCCATGACAAGTCAGTGTTTCCATGTGTATCATACGTCAAGAGAGGCCACTTACCCACAGGCGAGGGTGATAACCTTGGCTGCCTAGTGAGGCTCCTACCCTCTCGGGAGCTAACTCCACTTCTTTCCCGTGATGTGGACCTCTCTCTTCTTGTAACCGTCTCTCCCCTCGATGAACTACGATGAATAGGCCCCCGACCAGCAGAACTGGAGCGACTCTGTGGGGACGGGCCTGTAGGTGTCACACGTCTGTAAAGAGGAGCAAATGGCATCTATTTAAAATGTACATGGTACAAGTAACATACCTTTCGTCATCGCCCAACTCACCCTCTTTTATACATAGCCAGTTCTGTGCTTAGACTTTTTACTTTCAGGCGAAGGGTTCTCTCCTCTGCTCGCAATTCTTCCAGCTTTATTTAAAAAAAAAAAAAATGAAGTAGGGTGAATAACAGATTTTTGACAAGATCCTACTATTATAACATATTTCCTACAGTTCAGAGGGTTTTTTCTGGAATCGGGGTATTAAAGGGGTTATTCAATCTGGGATATTTATTGCATATTGCTAGGATAAACCTGAAATATCAGATAGCCCTCAGAGGTGGGACCCACCCCTATCTTCAGAATATAGACCTAGAATTAACTGGGGAGCACACCGTGCAGGTGTGGCATCCTCTCCATTCAATGCAACAGGGCTTCAAAAACCAACCGAGCCAACGCACTTACTTATTTTCCAGAAGTCCCATAGCAGTTGACGGAGAAGAAGCCCCACAAGTCCATTCATCACTATGAGACCATCTCCAGAACAAGATCCACGAGTGAATGGAGAGAACAAGTCCTCCATACACCACTAAGGTTGGTCCGAAAACAGCCATGTGCTGGCTCGGCAGTTTATGGAACTCCATTCCACTGATATCTATAGCAGTGTTTCCCAACCAGTGTGCCTCCAGCTGTTGCAAAACTACAACTCCCAGCATGCCCGCACAGCAAAAGGCTGTCCGGGCATGCTGGAAGTTGTAGTTTTGCAACAGCTGGAGGCACACTGGTTGGGAAACACTGATCTATAGGACTGCAGGAGGCAGACAACTACAGCATTCTGGCAGTCCTGTAGAGCTCGTTGGAAGAATGAGTGAAACGTTTTCAAGAAATCTACAGCCAGTCCGGTTGCCTTGATTTATTCTTTACAGATATCCTGAAATTATTAGTTCTTGCTATACAATTTAGTGTAAAAGGGATGATTGGAGCGCTTTTCCAGGGTTTGGCCCCTCATTTCCAGTGAAGGGTGGTGTTACATTTTAGACACTTGTATGCTTCAAAACTTCGTGGCAAGATTTTGATAAAGGCCCCTTCCTGTTCCACTCCGTCCCTGGGCCCAGAGCAAGGTCCATAAAGACATGTAGGTGACCAGTTTGGTGTGGAGGAATATAAGTGGCCTGCACAGAGCCCTGCCTTGAATGTCACATATCAATTATAAAGCAGCATCAGTGCCCGAACTCACAAATAGTCTTTTAACCAAATAGGAACAAAAATCTTTTGGGAAGCCTCAGCAGAATATTAAACCTGTAAAAGCTGCAAAAGAAAGCCCAATTCCAAAGTTTTGGAGAAGGATATCCGATGAGCTTAAATAGGTGTGATAGTCAGGAGTCTGCATGATCAGTTTCTCTAAAATGGTGCCAGATTAATAAACAGTCCTGGGTCTACTAGGAAAAGAACAGGAAACCTTCAAGAAATTAGTTGTGTTTGGTACTTTGACATTCACAGGTATCAGAAGATGTGGCCCAGAGGCATCATAATAATGACATTTTCTCAATTTTTAGTTCCAGAAGGGCTTATGCACACGGCCCTTCCGTGCATTGGGGACTGCAATTTCCGGTCCCCAATGCACAGGCACCATCCGTGCGGCTGCCGCAGACACATTGAAATTGAATGGGTCACTGATTCATCCACACCGCAGCTTCCAGATTGCAGACCCGTCCAAAGCGAATGGGTCCGCATCTGTGATGCAGCAAGCACACGGCTGTTGCCCGCATATTGAGGACCTTCTGTTTGTGGCCCGCAATACGGGCACGGCCGGGTGCATAAATCCTAAAACTGTTGTAAATAAATTGATAAACTGCTCATTCTCTCCTGCATTTGTTTTACCTGCTCTGTAAGCTGCTTGCACTCCTCCTTCCTCTTGCTTGCGAGCCGCTGACTCCTGCTCCTCTCTTTCTGCAGCTCTACCTCTAACGTCTGCACCGCTCTCTTCAGGATACGTATGTGACTGGCTTCTTTACCGTTAGGAATTTCAAGGTCCTGCAGCCTCTGGAATGCAAGATCTGCCTCTTGTTTTTCATGCGTCACTCGCTGGAGCCTGGTAATCCCGAACAAAAATAGTAATTTTTGAGGGGAGAAATGAAAAGAGGTCATAGAAAAGCGAGAGCTGTGCAACAGAATCCAGGAATGACTTTTATACGTACTCTTCTCGCAGTCGTCGGATCTCCGTCTCCCGGCTTTCCTCACTTGGTGCTAGTTTCAGGGCAGCCAGCTCGTCCTTCAATCCTCGAATCACTTGTCTTAAATAGACAGGGTCTGGTTTCCCAACGTAGGGAAGTGGGAGGGGATAATGTATCCTGAAAAAGAATATCATTTACATGAGCAAAGAGCAAGTAAACATGTATAAGGGCTCATTCAGACGACCGTATCCGTCGTTGCAGTCCGCAAATTGCAGATCCAGCCGTGTGCGGACAAGAATAGGACATGTTCTATTTTTTTTGCGTGGCCACAAAGCGGAAGTTCGGATGCGGACAGCAGACAGTGTGCTGTCCGCATTTTTTGTTGAACCATTGAAAAGAATGGGTCCGCATCCGTTCCACAAAATTGCAGAAGGGATGCGGACACAAGTAGGCGGGTGTGTGAATGGGCCCCAAGTCAGAGATGCCAATGAGGCTCACCTGTCAAATTCTACTGAGTAGATGAGTATCAAGTATCGCTTGGATGTAAGAGAAGAGCTTCTGGCGGGGGGAGCTGAACGTTGCGCTCCTCCAGCTTTCCTGTGGCGAAGCAACTCCAGATCAGCATACGTCAAGAGGTCTAGTGTTACAGATTCGCTGCTCTAGGAAGAAGATGTGACATGCCTCAGATAAGTACAACATTCACCATCATCCTGTCAGGAGTTGATTTGTTTGCAGAGAAGTTACCTGAGTAAGTGCGGACTGCAGCATATTGCAAAAGATGGCGTACTGCTTAAAGTTTCCCGTCTTGTGAGTGAGGTCTTCAATAACTGGCAACAGATAGAGACCAAAATAACATTAGACATAATCCAGATCAAGTCATCACTATCAGATTACAGGGTCTGAAACCCGGCACTCCAACTGATCAGTTCACTTAGGGTACTTTCACACTTGCGGCAGAGTGATCCGGCAAGCAGTTCAGTCGCCGGAACTGCCTTCTGGATCCGTCTATCTGCATGCAAACTGAAAGCATTTGAAGATGGATCCAGGTACTGAACTGTCTTAGAAATACATTGCAAGAATGGATCCGTCTCTCCGCTTGTCATGTGGGGAGACGGATCCGCTATATATTTTTTCACATTTTTACCGATCTGCGCAGAAGGACAGATCCGGGATTGCAGTATTTTGAATGCTGGATCCAGCACTAATACATTCCTATGGAAAAAAATGCCGGATCCGGCATGTGTTCCGGAATTTTGTACGGAGATAATATCGCAGCATGCTGCGGTATGATCTCCATCCTGAAATGTCAAAAAGACTGAAGACATCCTGAACATTCTCGCACTGCTAGGAGGAGGCTTCCACCTAGCAGTGATCCTGGTGACATCACCGGCAATAATGGGCGGTCTTTAGTGCTGCCGTTTTACAGGCTAGGGCGGCGCTACAGACCACCCATTAGTACCGGTGACATCACCGAGAACACTGCTACGCGGAAGCTGGCAGCTGATCAGTGGGGGTGTTGGACCCCCATAAATCTGATACTGATGACCTATTTTAAGGGTAGGTCATTAGAGGGGTTATCCAGAGAATAGGTCATCAATATTAATTACCGGATGTCCCTTTAATATCTAGAGCCTGGACAACCCCCTTTAACCCCTTTGGGACACATGACGTACCGGTACGGCATGTTTCCCGAGTCCTTAAGGACACATGACGTACCGGTACGTCATCAGTTGTTCCGATCACTGCTGCTCAGCTGGCAGTGATCGGAACAAACTACCTGCTGAAATCATTCAGCAGGTACCTTGTTACAATGCCCAGGGGGTCCTGTGACCCCCATATGAGCGATCAGCTGCAAACCGCAGGTCAATTCAGACCTGCGGTTTGCAGCGCTCTATGCGATCTCTGATCCCGCGGTCTATGACCGCGAGGATCAGAAGTTATACCCCCAAACTGTTTTTTAACCCCCTGCAGCCCCCAATCATATTGTGGCTGCGGGGTGCAGGAGTGGTTGCGGGGGCGGTGCGGCGGGCGGGATCGCGATTGCGATCCCCGCCCGCCTCCTCTGTAATCTATCCCTGGTGTCTAGTGGTTCTATCAGAGTGCCAGCACATTGCTGACACTCTGATAAAGCGACTGGCATCTGTGCTGCAGATGCCAGCCGTTTAACCCTTCCGTACCGCGGTCCGTACGGACCGCGGTATGGAAGGGTTAACAGGAGGAGCGCTCCCTCCCTCTCCCATCGAGGGGCTGCTGTGCCTTTGCAGCCCCCAACAGGATGGGATCGCAGAGGGAGGAGCTCCACTCCCTCCCATCCATCACCCCCTGCCCAGTTATGGCAGCGGGTGATGGTTGCCATGGAGACAGGGCGCTTTCAGAGCGTCCTGCTCTCCATGGTGCTGAAAGTCTGAATAGACCTGCTAAAGGTCTATTCAGACTTTCTAAAGTACAAAATACAGTACAGTGCACTATATAGTGTACTGTACTGTAATACTCTGAACACCAGATCCACTGGATCTTTCAGAACCAAGTGGGTCTGGGTCAAAAAAAATGTAAAAAAGTGAAAAAAAGTAAAAATGAAAAAAACACATATCACTGAATAAAAATTAAAAAAAATAAAATACACTACACATATTAGGTATCGCCGCGTCCGTAAAAACCTGCTCTATAAAAATATCACATGACTGAACTCCTCAGGTGAGCATCATAAAAAAAACCCAAAAATGGTGTAAATAAGCCATTTTTGGCACATTATCACTAAAAGTGTAATACAAAGCGATCAAAAGGCGTTTGCCTCCCAAAATAGTACCAATCAAACCGCCATCTCATCCATAAAAAACGAGCCCCTACCTAAAACAATTGGCCAAAAAATAAAAAAACTATGCCTCTCAGACTAAAACATGATATTTTTGTTTCAAAAATGCTTTTAGTGTTAAATGTAAAAAAAAATTAAAAAGTAGACATATTGGGTATCTCCACGTCCGTAAGAATCTGCTCTATAAAAATATCACATGACCTAACCCCTCAAGTAAACACTGTAAAAAAAATAATAAAAACTTTGTCAAAAAGCCATTTTTTGCCACCTTACATCACAAAAAGTGTAATAGCAAGCGATCAAAAAGTCATATGACCCCCAAATAGTGCCAATCTAACCGTCACCTCATCCATAAAAATGATACCCAACCTGAGACAATTGCCTAAAAACTGAAAAATATATGGCTCTCAGACTATGGAGATACTAAAACATGTTTTTTTCATTCAAAAAGGATATTATTGTGTAAAACCAAAATAAATAAAAAAGGTATACATATTATGTATCGCCGCGTCCGTAAGGACCTGCTCTATAAATATATAACATGACCTAACCCCTCAGATGAACGCCGTAAACATAAAAAATAAACACGTTGTCAAACAAGCCATTTTTGTCACCTTACATCACAAAAAGTGTAATAGTAAGCGATCAAAAAGTCATATGCACCCCAAGATAGTACCATTCGAACCGCCATCTCATCCCACAAAAAATGAGCCCCTACATAGGACAATCGCCCAAAAAAAATATATATATGGCTCTCAAACTATGGAGACACTAAAACATGATTTTTTGTTTTAAAAAATGATATTATTGTGTAAAACTTATATAAATAAATAAAAAGTATACATATTATGTATCGCCGCGTCCGTCACAACCTGATCTATATAAATAACACATGACCTAACCCCTCAGCTGAACACAGCAAAAAAAAATAATCGGTGTCAAAAGCCATTTTTGTCACCTTACATCTAAAAAGTGTCATAGCAAGCGACCAAAATGTCATATGCACCCCAAGATAGTGCCAATCAAACCGCCATCTCATCCCGCAAAAAATGAGCCCCTACATAACACAGTCGCCCAAAAAAATAAAATAAAACTATGGCTTTCAGAATGTGGAGACACTAAAAACAATTATTTTCAAAAATGCTTTATTATGTAAAACTGAAACAAAAAACCCCAAAAAGTAGTCATATTTGGTATTGTCGCGTCCGTAACAACCTGCTCTATAGAAATAGCACACAATCTAACCTGTCAGTTCAACTATGTAAATAACAAAAAATAAAAACAGTCCCAAAACAGCTATTTTTTGCAAATTTTCCATTTTAATCCATTTTTGCAGTAACAAAGCAAGGGTTAACAGCCAAACAAAACTCAATATTTATTGCCCTGATTCTCTTGTTTGCACAAACACCCCATATGTGGTCGTAAACTACTGTATGGCCAAACGGCAGGGCACAGAAGGAAGGGAACGCCATATGGTTTTGGAAGGCAGATTTTGCTGGACTGGTTTTTGACACTATGTCCCATTTGAAGCCCCCTGATGCACCCCTACAGTAGAAACTCCAAAAAAGTGACCCCATTTTGGAAACTACGGGATAAGGTGTCAGTTTTGTTGGTACTATTCTAGGGTAAACATGATTTTTGGTTGCTCTATATTACACTTTTTTGAGACAAGGTAACAAAAAATAGAAATTCGAAATTTCATCTCCATTTGCCAATAACTCTTGTGGAACACCTAAAGGGTTAACAAAGTTTGTAAAACTGGTTTTGAATACCTTGAGGGGCGTAGTTTCTTAGATGGAGTCACTTTTATGGAGTTTCTACTCTAGGGGTGCATCAGGGGCTTCAAATGGGACATGGTGTCAAAAATCCAGTCCAGCAAAATCTGCCTTCCAAAAACCATATGGCGCTCCTTTCCTTCTGCGCCCTGCAGTTTGACCATACAGCAGTTTACGACCACATATAGGGTGTTTCTGAAAACTACAGAATCGGGGCAATAAAAATTGAGTTTTGTTTGGCTGTTAACCCTTGCTTTGTTACTGGAAAAAATGGATTCAAATGGAAAAATTTTCAAAAAATCGAAATTCTGAAATTTTATCTCCATTTGCCATTAACTCTTGTGGAAAACCTAAAGGGTTAATTACGTTTGTAAAATCAGTTTTGAATACCTTGAGGGGTGTAGTTTCTAGAATGGGGTAATTTTTGGGTGGTTTCTATTATGTAAGCCTCACAAAGTGACTTCAGACTTGAACTGGTCCCTAAAAAGTGGGTTTTTGAAAATTTCTGAAAAATTTCAAGATTTGCTTCTAAACTTCTAAGCCTTGTAACGTCCCCAAAAAATAAAATGGCATTCCCAAAATGATCGATACATGAAGTAGACATATGGGGAATGTAAATCAATAACTTTTTTTGGCAGTATTACTATGTATTATAGAAGTAGAGTAATTGAAACTTGGAAAATTGCAAATTTTTCTAAATTTTTGGTAAATTTGGTATTTTTTTATAAATAAAAATGAAATTTTTCAACTTCATTTTACTACTGTCATGAAGTACAATATGTGACGAAAAAACAATCTCAGAATGGCCTGGATAAGAAAAAGCGTTTTAAAGTTATCACCACAAAGTGACAATGGTCAGATTTTGAAAAAATGGCCTGGTCCTTAAGGTGAAATAGGGCAGTGTCCTTAAGGGGTTAAAGGGGTTCTGCAGTTTGTTACCACTGATGATCTATCCTCAGGATAGATCATCAGCATGTGATCGGCCAGGGTCCGACACCCGGGACCCCCGCCGATCAGCTGTTTGAGAAGGCCGCGGCCTTCTCACTGTTTACTGCTGCTAGCGCCCCGCCCAGTGACGTCACGACTTGTATCAAGTGGCGTGGGCGGGGCAAAGCTCTGTTCACTGAACGGAGCTTAGCCTCGCCCACGCCACTTGATACAAGTCGTGACGCCACTGGGCGGGCGCAGCAGTAGCAGGAGAAGGCCGCGGGCGCTCCTGCAGCGCCGCGGCCTTCTCAAACAGCTGATCGGCGGGGTCCCGGTGTCGGACCCTGGCCGATCACATGCTGATGATCTATCCTGAGGATAGATCATCAGTGGTAACAAACTGCAGAACCCCTTTAAGGGATGATGTGGCTGCATCCATGGCAAGAATGATGCAATGTACGTGGCCCTGTGATCCCTCTCAGTCAGGACCGCATGGTCTCTTTCGGCTCCCCAAAATGAAGTCTGTGGGGGTCATTCAGAAAGAGCAGTAGCACCCACAAGCCTGTTTCTATTAAAGCCCCTATTCTACTGCATGGTACCAGCTCCACCCTATTTTACCCGGTTTTTGTTACCAGGTAGTTTGTTTTCCGGTACTCCCTCAAAGCATCTGCTAACAGGGTAATGACTATCCCCTCTGACCAATCACTAGTCAGCAGTTTAGGCTCCATTCACACGTCCACGTGCGTTTTGCGGATCCACAAAACACGGACACCGGCAATGTGCCTTCCGCATTTGGCGGACCACACTTCACCGACACGCTCACAGAAAATGCCTTTTGGACATGTTCTATTTTTTTTTTGCGGAACGGAAGTGCGGACGTGTGAATGGGGCCTTAGTCACATGACGTTCACGGTCCAGGTTTGGCTCACTTGGAACCTCCTCAGATGTGGTATGAAAAAAAAAGTAACATGCAGTGGAAAATTAGCATCTACACCTGCCACTTATTAAAGGGGTTTTAAAACTGACGGCCTATCCTTGTGATAGGCCACTACCTCTAGATGGGTGGGGGTCTGACTCCAGGCACCGCTGCTGCCGAGCTCACTGATTACACTGGTCTTCATACCACAGCACTGTCAGTACTAGCTCTGCCTGGTACTGCAGTTTAGTCTAATTCATCCGAGTTGTAATACCAGGCACAGCCACTAGTAGTAGCATAGAGCTGTGTCTGGTAAACAATGAATGGGATGTGGTGCTCGTCAGTGGACCGCCGCCTCTTACAACAGCTGATCGGCAAGCGTGCGAAGAGTCGGCCTCCATATGATTTTGTTGGCTGACACGAGGATGGGCCATCAGTTTCAGATATCGGGAAAATGCCTTTAGGCCGGGGTCACACGTGGCGGATTAGCTATCGCAGATTTTAGTCCGGCAAATCTGCAGCGTTTTACAGTACCAGCAAAGTGAATGAGAATTTCTGAATTCTCATCCACAGCCTGGGTTTAAAAAGAAAAAAAAACAAAAAAAAACGCTGCAGAACAGCTACCGTATGGCGGCTTTCAAATCCGCAGCATGTCAATTTATCTAGCGGAAACCACATGTAATACGCAAATGCCCCAAAAACTAAAGCCGATTTTTCCGTCATGCGCCCCCTGGCCTTAAAGGGGTATTCCCATCTGACACAATGGAGGCATGCCCCCATTGTCTGATAGGTGCGGGACCCACACCTACACCAAGAACAGAGCATGGAAGGTGATGGGCGGAGGACGCCAGGGGCCAGCCACCACCAAGTGCTCTCCCCGTAGTAGTGAATGGGAGCACACCATGCTTGCACGGCCACCGCTCCCACTCATTTCTATGGGGCTGACAGAAATCGTCGCGTCAGTGCTCGGCTTTTTTGGCGGCCCCATAGAACTGAATAGAGGGCGGCTGCGCATGCGCAGTGCACTATCCACAACTTTCGGTGCTCCGTTCTCAGTGTAGGCGAGACCCGCACCTATCAGACAATATATCGCTAGGATATGCCCCCATTGTCCGAGATGGGAAAACACCTTTAAAGAGGTTCTGCACATCCTGCGGCAGGCCGTACATTTATGGATTTCTAGGAAGGCCATACTCACATTCAGCATCAAACTCCCCCCTCCACTGGTCCGTAGTCAGGGCATCCTCCACCTCCACTTCCAGCCGATCCCCTGTGTTACGGACGCGTAGAATGTGTTCTATGCCTCTGAAGACGCAACGGGCTTCGGCTACCTCCGTGTCGTCCATAACGGGATCCTGAGAGAACAAACGGTGCCAAGACAAGCGGAAGAGAAATGATCAGGTACTGAACGCACAGGAGACTGACACGTATCTACCATGTAGGAAAAGCCAAGGGATCGGTAGGATGATTATAGCAGTACCTCCCCCTGGGCTGGAACCCCCGGCAATCAGAGAACGGGGATCCACAAGTGCTGAACTGCCCATTGAGATTCGAGCGGCGGTGGGCATGAAGGCGGTGGGCATGCACAGATCCGAGCGGCGGCGGGTGTGCGTGTCCACCGCTCCATTCATTTCTATGAGACTGCTGCGAGCAGTGCTTACACCGGTCCCATAGAAGTGGTCACACATGAAGACCATAGCTCCAAGCTCATGGAGAAGCCCACCGACACTTGCAGACCCCCTTTCTCATGATCGCTGGCGGTCCCAGCAGTCTGACCCCCAGTGATGAGATACTTATCCACTGTCCTGTGGATAGGGGATAAAGGTTATTAGCGGCACTGCCCCTTTACAAATGACAAACTCTCCCCCATCCGGCTCTCCGGCTGTTGCAAAGCTCCAGGTTGCAGATCAGTCATGGGGCCGTCAGAGCATGCTGGGAGTTGTAGTTTTGCAACAGCTGAATTGCCACAGTCACTGAGGATTCTCACTGCTTTACTAAAGGCCCCTTTAAAGGGGTATTCCAGAACTGACTTATTTCTCATATTCCACCCCCTCCCTGCCAGACCTGTGACGGGGAACATACTTACCTGCTCCCCGCAGCTCGGGTCCGTATCCGTTGGTAATCTCCCAGCATGGACAGGGTCACATACGTCGCTGCAGCGGTTGTGTCCCCAGACGGCACAGAACCCAGCAGCCACGTGCTGTTTGGTGGACATGTCACTGCTGAGACCAGTCATCGGCTGCAGTGACACACCTGACGCTGTCCATGCCTGACATTTACATTCGGGGACCCATGGTGCCAATGAGAAACTGCAGGGAGCAGGTAAGTGTGTTCCCTTGACAGGGCAGTTAGGGAGGGTGTGGTATTTAAAAAAAGTCATTTATGGAACACCCCTTTAAGCCATAAAATTGTAATAGGATTAGACGGACGGATGAAGCAACACGCACGTATCACAGACCGACAAGAGAAGAGTATTAATGTCTCCAGACCCGGCAGCAGACACGTATTCCCCGCACTCACCTTCTTTCCTTCCCTTCCTTCAGCAGTTACCCTCGGTCAGTTAAACCGCCGGTCTCCCCCAACAACACCGCCCCTCACTCCCATTTGCTCCCACCAGCGCCACGCGCGTTCCTATTGGTCCTTCCTAGCGTACGTCAGCCGCGAACCCGCCTTTTCCTCGTCGCTGCGTTCCCATTGGTCGACAGTCGCCGTCATCCGCTCCGCTGCAGCAGCCATTAGGAGCGTCCGCACGTTGGTCAGGTGTCGGAAGTGTTGCTATGCCAACCCCCCTCCGAGTCACGTGACCAATCCCCACAGGCAGAGTTGCGGTACTGGGAACCTTTTTGTTGATAAACTACATCTCCCATGAGGCCTTGTAAACGACGGAAATGGCGTCATGGGAGCGCGAGCTTTTCCCCAGAGCAGGGCTGGAGCCAGCTGTATTCAGGCTGTAGCCATGACTGTTTCATGTAGAACTGCTGGCACAAAAGGTAGTGTGTGCTGTAAACCTGCCTGAGACGGTTACCTAAAAGTGCACACAAATTATGTGTATATATATATATATATATATATATGAAAATATATATAATCAAAAGGCACACAAAGTGTTAAAAAATTGGATACTCCCCATAAGCCGCTCTGCTCCAGTGTGTCTGCACCATTCCTCCCTGGCTTTCATGACTGCAGCAGTGACCCGCCTGTACACCTCATGTGACCGCTGCAGCCAATCACTGGCCACAGTGGTCACGGACTATATACTGTTGGACCGCCAAGTATAACTTTTATTATTTTAAAGGGCATCTGTCAGCAGATTTGTCCCTATGACACTGGCTGACTTGTTACATGTGCGCTTGGCAGCTGAAGACATCTGTGTTGGTCCCATGTTCATATGTGCCCGCATTACTGAGAAAAATTATGTTTTATTATATGCGACTGAGCCTCTAGGAGCAACGGGGGCGTTACCATTACACCTAGAGGCTCTGCTTTACAGCTGTGTCCTCTGCAATTAGACAGGACCAGGCAGTGAATATATCATTACATCTGGCCCTGTCAATCAAAGTGCAGAGGGCGCAGCAGTTGCAGAGAGAGCAGAGCCTCTAGGTGTAATGGTAACGCCCCCATTGCTCCTAGAGACTCATTTGAATATATTAAAATATCATTTTTCTCAGCAGTGCGGTCAGATATGAACATGGGACCAACACAGATGTCTTCAGCTGCCAAGTGCACATGTAACAGGTCAGCCAGTGTCATAGGGACAAATCTGCCTTCCCTGCTTTTGACCATTTGGACTCCGTAAAACTTGCACAAGCATGTGAATAACCACACCAAAGTATGAAACATACTTTGGTGTGGTTATTTACATGCTTGTGCAAGTTTTACGGGGTCCAAATGGTCAAAAGCAGGGAAGGCAGATCTGTCCCTATGACACTGGCTGACCTGTTTCACCCCCAAATTGTAGCTGACAACTCTCTCTGAATATCTGAGAGACCCCACCCAAAAAAAAGGATGGACTCTCAAAGGAGTCAGTATATTTCCCAGTGCCCCATATTCTAACTTTCCTCGCTCCTGCCTTTCAGTTCGTTCCCAGGTGCGACTATTCAGGCTCAGGACTCGTCTGCAATGGCATTGGCGGGAAGTACAGGAAGAGGTGGATGCTGACAGTGTACATGGCAGATGGAGTGAAGACACCGGCAGTTCCTGCTGCCATATTGGGTGTGGCTGGTCAGCACTCTGGAGGAGAAGAATATCTAGGATCCACTGCCGGAGAAGAAATTGTTCAGTATGACAGATCACTGAGATCCAGCACTCATTTGGTTAACAAGACAGGCTTTAGGGGCATCTGGGAGATATCGGGGCTTGAAGACCCAAAACAAGAAGCCATCCAAATCCTTATAAGTGCGAAGGATTGCCAGAATCCCCATAGATGAGAGGGGTGGACCGTACCCAACACAGGGCATTAAGTGTCAGCTGTAAACCACCACGGGTGTGCACCCCACACTAGGAGAAAAGTTCTGACTGTAAGGCTCCATTCACACGTCCGCAATTCTGTTCCGCATTTTGCGGAACGGAATTGCGGACCCATTATTTCAATGGGGACAGACGATGTCCTGCCCGGGTCCGCAATTGCCGATCCGCACTTCTGGGTCTGCAATCGCGTTCCCGAAAAAAATAGAACATGTCCTATTCTTGTCCGCAATTGCGGACAAGAAAAGGCATTTTCTATATAGTGCCGGCTATGTGCGGTCCGCAAATTGCGGAACGCACATCGCCGATGTCCGTGTTTTGCGGATCCATAGATCCGCAAAACACACACGGATGTGTGAATGGACCCTAAATTTTCACCTGAATGTAGCATCATGGCGGCAGCATAGGTGACATTAAAAGCAGGTGACAGCCTCATATGTTCTCTTTTGAGCCCCGATTTTTTTTCTCATTGGCTTATTAGTTCCCATTATTGGGCTGGGACGTGCAGGGATCAGATTTGACAGTTACTGATCAACCTAATAACCTGCAACAGTAATGCCTTCCATCTGTTTCTGCTGTGTCTGAGCATGATCATGACCTCGCTCACCATCATAATTCCCTATTTTCTTAGTCCCCAGGATGTTTTCCCTTTTCTTAGTCCCCGGCATGGCTTCCATCTCCTCAGTCCCCGGCGTGGCTTTCATCTCCTCAGTCCCCAGCGTGGCTTCCGTCTCCTCAGTCCCCGGCTTGGCTTCCGTCTTTTGGCTTCCATCTCCTCAGTCCCCAGCATGACTTCCTTCTCCTCAGTCCCCAGCGTGGCTTCCATCTCCTCAGTCCCCAGCATGACTTCCTTCTCCTCAGTCCCCAGCGTGGCTTCCATCTCCTCAGTTCCCAGCATGACTTCTATCTCCTCAGTCCCCAGCATGGCGTCCATCTCCTCAGTCCCCAGCATGGTTTATATCTCCTCAGTCCCCAGCATGGTTTCCGTCTCCTTAGTCCCCAGCATGGTTTCCGTCTCCTTAGTCCCCAGCATGGCTTCCGTCTCCTTAGTCCACAGCGTGGCTTCCATCTCCTCAGTCCACAGCGTGGCTTCCATCTCCTCAGTCCCCAGCATGGCTTCTATCTCCTCAGTCCCGAGCATGGCTTCCATCTCCTCTGTCCCCAGCATAGCTTCCATCTCCTCAGTCCCCAGCATAGCTTCCATCTCCTCTGTCCCCAGCATAGCTTCCATCTCCTCAGTCCCCGGCGTGGCTTTCATCTCCTCAGTCCCCACCGTGGCTTCCGTCTCCTCAGTCCCCGGCTTGGCTTCCGTCTTTTGGCTTCCATCTCCTCAGTCCCCAGCATGACTTCCTTCTCCTCAGTCCCCAGCGTGGCTTCCATCTCCTCAGTCCCCAGCATGACTTCCTTCTCCTCAGTCCCCAGCGTGGCTTCCATCTCCTCAGTTCCCAGCATGACTTCTATCTCCTCAGTCCCCAGCATGGCGTCCATCTCCTCAGTCCCCAGCATGGTTTATATCTCCTCAGTCCCCAGCATGGTTTCCGTCTCCTTAGTCCCCAGCATGGCTTCCGTCTCCTTAGTCCACAGCGTGGCTTACATCTCCTCAGTCCACAGCGTGGCTTCTATCTCCTCAGTCCCCAGCATGGCTTCTATCTCCTCAGTCCCGAGCATGGCTTCCATCTCCTCTGTCCCCAGCATAGCTTCCATCTCCTCAGTCCCCAGCATAGCTTCCATCTCCTCTGTCCCCAGCATAGCTTCCATCTCCTCAGTCCCCAGCATGGCTTCCATCTCCTCAGTCCCCAGCATAGCTTCCATCTCCTCAGTCCCCAGCATGGCTTTTATCTCCTCAGTCCCCAGCATGGCTTCCATCTCCTCAGTCCCCAGCATAGCTTCCATCCCCTCAGTCCCCAGCATAGCTTCCATCTCCTCAGTCCCCAGCATGGCTTCCATCTCATCAGTCCCCAGCATAGCTTCCATCTCCTCAGTCCCCAGCATAGCTTCCATCTCCTCAGTCCCCAGCATGGCTTTTATCTCCTCAGTTCCCAGCGTGGCTTCCATCTCCTCAGTCCCCATCGTGGCTTCCATCTCCTCAGTCCCCAGCGTGGCTTCCATCTCCTCAGTCCCCAGCATGGCTTCTATCTCCTCAGTCCCCAGCATGGCTTCCATCTCCTCAGTCCCCAGCATGGCTTCTATCTCCTCAGTCCCCAGCATGGCTTCCATCTCCTTAGTCCACAGCATGGCTTCCATCTCCTTAGTCCACAGCATGGCTTCCATCTCCTCAGTCCCCAGCATAGCTTCCATCTCCTCAGTCCCCAGCATGGCTTCTATCTCCTCAGTCCCCAGCATGGCTTCTATCTCCTCAGTCCCCAGCATGGCTTCCATCTTCTCAGTCCCCAGCATGGCTTCTATCTCCTCAGTCCCCAGTGTGGCTTCTATCTCCTCAGTCCCCAGCATGGCTTCTATCTCCTCAGTCCCCAGCATGGCTTCCATCTCCTCAGTCCCCAGCATGACTTCCTTCTCCTCAGTCCACAGCATAGCTTCTATCTCCTCAGTCCCCAGTGTGGCTTCTATCTCCTCAGTCCACAGCGTGGCTTCTATCTCCTCAGTCCCCAGCATGGCTTCCATCTCCCTAGTCCACAGCATAGCTTCTATCTCCTCAGTCCCCAGCATGGCTTCCATCTCCTCAGTCCCCAGCATGGCTTCTATCTCCTCAGTCCCCAGCATGGCTTCCATCTCCTCAGTCCCCAGCATGGCTTCTATCTCCTCAGTCCCCAGCATGGCTTCCATCTCCTCAGTCCCCAGCATGGCTTCTATGTGCTCAGTCCCCAGCATGGCTTCCATCTCCTCAGTTTTGTATGTACTCCTATACACCATCTATGCCTGGGCTCCTCGGTGGCAGAATGCCTAAAATGTGTTGCAGTACAATCCCATGCAGCAGTGCCATAGACTTTGAATGAAGCAGCAGCATTCATGCTCGACCAATGCTCCAATCTTCACCTGAATGCAGTCATGTGGGTGAGAAGACCCATAAGAAATTCCCTTTAAAATGAAAAAGACCACCTAAAACGAGCACTATATGTGATTAGGGTGGTGAATCCTTGTGTGGAGTTATAAGGAAGGTCCTAACTAAACTGGTGAGCAGTCAAGGAGGATGATGCCGGTCTTGGATCAGGTAAATATTTAGAGGGGTGGAAGAAAGAACAATGGAGGGGGCATTTTATAGAAATATAGAATAGGTGTGGGACGGTTTGCTTGTAGGAAGCTTGGGCAAGTAAGTGAGTAACTGGTTTGTAACTTTACACTGTCTTTTTAGAAAATGATGCTACAGAACGTGTCTGAGAAGAACCATTGTTAAGAAATATGTGGAGAAACCACGTCATACTGACCATTCAGATATACTATTTTTCTTCCCACAGATTGTGGCACCTCAAACATTGTGCTAAGGCACACCTGCCCCCGAACATGTCTGCTTT
The DNA here is from genome assembly GCA_033119425.1 of Bufotes viridis. Classification (NCBI taxonomy): domain Eukaryota; kingdom Metazoa; phylum Chordata; class Amphibia; order Anura; family Bufonidae; genus Bufotes; species Bufotes viridis. The sequence continues at coordinate 35,573,767 of CM065597.1, read as the reverse complement.
GGCTGCCCTCCCACGAGAAGCCAGCAGCGCCTGCTCATTTACAGTGGTTCCTCCAAATCTTCATGGCTGCCCAAGTCTGCCTGAGTGGGGACCTTGTCGTACAGCCTTTTGTACAGCTCCCAACTGATGAGAAACCCTGCATAAGCCTGTGGTTAGCTCACCGTGGTCACCTGTATGCTATATCTGCAGGATGGTGCCAGTGTAGCATGCAGCTCCCATGTCTGTGCAGGTAGAGTTTTACTATTTGGTGCGTTGAGTACACTTTGCTTCTGTTTATAGCTGCCCGCTCTCTCAACTGCTATGGGCAGGTCACGCTTTTCAATATTCTTTCTTCTATTTTCTGCTTCTTTAGGAACCTTTCCCGAGATGTGATAAAAAAAAGCCATAACATCAGTTCAAGCTAGCTCCAGTTCAGGGAAAGGAAGTAAGTCAATCATTGTGGTACAACCGTTTTGCATCAGCAAATTTTGCTATTGTCAGGATGTAGTCTGTAAATAAAAAGCCAACCACCTGTGAAATGAGGGCAGGTGAGAACAGTGTGGGTTGTGGGCGCTGTGGAATCTTGTGTGGCAACCACAACATTGGCTCTCAGCAGTATGGTTGAATTAATTAACTAAAGCAGAACTGTTCTAATTAATCTGGAATTTGTGTAAATAAGGTAATATAAGTAAAATCAACCAGCAGGTGTGGATTTACAACTTAATGCATGTCACAGTGCCATATCATGCCTCTTACTCTTGCATCTGAATTCCCAGGTGCCAAACCAAGTCTTCCTCAGCTCTCTGAAGTGTCAGACCAAACCTTTCTTAACTAACCTAGGCGCCAGACAAATCCTTCCTCACCTCTCCTTTGCAGGAGACCAATGCCTCCTAAGATATGTTGGGTGCCAGACCACCTCATCTCTACTAGGTACCTGACTAGTCCTTCCTCAGCTCTGCTAGGTTCCAGAGTAACTATTCCACAGCTCTCCAGACATCAGCAATCTTAGGTACTAGACCAATGATTCCTCATTTCTCCTAGGTGCCAGAACAATCGTTCTCAGCTCTCATGGGTGCTTGTCCTCTCCTTCATCTGCTCTCCTAGTAGTCTGACCTCTTATTCTTCATCTCTCCTAGATGCTGAATCAATCATTTATAAGGTTCCAGACCATTTGCCTAGGCGGCAAACCAGTCCATCATTAGCTTCACTGGGTGCCAGATCCGTCCTTCCTGAACTCTAGTGGGTTCCAGACCAATCCTTACTTAGCACCTGATGCTTGATAAGTTCTTCATCAGCTCTCCTAGGTGCCAGAGCAGTCTTTCCTCAGTTCTCATGAGTGCCAGTCCACTCCTATATCTGGTTTCCTAGGTGCCAAAACAATCCCTCCTCAAGTGTTCTAGGTGCAAGAGCAATCTTTTGTCATGGATGCCAATCTGCTCCTACATCTGCTCTCCTAGGCACGAGACCAATTGTACCATAACTCATTGCCAAATTAATCCTTCCTCAGCTCTCCTCATTGCCAGACCAATCCTTCCTAAGATTTACTTGATGTCAGACCAATTTTTCCTTAGATCTCCTAGGTGTCAAAACAAACCCTTATCAGCTTTACCAGATGGCAAACCAATCCTTTCTGAGCTTTTCTAGATCTCCGACCAGTCCTTACTTAGCTCTCCTAGGTGCCAGGGCAATCATGTCTCAGCTGTTATGGGTGTCAGTCAGTTTTATTCTGCTCTCCTAGGTGTCGGACCAATCTCTTGTCAGCTGTCCTAAGTGCCAGACCAATCCTTCCTCAATTCCTCCACTATTTTCTTCCTATCACATAAATGAATGTTCTACACAAGACCTACCAACACAAAATGCTAAATTTTCTTTTTGTCTATGTGCTTACACGGGGAGACATAAGATTGGTTCGACAGATTGAGACACCACAAAATCAACCATGAACCTTTTCAAAATACAGTAACCAGATGCCTCCTTGTACTTCCACTGGTCTTGATGGTGATTAAACAAGTCTCTGAATAATCCAACATACCAAATTTCATATAGTTGATTTGGCACATTTGTGCAGGTACTGTTGTTTTTGTGCCATACAATAGCCCTTTACACTGTAGACCACCATCTCCTACTCATCTGTTGGACCTAAGAACAGCGCTCTCTCTTGATTAACTTCCGGTCTCTCTAGCGGCTCTTTCAGTGTAACATTTGCTGGATCTACTTCTTCTCCTCTTCCTCTTGGTGTTGGGGTTCAGTCCTAGGTCCTCTCCTCATTTCTCTCTACACAGCCCCATTAAACAGACAAGCAGTATCAATGCTTCAATATCTTCTCTATGATGATGACACCCAATTATACACTTCATTCCGTGGACATCACTCCTGCATTACTACATATCACCAGTGACTGTTTATCTGCAGTATCCAACATCATGTCCTCTCTCTATATGAAACTGAATCTTTCAAAAGCTGAACTTCATGTGTTTTCACCATCTACTAACCTACCTAAACCTGATATCTCCCTCTCAGCATGTGGCAGTACCATAACTCCTGGGAAGCCCGCCCGCTGTCTCGGGAGTTATGTTTGACCCTGATCCTTCCTTCACCCTCTATATTCAGTTGCTTGCCCACTCATGTTGCCTGTACCTCAAAAACATCTCTAGAATCTGCCGCTTTCTTACAGTGGAAACAAAAAAAGCTTTCATTGTTGCCCTGATCCATTCTTGACTTAGTTATAAAAAACTAATTTCTAATCGGTATTCCTTTAACTAAACTCCCCCTTTCCTTATTGCAGCAGCCAGGCTCATCTATCTGTCTAACCGCCACTCCGATGCCTTCGCCCTGTGCCAGTCATTGCACTGGTTGCCCATACAGTACAGGATTGAATTCAAATGTATAATTCTCACCCACAAAGCTCCCCACAGTACTGCACCCTCTACATCTCTTCACTCGTTCTTTCTACCACTCTACCTGTGCTCTACATTCTATCAGTGATTTATGACTAACACCCATCCGAATCTCTCAGTCCTGTTTCCAAAAATTCTCCCGAACTGCACCAGTTCTCTGGATTGCTCTACCACAAGTATTTAGGTTAATTCACAACCTCCACCATTTTAGGAGCTCTCTTAAAACACATCTTTTTAGGTTGACCTATCACATCCCACATCCCCTAACTTTCATACACTTCACCCCCTTCAACATCATTCTTCTGAACGTGATCCTTCATCAAACACTATCCACCACACCTCATGGACTCAGAGGCACTACAGATATTGGCTGGTGATGGGCTCATGCAGCTTTATATCTACTCTCCTATTGTGTCAAGATGGCTGGACCATTGCCCAAATCAAGCACTTGTTGTAACAGCGGCTGCTGTGCACCGCTGTTCCCCTGCTTGCCGCCACAGTCCCGGGCGCCGTGTTCAGCAGTGATCTGCAGCCAGTGTTTCCTTTCAGCCCCGGCCACAGCATGTTTGCTGATTGTTTCCTGTAGCATTTCCTTAAAGGCCAGCGCGCGTCACTTTCTGTGCTTTATAGGTTGACTCAGCCCCCTTCCCAGATGCCTCAGTGTCAAGGTCCTTGTGTCCTGTTAAGGTTCCTGATATCTGCTTGCATTCCTGTGTTCCTGACTCGTACTTGTATTCCTGCACTCTGCTACCTGTTAGATCCCTATCTGGTTGCCTTGACTCTCCTGTTGCCGACCTGGATTGCCTGACCTGTACCTGTGCCGCCTTCCCTGACCTGTTGCCTGTTTGACTTCACCTCTGCCTCATCCTTCTGTCCTGCAATGTTGCTCCTGGTTATGACTCAGCCTGCTGATAATGCCTGGTATACCATTGAACCCAGTTAGACCACCTGGAGCACACTTGAATTTTTTTTGTGACACTGGAACAAGAAGCTTCTCATAGATATCAATAGAAAAAAAGCCTATAAATTTAGGAGCCCAAAAGTAATTTCAAGGCACTTTGGGGGAGATTTATCAAAACTGGTATAAAGTAGAACTGGCTTAGTTGCCCCTAGAAAGCTATCCAATTCCACCTTTCATTTTCCAAAGGGGCTAAACCAGTTTTCCTTTACACCAGTTTTGATAAATCTTCACCATTGTCTCCCTGGCTACTTGGATTTGCTTTACCCTAAAGAGTTATACGTATAACTGTGAATATTGTACATAAAGCTACAAAGAAAAAGAAAAACATTAGTGAAGAAATTGCTTTTATTGAACCGGTTTTCCAAAAACCAACAAAAGAAGCCAGCATAACCTATAAAACTTTTACATTTTACTCTTTTGTTTTCCAAATTCCAGAACATGCAACCCTCACAAATCTAAGTCCGTTTCCGTAAACATAAAGATGACTTCTCTTCACGGTCCAGGTACAGTCAACTCAGATTTTAAGGTTTTTCTCGTTATACACCACACTGATGAAATAAAACAGTAGGTATCTCCCATACAACAAAATGAAATGAAAGCTCTATATACAACACACTGATGAAATAAAATGAAAACTCTGTATACAGCGCACTGATGAAATAAAACACTAGGTATCTCCCGTACAAAAAAATGAAATGAAAGTCTGTCCTGTTTACAAACCTCTGTCTTCGAAAAACTGTCCATAGAGGTAAAAAGCAGAACTCTGGCTTCTTTAAAACACAAGGATTGCCAATTGCTTGTTCTTCAACTTAGCGTTTCATCCGGTACCCATCAGAGTTGCGTTCAGCTTTTCTGGAGAGATTTTCTTTTTCTTGTTGATGGGGCAGTACTTCCTGGTGTGGGAGGAATCTCCAGTTGCCCCACACAGTGAACAGGTGTACATTCTGAGAATGGGGCAGATGATTTTACCCTGCTCATCCTTCAGGTTGTGGCCACAGTAAACATGGCGTGACTCCCCGTTGTGTTTACAGAAATGACACATGGCACTCACACGTGAACGGGCTTGACGTTTAGTGGATAATAAGACAGGATGAACTTGAGAGGGTTTGCATGGCCTACGTGGTTCAGTCTGAAAGATGTCATCAAGGGTTTTGGCTTGGTATTGATAGAAAGCAAGATGCTTGTTCAATTTTAGGTTGTGCAATGAGTTAAGTCCATCTTTAGAGAAGGAGTCATGCAGCCTAGAGATGTCTGGATGTTCATCCTTAATAGGTGTCAGGCAGGTTAGAGAGCCTTCCCCGTTAGCCTGGCCGTTTGCTTCTTCAGGAGAGTTTATCAGGAGCGCTTCGACAGGCGGTGGTTTGGCAATTTCCATGCGTGCCATCTTTTGGACAAATGAGGCCAGCTGAAAGTAGTCTCTCCAAGGATTGAAGTCCATGGTGATGCTCATGTACAGGTTTGTGTCATGATGCATCTCAGCTATATATATATCTTCCAGGGTTTAGTGGGTGGGATTCAGCATAAGTCCCCACCCTAGCATAAACCTCTTCCTACCCAAAGTATTCCTAAGTCTTGTAGGAAAGTTAATGTTGGCTATGATAGAAAGGTATCGCACCATACAGTGCATCGCAACTGACTGCATATGGGGCAGCATAGCCGCAGAACGGTCGTATTGCCCATGCTGACTCCTATCTAGTGCCAAAAGCACGTACAATTGACACGTGAGCATGAAAAAGGAACCAGGAGAAACAGAAGAAGGTGGCCTGGTCTGTTGAACCACTTTTTCTTTTTACTTCATGTGGACAGCAGGGTGTGGTGCGTTGCTTACCTGAAGAAGAGATGGCACCGGGATGTACTGTGGGAAAAAGACAAGCAAGCGGAGGCAGTGTGATGCCCTGGGCTATGCTTAGCTGGGAACTCTTGTGTCCTGGACTTCATACGGATGTCACACAGTCGAGTGACATTATTATGACCACTTCCTCCTGTCGATGTCGGCAGCCCATAGCTCATGAAGAAAGTCACATGTCGTGAGCTGGCTTGGTGGGTATATAAGGTGTGATAGGCTGTTTGCACAGATCCCTTCTTGCTGTCTTGGGTAAAAGGGGCAATTTATCAGAGTTGCTAAAAGGCATTATTATTGGCTTTCGGGCCAAGGGTGGCAGTATTTCTGACACTGCTTAGTTTCTGAACTGTTCTCGTGCTGCTGTAGTCAAAGTGTATAGTGAGTGGAAAAATGGCACCATTGCGAATAAGCGACGTGGAAACTGCAGAGCACAATGTGCCATTGATGTGAGAGGTGAACTTCAACTGCGAAGGTGTGCAAGGGAAGACCGACATGCTACAGTGGAGCACTCACCACTAAAATGAACCAGGGTGCTACCAGACGTGTGTTTAAAACAACAGTTTAGCAAACCCTACTGTGTATGGGGCTCCGGAGCAGACGGATGGCCACTGCACCTCTGCTTGCATCGTTGCATCGGCAGAAAATGCTTCAATTTTTCGTTGCCATATTGGAATTGGACCTCTGGTGATTGGCAAAGGGTAGTCTTCTCTGATGAGTCACATTTTTGATTCATCAAACGGATGGACGTTGGCGTGTCAGGCAAGAAACATCAGAGAACAAACACCCTGAACCAGTGCTGGTAGAAGCTGGTGGGGGAAGCGATATGGTTTGGGGAATGTTTTCGTGGCATTCTCTGGGCCCACTTATCCATGTGGAAGGCAATCCGTTCTTGCATATCACATATACTCATACATGCTGATTGTCTTCCCTGGGGCGTATGGGATCTCCCAGCAAGACAATGTAACAGTGCTAGAAATGTCCAACATTGCTTGGAAGAGCATGAACAAAACTTCCAAGTACTTCCCTGGCCCCCTAATTCCCCAGGCTGCTTGAACCCAATTGAGCACATGTGGGACCACCTTGATCGTTGTGTTCAGTCTGTGGATCCTCCTCCACGCACCATCCAGCATCTGTGGGATGCAGTCAGCATGGCTCCGGATACCTGTGACAATCTACCAGGATCTTGTTGAGACACTTTCCTGCCCACCTAGCTGCTGTCCTTGCTGCATACAGTGGTTACTCTGGATATAAGCTGGTGGTCATAATAATGTGACTTGTCTGTGTATTTTAACATCTACCAACTACCTAAATATTGTTACAGAGCAGTAGTGGCCTCTTTCAGCAGGATATTGCCTGGCCACGCTGCAAAAATTGTTCACGAGTGGTTGGAGGAGCATTATAAAGGTGTTGATCTTGCCTTTAAATTCCCCAGATCTTAATCCGATTGAGCTTCTTTGGGATATGCTGAAAAAACAAGACCCATGAACGGAGGCTGTACCTTACAATCTACAGGACTTAATAGATGTGCTGTTCATTTCTTGGTACCAATTAACACCAGACACGGACTCCAAAACTGCCCTGGCTTCATATAAAAAACTGCATCAAGCTGGTCCTACATGTTACATAACATCTGGATAAACCTGCCAGTTTTGCAGCGATCTTTAGATCTTCCCTAAAATTTGATGCATTTTAGTATGCCAGTGCTTTGTTCTTGCAGGACATAGGAGTCCTAGGTCCCCTAGCTAAGGTCCAGAAATTTGTAAGGCCTTTAAGGACCGTTTCCTCTGTTCCTGATCTTGAACCCTTGATCACAGACTGTTCTCCACTAGAAATAAAAAATGTCTGACATTTCATAGTTGCGTACATGAATTCTCCAAGATTATTCTAATCAGAAATATCCTCTTTGCCGGTGTCAAGCCTTTTAGCTGACAGATGAAGCACACCAGGAATTGCCAAAGACTTTGTTTATGCAGTACAGTGTTTTGCCTTTATGTGGCTGCGACATTCAGACCATGGGCAATACTTGATGTGGAATGCATCCTGAAGTGCTCAATGTCTCACAATCCATGTCCTGTCCTCTCTTCGTCTTTTTACACCAGAAATTAATCATATTACTCTGCGAATATTGCACATCCATTATGTAAGTGTACAAACATCATCTATCCAATGTTCTTTTTACATCGTTCCCATTATCTGCTGTTTGGAAAGACAAAACTTCCAAGAAGGAAGAGTACACATGCTTAACCAAGCCTCTCAGAAAATAACATACGGTTACACATATGTTTGGCAAAAACAATGTGGTCAATGCCACCCATTTTATAAACAGACATAGAACTTGAGGAGCTTGGCCTAAATTGCAACACCATCCTCTTACACTTTGTCTGCCAGGCCACACCAGCACCCAACTGATATTGGGTCAGCCCCTTATAAGAACCAGCCACACAACCATGCCAGACCTGCTGTCATCTCACTCACTCACCCCACCCTTGTTCAAAACTTGATCTGAAGATTTCCTTACCTGGTTCCTCTTTTGATCCATAACCCCAACCCCATCTGATAAGAGGTCTGGTAAGTACAGCAGAGACCAGCAATGTGCAATATGCAGTGGTTATAATGCTGAAAGAAATGTGTAGTTGCCAGCATATCTCAGGACATTTAAACCCTGATCCCGGGACTGCCCAACCCTGGAATCTCCAGCCACACCCCATGCCCACCCCAAACCACCCAAGAAACTTTCATAAACAGCCCACTTTGGATTTGCAACAAACCCCGTCCCCTGTGTGATTGGCCCTGCCCTCTCCAAGAACTGTTGGCCACTATGAAAATTTGCCCTCTAAAATCAGAAATTATACAACTCTCCAGTGCCAACAAGTGTCTAGGATAAGACCTGAAGACTGTCCATCTAAATTGCTACTTGGTGTCTGTTCACCCATGAAACAGTAGAGATCAGGTTGCATCAAGATAACCCCAAATAAGACCAGTTGAATGTTAAGCTCACTTTGCACATTATAGTTTTGTCCGATGAACTATGTGCTAGAACAGCGGGTGCTGCCGACACACTAATGTGTGTGAGGAGCTTACAAGTCTCCCCCGACAGATGATGTCAGAGGAGACAAGGATCAAGCAAAATTAATAGGTTGGCAGCAGTGTTCTCCCCATAACATACATGGACACATTCAGGCCGAACATGTACAGTCGTGGCCAAAAGTTTTGAGAATGACACAAATATTAGTTTTCACAAAGTTTGCTGCAAAACTGCTTTTAGATCTTTGTTTCAGTTGTTTCTGTGATGTAGTGAAATATAATTACACGCACTTCATACGTTTCAAAGGCTTTTATCGACAATTACATGACATTTATGCAAAGAGTCAGTATTTGCAGTGTTGGCCCTTCTTTTTCAGGACCTCTGCAGTTCGACTGGGCATGCTCTCAATCAACTTCTGGGCCAATTCCTGACTGATAGCAACCCATTCTTTCATAATCACTTCTTGGAGTTTGTCAGAATTAGTGGGTTTTTGTTTGTCCACCCGCCTCTTTAGGATTGACCACAAGTTCTCAATGGGATTAAGATCTGGGGAGTTTCCAGGCCATGAACCCAAAATGTCAATGTTTTAGTCCCCGAGCCACTTAGTTATCACTTTTGCCTTATGGCACGGCGCTCCATCGTGCTGGAAAATGCATTGTTCTTCACCAAACTGTTGTTGGATTGTTGGAAGAAGTTAAGAAGTTGCTGTTGGAGGGTGTTTTGGTACCATTCTTTATTCATGGCTGTGTTTTTGGGCAAAATTATGAGTGAGCCCACTCCCTTGGATGAGAAGCAACCCCACACATGAATGGTCTCAGGATGTTTTACTGTTGGCATGACACAGGACTGATGGTAGCGCTCACCTTTTTTTCTCCGGACAAGCCTTTTTCCAGATGCCCCAAACAATCGGAAAGAGGCTTCATCGGAGAATATGACTTTGCCCCAGTCCTCAGCAGTCCATTCGACATACTTTCTGCAGAAGATCAATCTGTCCCTGATGTTTTTTTTGGAGAGAAGTGGCTTCTTTGCTGCCCTTCTTGACACCAGGCCATCTTCCAAAAGTCTTCGCCTCACTGTGCGTGCAGATGCGCTCACACCTGCCTGCTGCCATTCCTGAGCAAGCTCTGCACTGGTGGCACTCCGATCCCGCAGCTGAATCCTCTTTAGGAGACGATCCTGGCGCTTGCTGGACTTTCTTGGATGCCCTGAAGCCTTCTTAACAAGAATTGAAGTTCTTGATGATCCTATAAATTGTTGATTGAGGTGCAATCTTAGTAGCCACAATATCCTTGCTTGTGATGCCATTTTTATGCAACGCAATGTGCTGCACGCGTTTCTTTGCAGGTCACTATAATTAACAATGGAAGAACAATGATTTCAAGCATCACCCTCCTTAGAGCCACTGATGAAGGGGTCATATACTTAAACCCGAAACGCGTTTGGTGAATATTTCCCCGATTATGGAATCTACACTGTAAAAGAAAGTCTAGCCTGGTGTGAAATTGCATAGTACGGACATTCGCACGAACGACTGACTCTGCACACGGAGGTGTATACTCCGCAAGGCTACACGTGCAAGACAAAGTTCGCGTACATCCGATTGCCCTTGAGATCGTGTAAAGTATACTCTGGAGGAGGAGATCACGTAGAGGGCATTATCATCACACCGGTAAGACCGTTCCTGACTACAGTAAATGATTGCGATCGCATATATTTAATAGAGCGGGACGCCGCTCTTACTATACACTGGAGGCGGGACGCCGCTTTCCCAGTGAATGAACTTGGACTGCTGGCTGGATACTATTTAAAGTTCTATAGGATCCTTTTTTAATATCGGAACTTTTATATCATAACTTTTCAATATGGTGTATTTCTGACCATCTATTATTTTTGAAGGTCCGGACCATTCTGAGACTTTTTGATTACAGTCCATTGATTACAGTCCAAATGAGATATAGGCTACCCGCAATTTGTATGTGGGGATTATTGTCCATGGGACTTATTGCTGCTTTTATGTAATTATATTTATATGTTTCTACCCCATGTTATGAGATTTTATAAGGTCAAATAAACTTTCCATATTAGTCGATATTCTGGAGTCTGCCCCCACTCTTTACTTTTCTACTTATATCCACTAGATAGGTTTTGGTGTATCTATCGGTGGGTGAGAGCACCTCCCTCGGGTATTTCATAGTTTTAGTGCGGCATATGAATACCAGTTTTTTCATGTCCTATTATTGTCCGCATTACGGACAAGGATGTTACTGTTCTATTAGGAGCCAGCTCATCCATTCCGCAAAATACGGAACGCACACGGACGTCATCCGTATTTTTTGTTGATCCGTTTTTTGCAAAATACATACGGTCATGTGCAGGAAGCCTTAGGGCTCATGCACACGGCCGTTGTGCAGCCGTTCCGTGCATTGGGGATCGCAATTTGCGGTCCCCAATGCACGGGCAATGTCCGTGTGCCGGCCGGGACGGATCCAGACCCAATCAACTTGAATGGCTCTGTGATCCATCCGTACTACAAAAAAATAGAACATTTTTTGCGGTGCGCAGGCACGGCTAGAAACCCCACCAAAGCACTCCGTAGTGCTTCCGCGGGGTTCCGATCCGTGCTTCTGTTCCGCATCTCCGTGATTGCGAACCCATTCAAGTGAATGGGTCCGCATCCGTGATGCAGAGTGCACACGGGCCGTTGCCCGTGTATTGCGGAACCGCAATACTGCCACAGGCACACAACGGCCGTGTGCTTGAGCCCTTAAGGCCTTGTTCAACTTGAGTGGTACAGATTTTTTGGCTCATACACATGAAGTTATTTTTTGTCTGTGTCTTTTTCTTCTTTTTTTTATTTGTGGCCCATATGCAGAACTATTAATTCAATGGGGCTGCAAAATGACTCCGTGTGCAGTCCGTATCTGTATGTCCACAAGTCTGTTCTGCAATAAAATAGAACATGTCCTATTCTTGTCTGTTTTGCGGATATCATCCGTTTTTTTCTGTGGATCCGTATTTTGCGAACCGTGTGCGTCAGCCCTTTGTCAGGATTTGTTCAGGGAAAAACTAAATGTTTTGTGTTTTTTTCCCGTCCGGATTGAATGTGTTTTTCATCCGTTGTGAAGAAACACTGAAGAATAACATAAACCATAAAGAGTGAGACTGGCACTCTAGCGTACGGCAACCAATCTACATCTCCTGCAACCATCTGTGAAAAACGCAGGGGCGGACTGGCTATAAACCCTATAAGGGAAACTTCCGGGTGGGTCGACACCCAGGGGTCCGCCTGAGTCCTCTTCATTGTTGCCAGCTGTGGCAAGTAATGATCTGACACTCTCCTCCTGACCCCTGAACTGCATCGCCATCCTAAGGCAACTGGAGTAGGAGGACCAAATGTGACAGCTGGCTTTGGACGCCACAGAGGGACAGCTTCTGGGGAGGTATGTGCTGCTGGAGCAGTATTCTGTGATGCACTGTGGTATTGGGCTCTTCTGGGGTGGTACACTGTGCCGCAATACGGCATTGCTAGCCCTGCCTACTTGGGTTGTCCCCACCTTCTGTCCTTTTGGTCCTGACTACAAAATGGGGCGACTTTTAGTTTTTCCCCAGTCTGTTCCTGGAAAAACGCATTGTAGTCAGATGCCTTCTGGTTTTGACTTCAGCGCCATTTGCTTCTATGGAGCCAGAGCTGCAAATAAACAGCACAATATAGAACATGCTGGGATTTTTCCTCCACACAAAGATGATCAGTGATTAATGACGCTCATATGCACAAACCCATTGAAATCAAAGGGTTAGGATTCAGTCCTGTACGTTCACTGCACACATCGCATCCGGACAGAAAACATGTCCATGAATAGGAGAAGTGATGCGATGGCTGAAAAGAGCAGGCAATAGGAATGCCACAAAACCCAAACGTAAATGAAGATATTGAACTTTCTAGTTGGGAATGTCACTGATGCGGTTAAGGCTACTTTCACATCGCGTTTTTCCTTTCTGCTATTGAGAGCCGTCATAGGATCTCAGTACCGGAGGAAAACTCTTCAGTTTTGCGGCTGCCCCCATTCATTGTTGATGGGGACAAAGCTGAACAAAACAGAGAGCGCCAGAATGCATTTCGTTTTGTTATGGGATGTGGAGCCAGACGGATCCAGCATGAAACACAATGTAAGGCCTCTTGCACACAAACGTTTTTTTTTCCCTGTTTACGATCAGTTTTTTTGCATTCTGTATGCGGAACCATTCATTTCAATAGATCTGCAAAAAAAACGGAAGGTACTCCGTATGCCTTCCGTTTCCATATTTCCGTTTTTCTGTTCCGTTCAAGGATAGAACATGTCCTATTAGGCCTCTTGCACACAAACGTATGGCTTTTTCAGTATTTTGCGGTCCGCAAAAAAAGGATCCGCCAAAAATACGGATGATATCCGTGTGCATTCTGTTTTTTGCGGAACAGAACAGCTGGTCCCTGATAGAACAGTCCTATCCTTGTCTGTAATGCGGGCAATAATAGGACATGTTCTATCTTTGAATGGAACAGAAATACGGAAACTAAAGGCATACGGAGTACCTTCCTTTTTTTTGCGGATCAATTATATACGGTCTGTATAGGGCACACAAAAAATATAACGTAAACGGAAAAAGAAAACGTTTGTGTGCAAGAGGCCTAATTGTCTGCATAACTGACAAGGATAGTACTGTTCTATCAGGGGCCAGCTGTTCCGTTCCGCAAAAAACTGAATGCACATGGACGTCATCCGTATATTTTGCGGACCGCAAAATACTGAAAAAGCCATACGGTCGTGTGCAAGAGGCCTAAGTCAATCGTGCCTTTTGTGTCCAAGAAAACGGATCTAGCGCCCATTTACTTACAGTGGTTTTAGTGCCGGATCTGCTAGAATTAATACAACCAGATACGATCAGAAGAGATGCAGCCGATTGTATTATCATAATGGAAGCGTTTTTGCTGATCCAGGACGGAGCCTTATGTTGGTTTACTGGGACCTAGTTATTAACACTGGCACGTGGTGTGCTGATATATAAGTCTATGATGTGATGCATTCATGAAGATGGCACGTATATTACATATATATGGCCGAGATATGCCTAGTTGTACCTGGAGTGACCCACTGCCATGTTTATATGGAATATTGGAGCATGCCACTCATGTTATTTAGTCTGTAGATGCCTGGCATAGGTGGCATGAGGAAGAGAAGGCTGTCTAACACACCAAGCAATTTGCACCATTTTAATGACTCCTAAATACAGGCATCCTACAACAGTACTGATAAATCTTCCCTAATATTCCAGATAGCTGCTGACAGACGTGTCCTAGGAGTCAAACGGCTCAGGCACCTAATCCTAGTAGGAGAACCCGGAGGCTCTGCAGGACATGTGGAAGGCGGCCCAGACCCAGGAGAGGGTCTTGTATCGGTAAGTTGTCCATGTCCACACATCACCTCTGCCTGCAGTACTTATGCTGATACTAGACATCATATGGGTGACCGCACCTGCCAAACCTTACAACAGGACATGAGACGCAATATTAGGCTACATGCACACGACAGTGAAAAAAACGTCCGTTAAAAACGGACATTTTTAACGGACGTTTTTTTCACTGATGCCTTTCTGAGAGACGGACGTTGAAAATGGACCCATTCAATTGTATGGGGTCAGTCTGTCAGTGACAGTCAAAAAAACTGCCATGTGAATAACCCCATAGACTACAATTGGTCTTAAAATATACATTTCATGGCCGTTAAAAAAAATTTACATCACATGTCCGTTTTTCACTGTTGTGTGCATGTAGCCTTAGGGTACGGCCACACGGTCAGATTTCTTGATGCAGTTTTGAAAGCCAAAGCTAGGAGTGAATTCAAAAAAAAAAGAGGAGAGGTCGTATCTGTCCTTTATACTTTCTCTCCTTGATTTTGGTTACCTGACCATTGGTTACCTGGCCGTACCCTTAGCCTTCGCTTTTAATTAAAATGCAATGTGACTGAACCTTATATGAGCTCTTATAGTAAATTACAAAGAATAAGCCCAAAGGGTATATATCTATTATATCTATAGACGCATCTTCCTATAGTACAGGGATCAGCAACCTTCGGCACTCCAGCAGTTGTGAAACTACAACTCCTAGCATGCTCCTTTCACTTCTGTGGGAGTTCAGAGAATAGCCAAGCAAGTGTGCATGATGGGATATGTAGTTTCACAACAGCTGGAGTGCCGGAGGTTGCTGACCTCTGCTATAGTGTGTCTTGATCTCTTACCTTTGCTGTAGCTAGCCTTCTTCAGGCAGCCATGTGTAGTGCTGTCCCTTATAGCTAGCCCTCACTGATGTGTCAAAACCCATCATCATCGGCTCCCAATGGATTTCTTCACTTAGCATTTGTGACCAGCTTCATATCTAATGCCTCAGTTCTTGGGACATTATATAAAGTGCAGAAGCCCCACCTCCTTATAGTCATAAACATGCTAACATTCCCCTGTTAGGGGGTCCTATGGGCTGCATTACTAGAGCTCAGAGTATTTGCCTCCTTTTGCTAATTGGATAGGGTTGCAGTCGGGTGCCTTGAGCTGGTGGCATAGACTTCAAGTGAAGAGGGGCACCGTCTGTCTATGCACAGGATACGTGCCTACCTCTGCATAGCTATACCCCATCTGGCCTTTCAATTTTAGCAGGTTGGATAACAGTGGTGTATTTCGTGGGTAAGCTTTGCAGCAGCTGTCTGCTCTGGCTAAGGGCTCATGCACACGACCATATGTATTTTTCAGTCCGGAAAACACAGATCTGCAAAAAAAAAAACAGATGACATCTGTGTGACGTCTGTATTGAATCAGTTTTTTTGCGGATTCATTGTAACAATGCCTGTCCTTGTCTGCAAAACCGACAAGAATACAACATGTTCTATCTTTTTTGCGGAACGGCCATGTAGACATACGGAAACAGAATGCACAGGGAGTAATTTCTGGGTTTTTTCCAACTCCCATGTCTGTTCCGTTTTTTATGCAGCCCATATGCAGAACCATTCACTTTAACGGGTCCGAAAAAAACCCGGAAATGACTCATTCTGTTTCCGTACGTCTGCATGGCCGTTCTGCAAAAAAAAACATAGAACATGTCCAATTCCTGCCATTTTGCGGTCAAGGATAGGTATTGTTACAATGGGTTCGCCAAAAAAAAAAAAAAAAAAAAGGATGCAACACGGACGTCACACAGATGTCATCCATTTTTTTTTTTTGCGGACTGCAAAATACATACGGTTGTGTGCATGAGCCCTAACAGTGAGGGTCCCAAGCTTTGCCCCTTCTATCATGGATATATATTTTGTAATATATTATGAGTGGTGGGTGTCTGACGCAGATAACTCTACTAATGATCAATACAGAAGATCTGTATTTACAACAGTGAAATTTTGTGTTTGAGAAATCGATCTTAAAATTTCAGAATTCTTACAATGTATGATCCCTTTAAATGGGTTGTCTGAGTTGAAAAAGAATAGGAAAAAGGTCGGGAAGGTGTTAAAATAATAAAAGAAGCTATACTGATCGGTTCAGCCCCCTCCGCTCCAGCGCTGCTGTGCCGATTCTCCTGACCAGGCTTTCTTTACATGGCTGCAGCAGTGTTTTGTGTGTATAAGACATGCGACTGCACCAGCCGATCACTGGCCTCTGCAGTGGCGTATTCCTCTCACGGTTCATGCACACAAACGTTTATTTTTTCCGTTTACATTCCGTTTTCTGCGTTCCGTATACGGTCCGTATTCGGAACCATTCATTTCAATGGATCTGCCAAAAAAATTTAAGGTACTCTGCATGCCTTCCGTTTCCGTATTTTCGTTTTTACGTTCCGTTCAAAGATAGAACATGTCCTATTATTGGCACATGTCTTCTATATCCGTTCTGTTTTTGAACCACCCATTTAAAATTTTCTGACCAGCCCAATTTTTCAATTGTAATTACTGTATACTGTATATGCCATGCTTCCGTTTCCGTTTGCGATCCTCAAAAAATGGATCACATACGGAAACGGAACGGAAACACTACTGAAACGAAAAACGGATCACAGACTGTAAAATACTGAAAAAGCCATACGGTCGTGTGCAATAGGCCTCAGGTGAGTGATTGCCTGCAGCAGTCACGTGTATCATGGCTGCAGCGGCAGGGAGGATCAGAGCAGTGGCGCTGGAGCAAAGGGGGTTTGAACCAGTGAGTATAAATTCTTTTACTGTTTTAACATCCTCCCTGCCTTTAATATGAAAGGGGCAGTTCTACACAGTATTAATCTATGCCAGCTTAAGGCTCTATTCACACTGCATTTATGGGTTACCTTTGAAAGACTTGTTCGTCTACAAGAAACATTCACTGGGACTCCCAGCAATCACAGGAAGAGAATGGAGCAGCAGTCACATATGAGCACCACCACTCTATTCTGATGGGGCCGTTCGGGGCACTTGGGACCCCCTTTCTCGTGTTTTTTCCTGCCCCGCCAAAAATAAATAAATAACTAAAAAGATTATACAGTACAGTATATGTAAAATAATAATAAAAAAAACTTCCATTAAAACACTTTGCACAAAAAAACAACCCCTCATACAGCTACGTCAATGGGAAACTAAAAAAAAAATTTGACACTTGGAATTCAATAAGGAATAAATGTCCACAGGATAGGTGATAAATGTATAGCGGAAGGGGGGGCAGCCGCTTGGAGCCCCACTGATGATAACGGGGGAGTTCTCTGTGCTAGTGGAGTATTGTGATTGTATATATGTTAAACGCCACTGATGGGTTAGGCCGGGTTCACATCACCGTTCCATTTTCTGCTCTTCTAAGATGTGAACTCTCCCTAAGGCCTCATGCACACGACCGTATGTTTGGTCCGCGTCTGAGCCGCATATTTTGCGGCTCGGGCGCAGACCCATTCACTTCAAGGGGGCCGCAAAAGATGCGGACAGCACTCCGTGTGCTGTCCGCATCCGTTACTCCGATCCGTGGCCCCGCAAAAAAAAAATAGAGCATGTCCTATTATTGTCCGTTTTGCGGACAAGAATAGGCATCTCTATAATGGGCCGCCCATTCCGTTCAGCAAATTGCGGAATGCACACGGAGGCTACCCATGTTTTGCGGATCCCCAATTTGCGGACTGCAAAACACACAACGGTCGTGTACATGAGGCCTTAGGCTAGGGATACACGACGACATGTGTCGCGCAACTCATAGGGCACAGCTACACTGCAACATGTGTCTCACGACAATTTTTATAATGATAGTCTATGGTGTCGCACTGCGACATGCTGCGACTGCGACATGCTGCGACTGCATGCATGGATTTTTTGCTACTGTCGTGTCACAGTCGCAACATGTCGCATGTCGCAGTGTGACACCAAACGGGGTAGGGAACCTCCGGCTCTCCAGCTGCTGTGAAATTACAATTCCCAACATGCTCCGTTTATTTCTATGGGAGTTCAGAGACGAGCAGAGTAAGTATGCATGCTGGGAGTTGTAGTTGCACAACAGCTGGAAGCCGGAGGTTCCCTACCCCTGTCATAGACTATCATTATAAAAATTGTCGCGCCACACATGTCGTCATAAAGCCCTAGCCTAAGGGTTCATGCACACGATCGTATGTATTTTGTGGTCTGCAAAACACTGATTCGCAAAACGGACAACATCCGTGTGACATTTTTTTTCCGTTTTTTTGCGAATCCATTGTAACAATGCCTGTCCTTGTCCACAAAACTGACAAGAATAGGACATGTTCCGAGTAATTTCCATTTTTTTCCCCAAGCCCCATTTAAGTGAATGGTTCCGCATACGGTTCTGTAAAAAAACGTAATGAGCCCTAAGTCAGTTTGCCCTTACACCAGTTTTAATAAATCTCACCCACAAAGTTCTGGCTTCTGTCTTTCAGAAACAGTGCGACACTGGTCCATACGTTATGTCTGGTACTTCGGCTTGGGTCCATTCAAGTGCACCAGACCGAGCTGCAATACCCCACACAACCTGTGGACAGGGGTGGTGCAGCTGATTTTCTAAAAACAGCCCCTTTTATTATGACCTAGCATTTGATTATTAGAACCAGGGTGAGATTTATTGCAGTTTAGCATTGGTTTTGAGGACTATGGCTTTAAGGGTGGAGGGGGGAGGTGGGGGTTTTGGGCAAGAGCCACAGGTGTGCAGTAGCCAGACGTCTGCCTTTCTGTTTGTCCTGCTTCCAATTGTTACATATTGAATTTTTGTCTGGGGGAGAGGTAACACATGAAAAGTGTTTTGCAGAGAAAACATCAGCTCGTTGTTTGCTATAATGACCAATTCTGCTTAGGGCCTCTTTCACACAACCGTGTGTCCCCCGTGGCCATGCTGCCAACCGCAAATTGCAGCTCGCAATGCACGGTCATCGACCGTGGGCCAGCCGCATGCGGATCATGGACTTATTCAGGCTACATGCACACGACCGTTGCCTGCCTCCGCGTCCGCTCCTCCTTGAAATTTTGCGTCCGTCAAAAAAAACGGATGACGGACCGTTTTTTTTGACGGATCCGATTTTTATGGCAGATCCATTGTAAAAATGCCTATCCTTGATCCAAAGCGTGAAAAAATAGGACATGCACTATTTTTTTGACGGAATGAAAACACGGATCACGGATGCGGAACAAAAACGGTTGACCATCCGCATTTTTTGACGGACCCATTGAAATGAATGGGGAAGCATCCTATCCGTGAAAAAAAACGGACGCGGAAACAAACAACGGTGGTGTGCATGGGGCCTCACTTGAATGGGGTCCGCAATTCGTCCATTCCGCAAAGAGATAGAGCAAATTCTATCTTTTTGCGGAACAGAAGCACGCAATGGAACCCCACGAAAGCACTCCGTAGTGCTTCCGTTCCGTGGTTCCGTTCCGCACGCGTCTCCGGATTTGCGGACCCATTCAAGTGAATGGGTCCGCATCCGTGATGCGGAATGCACATGGCTGGTGCCCCGTGTATTGCAGACCCGGTCGTGTAGTCTGGACTCTGGTATCTGCAGTACCACTCATGTATTACTGTAGATATTAGTCTTGAATCTGTGTTACAAATTTACCTTAGGCCTCTTTCACACGGCCGTTTTCCCGCATATGGCGGGTCCGCAATACACGGGACACCGGCCCTGTGCATTCCGCATCACGGATGCGAATCCATTCACTTGAATGGGTCTGCAAATCTGGAACGGAACCATGGAACTTGTTCTATCTTTTTGCAGAACGGACGGATCGCGGGCCCCATTCAAGTGAATGGGTCTGCGATCTGTATGCAGCTGGCCCACGGTCGGTGCCCGTGCATTGTGGACCGCAATTTGCGGTCCGCAGCATGGCCACGGTGGGACAACGGCCGTGTGAAAGAGACCAAAATGGTATGTCCACACGTGACTGAAATTATGCAGATTTTTTATAGCAGAAAATCTTCAGCATTTCTGTTTGTATTTTTGTTGCAGATTTCTGTAATTCACAGAGGAAAAATCCACAGCATAACTTGCCTTGCTGCAGATTTAAGATCTGAACCAAAAGTCACTTGTTTCCGCAGCATGTGGATGAGAATTGCTAAAAACTCAAACACTTTGCAGGTACTATACAAGCATCTGCTGGAAATCCGCAACAGCAAATCCACAGCATTTCAGTCAGATGTGGACGTACCTTTAAGGCTTCTTTCGCATTTCCATGTCCGTTTCACGTTCGTGAAAAAATCAGTTCATGCACTCCGTGGGTCATCCGTTTTCCACGGTCACTGGTCAGCTGAAAGTTAATTTCCAGAGCATCTCCTATTAGTGGTCAGTGAAAAACGGATGCAACACGTATGCCATTTATGATTTTTACGGACCCATAGACTATAAGGCCTCGTCCACATTTCCGTGTCAGTGTGATATGTGAAAAAAGCGTACATGTTTAATCTGTGAAGATGTCCTTGAAGGATTCTTGGGTGGTCTGTGTGTCTGTTTTTACCATCTGTGTGTCATCCATAATTCACGGAAGTTGTTCAGCTGAAAATTAATATCCAAAGAATCTTCAGTCTTCAGTGAAAAACTGACGCAACACAGACACGGATGCCACTTCCATGGGCGTGCTTGGTCCGCATCACGGAACAAAGTAGTGCATGTCTACGTAATTTTGTTACTGACCTATGGTTAGTAAAAAATAATGATATGTTGTCCGTGGAAAATGTGGACAGCACACGTCAGTGAAAAACAGAAATGTGGACGAGGCCTAATGGGCTTGTTTGATCTGCATCACGGACCAAAGTAGTGCACATCTCCGTAATTTTTTTCACTGATTACTTTGGTCCGTGATGCAGATCAAACACACTCATTATATTCTATGGGTCCATGAAAATCTCGGATGTTATCCGTTTTTCACTGACCACTAATAGGAGATGATCTGGAAATGAACTTTCATCTGAGCAGTGACCGTGGAAAACGGATGACACACTGAGTACAAAAAACGGACGCACAGACCAAACACGGATGCTTCGCAGACATTTCCACGGATGTAACTCACAGATGTAAAACGGACACGGAAATGTGAATGAAGCCTAAAGGGATTTTCCAGGGTTATTATGCTAATGACCTATTCTCAGAATAGGTCATCAGTATCTGCTCAGTGGGTGTCCCACCCTCGGCCACCCCGCTGATCACCTGTCTGAAGAGGCAGCGACCTCCTCACAGCTTACCAAGCACAGTGCCATCCATTGGAAAGCGGCTGTCTGGGTATCGCAGCTCAGCCCCATTCACTTGACTGAGCTGCGCCTAGGCCATGTGACCGATGTACGTTATGTCGCTGGCCAAGGAAGACACTGCGGGATTCAGTGGAGCACCGCAGCGCACCCTCCTGAGGATAGGCCATCCATACTGAAACCCTTGAATAGCCCTTTAAACATATCTTATATGCCTGCTGCAAAAGTAATCCTTAGGCCTCTTGCACACTAATGTTTTTTTTCCTGTTTCCGTTCCGTTTTTGTGGACTCCGTTTGCGGTCTGTATGTTGAACCATTTATTTTAATGGTCTCGCAAAAAAAACAAAAATGTACTCCGTATGCATTCCGTTTCCGTATTTCCGTTCCGCTTGAAAGATGAGAACTTGTCCTATTATTGCCCGCAAATAACGATCCATGGCTCCATTCAAGTCCGCAAAAAATATGGAATGCATACGGAACACATCCCTATGTCTTCCATTTTTGCGGATCCATGCCCACTTTGCCCATGTGTTTACTGTTAAAACACATTACTGTACATTAGGGTATTTTCGGGTATCGAAGTTTTGATACCCATTCGATACTTTTAGCCCGGTATCGATACGGATTTGCCTTTTATCGATACTAGGCTGCGCTACTGCACAGCCCAGTATCAGAAAACATGGCTGCGCTGCTCTCAGCGCGGCCATGTACCCTCAGCAGCACGGGGAGAAGGAGGTGGTCTCTTCCTCCCCCTGTGCTGCCGCTGCCACCAATGAAGAGAGACGGGAGAAGGAGGCAGGGTCACTGGCCACCAATGAGGAGTGACTTTTACTATACAGATGCAGGCAGAAGAAACTCATTGCCGGCACCTGCCTGTGACCGGGCGCTGCGATCCGCGGCAATTAACCCCTCAGGTGCCGGCAGTGAGTTTCTTCTGCCTGCATTTGTATAGTAAACCTCACTCCTCATTGGTGGCCAGTGCGCCCCTCAGTATTAAAAACATTGGCCAATCCCCCCCCCCCCTTTCCCCAGTATTAAATACATTGGTGGCCAGTGCGCCCTCCCCATCCCCCCTTCCTCCCTCCCCCCAGTATTAAAAGCATTGGTGGCAGTGGCCACAGGGTCCCCTCACCTCCTCCTCATTGGTGGCAGTAGTAGTGATTGGAGCCCCCCCAGTGTAATGCTGGGGCTCCGACCAGTTACCATGGCAACCAGGACGCTACTGAAGTCCTGGCTGCCATGATCGGCTCCCTGCTGCTGTGTGCACAGGGCAGCAGGGAGAGGGTGAGATCCTATTCACCCTGATAGAGCTCTATCAGGGTGAATAGGATGAGAAGATCCCAGGTTCTAGCCCCTAATGGGGGAAAAAGTTAATAAATAAACTGTAAAAAAAAAAAAAGTTAAAAAAGCACACCAAAATATTAAGTATAAATCACCCCCTTTCCCAATTTTTTATATAAACAATAAATAAATAAAATATTACATATCGCTACGTCTCAAAAGTCAAAACTATTAAAAAAATCCCCTTTTAAGCAGTGAACGCCCATAAAAAAAAAAATAAATGCACGATTCGCCATTTTCTTTTAGTCGCCTTGTCCCCCCAAAAATAGGATCGGACTGTTGTATTATGGGCCGGACGTTCCATAAAATGTGGAATGCACATTCGCGTGGTATCGAATGGTATCGAGTATCGCAATACTTTTTTATGGTATCGATACCGAATCAAAATTTTGGTACCGAAACAACCCATTAATGATTAAAAATGTTATGTTTCTGTTTGCGATCCGCAAACAACAGATCGCATATGTAAACCATATGGAGATTTTTTGCAGAACTACGGAACGGAAACGAAAATAAGGAACAACGGATCCGTGAAAAAAACGGACCGCAAAACACAGAAAAAGCCACACGGTCGTGTGCAAGAGGCCTTAGTGTGTATTGACCTTTAGTGCTGGTATTATATCCACAGCATGTTAATTTATGCCGTGGATTTTCACTGCAAATTTCACACTTTGGTGATTCAACTTAGGGTGAAATCTGCAGAAAGTCTGGCGATTTTGCTGCTGTGGACTTTGGGCAGATATGCTGTGGTTTTTCAATGGCAGAAAATCCACAATGTATACATCCCATCTGGATGTACCATTAAGGTGGCAGAGATAACTGGGCTTTGAAAGGGTTGTGCCAAGTTTGTACACATGTGTTTGTACAAATTGTTGGTACCCTTCCGTTCAGGACCCATTCACACGACTGTAGGACCACCATGCCTATGATATGTCCTATCTTTTGTGGAACAGAGGCATGGACCCAGAAGTCCACGGAAACACACAGAAGCCTTTCCGTGGGTTTCATTGTCCATGCCTTCTCTTTTGCCCTATCTTGCAGATCGCGGACCCATTGAAGGTAATGGGTCTACACCACGATGCAGAGTTCACATGGCCGGTGCCCGTTTTTTGCAGACCACAGTTTGCAGTCCACAACATGGGCACGGCAGCCCTATGGTCGTGTATATGGGGCCTAAAGAAAAAAAACAACGGTCACTTAAATAACTTGAAACTGACAAAAGTAATAATACATAAAAATTTACTGAAAATTTGAATTGTGGTTCAACAGAATAATTTTAAAAAACATAGTAATAAAACTGGCCTGGACACACATGATGGTACCCCTAGAAAAGATTAAAAATAATTTGACCATAGAGACATGTTAAACTTAGGCCTCATGCACACGGCCATTGGTGTGGTCCGCGTCCGAGCCGCATCTTTTGCGGCTCGTGTGCGGACCCATTTACTTCAATGGGGCCTCAAAAGATGCGGACAGCACTCCGTGTGCTTTCCGCATCCGTTGTTCCGTTCCGTGGCCCAGCAAAAAAATAGAGCATGTCCTATTCTTGTCCGTTTTGCGGACAAGAATAGGCATTTCTATAATGGGCCGCATTCCGTTCCACAGATTGCGGAACGGAACATGGAGCAGCTTCCGTGTTTTGCGGATCCGCGGTTTGTGGACCACAAAACACCAACGGCCGTGTGCATGAGGCCTTAGGGAGAGTTCACATCACCATTATATTTACGTTCTTCTGACCCATCAGAAGAACAGAAAAGTAAAGGGACATTTGGCATCCGTTTGAGCCATTTCCATCTGAGATCAGTTTTTTTTAGATGGGAAAAAAAGTACTGCATGCAGTACGGAAGACCGGAAAAATAACGTTGATGTGAACGCTCCCTAATTATCATCACATCAGTAATCAGTTAGTCTGCCTCAGCTCTCCTCTCCGGAACTCCCATAGAAATGAATTGAGCGGCTCGCATTTGCGATCAGCCACTCCAGCAGGGGCTACAGGGCCCCATTCCCGTGATTAATAGGGGTCACAGCGGTAGGACCCCACCCATCTAATAGTTATCCCCTATCCTGTGGTAGAGGTAACACAAAAGGTAAAAATTATTTGGTTCTGAAGGATGAGAGCTGAGCGGGTATGTAACGGGGAAGTCAGGTTAGGGAATATGATAAGCCTGCCTAAAAAGATGTATTAAGGCATGTTTGAAGCTAAGGCAGTTGGGAATTAATGGGATTTTCTGAGATCTTTATACTGATGACCTATCTTCTAGGTCCTCAGTATCTGATCGGTGGGGGTCCGAAAACTGGACCCTAGTCTATGAGCTGTTTAAGAAGGAACCGGTGCTGGCAGTTTTCCCTAGGCCATGTGATGTCATGTTCACCTGTCACATAATCTAGGCGCAGCTCAGCCCCATTGAAGTGAATGGGGCTGAGCTGAGATACCAAGCACAGCCGCTATGCAATGTACGGCGCAGTGCTTCGTGACCAAAGAGAAGGCCGCGGAACTACTGCAAGTGCCTTCTCAAACTTCTGATCAGTGGGGGGGGGGGGTCCCGATCCAGAAGATAGGTCATTAGCATTCAAAGTTTTTTATTATTTTTCAACAATAAAATACAAGCATAATTCAATGTCCCAGTACAATCTTGGGACCACTTAGTGACAGTGAAGAGTAGGTACATCCACCTATTATAATAGAATACATGGATGACATAATACAATATAGCAATACAAATGTAGTCCGATCTTTGTTGTCGGGCCATTGTGGTTAGTCATGAAACCTACTCAGAATCCCAAACAATGGAAAGCAAATACGTTGCGGTGGTAGTGTGTAAAACAAAGTTAAATAAAGAAAACAAGACAGACCAACAGCATTAATAAACAGAAGTCCAGGGGGGTACAGGAAAACTGCAAGATCATATTGAAAATCTCTATGCTATTCCAGTAGGAATATACTTGTATACCAGGTAGACCTATGACGTATACCAGCAGCTGGATGTCCATATCGACCAGTTATCATGGAACTTGTTCAGTGAGGGGAGTTGGGAATAAAACATTTATTCATACATACAGGTCAGGTTCACTAGTGCGATTACTTGTGACACATTGGGAGCTTGGGGACTCTTCCAATGTCTTGTGATAACCAGTTTGGCCGCCATGAGTATATGGGCGATGACTGTCCTGTGAGGGTAAGCTAGCGAACCGTTGTTTATGAGGAGAAGTGCCAGTGCCGGAATTAAAACTAATCTATTAGGGAGACAGCCATTGATCAGAGTTTGAATGTTTCCCCAAAATTTAGAAAGTTTGGGGCAGGACCATAAAATATGGAGAAGAGAACCCCTTTGACCGCAATTCCTCCAACAATATGGTAAGGAAGTGGGAAACATGAGGTGGAGCCTAGAAGGTGTGTAGTACCATCACAGGCAGGTTTTGAATATAGCTTCCTGATGGGATACACATCTAAAGGCAGCAGCGGCAGTTTTAAAGAATGTCCGCCATTGTTCTGTTGTGAAAGATGTCTGAAGGTCCCTTTCCCATTTTATTAGGGGGGATGGATTAACCCAATCTGTTCCATGAGCAAGTAAGTTATAAAAGAGGGAGATACCTCCTTTCTTTGGAAATTTGTCATGTAGAAATTTTAACACCATATTTGGGATGAGTAGCGAGGTATGTTCTGTAGACTTTAGGAAGGATCTGATTTGGAGGAACTTGTAAAATTCCCTGTGTGGGATTTGATAGGTTTCCCACACATAGGGAAAAGATAATGCGTTATCCTCGTCCATCAGATCCTTCACAGTGGCTATTCTCAGGACAAGCCAAGATTGGAGATCAAGATCCGGGATGTGGTCCTTCAGACATGAGAGAGATATGACGTGTGGAGGAATTGCCCCCTTTTCATTGAGGTGCACTAGATATTGTTTCCAAACTCCAATAGAAGTCTGTACTGCATGTAGCAGTGATGGATAAGGCCCCAAACTCCACGCCGCTCCAATCAGTGGGGAGCGTACAGTGGAGAGATTGAGAGTGGTCCTTTCTATATTGACCCAATGTTTGTTTGTGTTATCATGCCACCAATGTACTAGTTGATCCAATAGGCAAGCTTTTTGATAATAGTGTAAGTCCGGGACTCCTAACCCTCCGTTGTTTTTATGTTGTATCATAATTGGGTATGCTATCCGTGGGTGTTTATTGTTCCATATAAAATTCATCATCTGTTTGCGGGCCTTTTTGAAGAAGGATTCTGGGATGGCAATAGGGAGTGTTCTAAAAAGGTAGATGAGTTTGGGCAGGAGCAGCATTTTGTATGCTGCAACGCTCCCAAACCAGGAGATAATGTAAGTCTTAATGTTGTCAATGTCTTTTTGTAACTCAGTTAGCATAGGGGGAAAGTTGTCTTGAAATGTTTTCACTGTAGGGTAGGTGAGTTGGATACCTAGGTACGTCACGCTTTCCGATTGCCAATCTAGAGGGAATAGGTTCTTCAGATGTAATAGTTGGTATGGCGGAATGTTTATAGGTAAACTTTGCGATTTCTCCACATTTAACTTATAGTATGAAATATTGCTATCCAAGTTTAATGTGTGAAAGACATGCTGAAGAGAGGTCTCCGGCTGTGTACAGATCACTATAACATCGTCTGCGAAGAGCACTAACTTATGCTCTGTGGATCCCACCTGGAGGCCATGTATACTAGGATCTCATCGGATCATTTCTGCAAGGGGCTCTATGGACAATACAAAAAAGATAGGGGACAGCGGGCAGCCTTGTCTGGTGCCGTTCGTCAACTGAAAAGCAGTCGACAAGGCCCTGTTGACAAATACTTTCGCACGCGGATTGGAATAAAGGGCTGTAATGGCAGAAAATATTGGCCCGAGGAAGCCAAACTGTTAACAATACCGAGAAGGCATACGACCAATTGACACGGTCGAACGCCTTCTCGGCATCCAACGTTAGGAATGTTGCTGGGGTGCCTCGAGTTTGTACTAAGCGTAGAAGAGACAAAAGTCTCCTGGTGTTGTCAGGAGCTTGGCGTCCAGATTCAAAACCCGTCTGATCGATTGAGACCAGAGAAGGGATCATATGGAGTAGCCTATTAGATAGTATTTTGGCATAGATTTTCACGTCACAATTTAGCAATGAGATCGGTCTATAGCTAGTGGTTTGCAGCTGCGATTTTCCCGGTTTCAGAATGGTGACTATGAGGGCCTCTAACATTTCTGATGGGAAGGAGCCAGTCTCCATGGCAGAGGTGTAAACTGGAAGAAGATATTTACTGAGGAGAGAACTATATTTCTTATAATATAAGGAGGAAATTCGGGGCCTGGGGCTTTATTGAGAGGGAGTGATCGGATCACCTTGGTTATTTGATCGCAACTTATTGGTTTTTTGAGGGCTTCCAACTGCTCCGGGGTCAGTGACGGCTTGACCTTTTCCAAAAAGGGGTCGATCTCCTGCTGGGTGGGTTGGTTTGTGGTACTATCGTTTTTTAGATTGTATAGGCAAGAGTAATAGTCCCCAAAAGGCATTAGCTATGTCCCTAGGGGCGTAGGCGGGGTTGCCTGTTGTAGGGTGGTGGAGGCATTGAATCCTAGATTTTGTTATTTTTGTTGTAAGTCTCTTTGCTAGTAAAGGAGGCGGATTTATTGTCTTGGGAGTAGTATTGGAATTTGAGGCGTCTTAAGGATTTTTCATAAGTATATAATAGAACACTACGTAAATGTAGTCTGGCTTTAGAGAGTTCCTTCCGCTATATGGGTATGGGAGATATTTTGTTTGTTCAGCGATTCTAACCGCTGGATCAATTGTATTGTGCTTTGAATATCTCTTTCCCTTTGCTTTCGCCATATGCTACTCTGATTGATAAGGACGCCCCTTATAAAGGCTTTGTGGCAATTCCAGATGGTATGTGGGTGGAGGTCCTGGGTATTGTTGGTGGAAAAATATTCCCTAATAGAAGATTCCACTTTGTCATGAATTGAAAATACCGAGAGGAGGTAAGTATTTAATCCCCAGACATAGTCTGATGTGGTGATGTGATGCGTTTCTATAATAGATAGTATTATGGGGGCATGGTCCGACCATTGAATCAAGCCAATGTCGGCTGTTGCAACTCTGTCGATGAGGGATCTTCCCACCCAAAACATATCTATTCTGGAGTATGTTTTGTGTACTCCAGAATAGTAGGTATAGTCCGTTTCGTTTACATGCAAGAGATGCCAAATGTCATAAAGATCTTGGGTCCAGGGCAATTTTGCTAGGGAAGTTTTTCGGGCCGTGGGTTTTACAGTGGTATCTAATAACGGATCTGTGACACCATTGAAATCTCCGCATACCACAACCTTGCCTCTTTGTACTTTCTGCAACTTTACTAATAGTCTGCGCAGGAAGCGTTCTGTGTGCAGGTTAGGTGCAAAAACATTCAGTATGGTATATTCGACCTCATTTATCAGGCAATTTACTATAAGATATCTACCTAGCAGGTAAATCCAGGTTTGTTGGATCTGTACAGCTATAGATGCTTTCAAAGCAATAAGTACACGTCTCTTTTTCTTAGGGAAGGTAGTATGGAGGATGGTAGGGTAGTCTTTATGGCAAAGTTTAGGCGGATTAGAAGCTGATACATGAGTCTCTTGTAAACACGCAATATCACAGTTATGAGCCTTAAGCTCTCTCCACATAACTAACCTCTTGAAGGGACTGTTCAACCCCCTCACGTTCAAAGACAGGATCTTAAGCACCATGACGGCGTATATGTAGAGATGGATTTTGAGCCAGATTGGATATGTCACGTTCGAGGGGGCTGGCCAGCTCCCTCCGCAAGGTCACCACGCTGGAGAAAAAGAGACAAGGAAAAGCACAGATATGATCTCCTAGACTATTAACAGAAAAACGAATAACTAGTAGCAGATGCCGTGTAAGAACATACAATAAGTAACCAGTAAGCCAAAATTGTGCCCAAACTGTGTCAGGCACGGTGGTAGGGACAATGCCCAAACAGGGTGTGTGTAAATAAACCATAACAACTCGGGTAAAGGACAGTACCGTCCCTCTCGTTCTAGAATGATGAACATGAAGGAGGGGAGAAGGAGGGGGTTAGAGTGAATCAGAGTAAAAGATGAAAGTAGAAGAGAAGGTGAAGGAACAGGCATATTAAAGCAACATTCATGTCACTGGTACCACATGCCATTCAGCATCCATCTTGGTGGGTGGGCTCTGTCTCCTCGGTGGAGTGTTATCTTCTGTCAGAATACGCCACTTTGCTAGGAGAGCTTTCCCATCTGCAACTGTCGCCGCCGCATGGAATGTTCCATTCCTATTAATAAGGACTTTTGTGGGGAATCCCCATCTGTAGGGTATTGCATGTCGTCTGAGGATGGCAGTTAAAGATGCCAGGTCTCTGCGGGCTTGCAGGGTTGCCGCGGACAGATCCGTGAAGAGCTTCAAGGAATCATATGGTTCGGGTAACGGTTGTTTTCGCGCCAGTTCCATTAGTTTTTCTTTAATATGGTAAAAGTAGTATCGGCTTGCACATCTCTGGGTACAGAGTCCGGTAGGTTCGGCCTCTTTGGGACTCTGTGGGACTCTGTGGGCACGGTCTATACACAGTTCGTGTTCAGCACAGTTTGGGAGCAAAGTTTTTGTAAACTTTAGCAAATATGTTCTGAGCTCCGACCTGACCCTGGAACCGATTCTGGAATATTTCTGAATTTAATGTTGTTTCTACCATTACGGTCCTCGTAATCTATCAGCTTCGCTTGCATAATTTGTACTGTGTCCAAAGCATTGTGAGAGTCCACTAACTCATTGTGCGCCTCCACAAAAGATGCCATCTTTGACTCCATATAAGAAACTCCCCAGATCTTTTATGCCTGAATGTAGTGGTGATAGAAGTTTTGAAAAGTCCTTGTGTAGAGAGGCACGTAAAGCAAGCAGCATGTCTTTCAGAGTGCGTTCAGACGCCACTTTATCGGACGTCTAGAATTTGGCAAATACATCAGGGTCTTCCTTAATTTCCAAGGGGCCTGGCGAGGTGGAACCGCAGCTTGCAAACGGCATACGCTGCCTCCGTGCCTTAGGGGTCTGTAGCGCTGCATCCCCATGCCTCCCTGGGGTGGAGGTCCGATCTCCCTTGTCTTCCTGAGATGAGGAGTGTGTGGGCCTACTGCAGTGTCACATTGACATCCTCCCCATCTGTGCCTGCTGGGAGTGAGTCCCACTCCATGTTGAGGGAGAATTGTGGAGTGTTTGGGGATGGTGCGCGCCGGTTGAAAGCTGCGACTTCAAGTCGGCCAATGCGTGTCTGGAGGCCCGCTCTCCGTTTAGCCCTCCATCTTTGCTCACCTTGTCTCCGTAGAAGAAATGCTCCAGGGGCACGGAGCCCTTAGTTTTCAGCCCACTCTTCTTCCCCGGTGGTTTCAACGCCATTATAGCACCCGCAGGTGCACTGAGAGTAGCTGGCTGAGTTGCTTGGCGAGGGTGAACGGCTGATGGGTCCGGAGCTTGTGCACTATGCGGCCATCACAGTTGCCGGTCAGGCCACGCCCCCGAGGATAGGTCATTAGTATAAAAATTTCGGAAAACCTTTTTAACCTGATTATCCAGGACAGTGCATTCCAGCTCAAGAAAAGTCTTGAAGATGGGAATGAGAGGTTCAAATTACCGAGGATGTTAGTTTTAGGGGTTCCGGCACTCGCATGTAAAGCAGCATGAGACGAGAGCTCCATAATATTGGGCTCTATGTAAGAATCCTGCACAGAATCCGGATTTATCCCCACCGCTGCTCACCTATGTATCCAACATCGTATAGAGAAATTCTTGGTGAAGGTCTCTGATCTCTAAATATCCGTTGCCACAGAGAAATAGCAGCCACATGGCAAGATGGCAATGGATGTGGATTGTGCCATGACAGTAACATGATCCTCCTCCCAGCCACAGCAGAGATCAGCAGAATCAGACCCAACGGCTAACACGAAACCGGACACAATACCAGGTTTGGTGATACCGTGTAAAAATCTAGCGGTAGAATTGGTCAAACTACTGGCTCCAGATAGTAAGGCTTCATTAGAAGCAGCGGTGATTTGACTCCAAAGCGAAGTAGCTCTGCACTCAGATTAGTACAGTATTAGAATGTGTGGGCTCCGATAAGCCGAAGTAGGTTATTCACGAAGTCGCGTGTGACTTTGGTGAATAACTTCGGTAGTTGATTTTTAAAGTGGAAAACCACTTTAAAACTTGAAATCTCGGCTTCAGTAATGAAGGTACTAGCCGAAACCGAAGCCGAGTTTGGTTTCAAGTTTTAAAGTGGTTTTCCACTTTAAAAATCAGCTACTGAACTCATCAGAGCCCATACATTTTAATGCCTCCACACTGCAAAAAAATAGAACTTGTTCTATTTTTTTACGGTGCGGACGGATCACGGACCCATTCAAGTTGAATGGGTCTGGCTCCGTTGCACAGATGGGGCCCGTGCATTGGCGACTGCAAATTGCAGTCCCCAAAACATGGAACGGCCATATGCAATAGGCCTAAGCCTGTAAACCAGCAGATTTTCTCCCATTTGTGGGTGGTCATATTTTAGGGGGAGTCATCACAGACCTCCCTATTAAACACAGAACACACTTCAGTTATTTGATCAGTTATTTTCATCAGTTATTGTGAGCCAAAACCCGTAGTGAAGCCTACTCAGAGATATAATGGAAAGATCTGCACCTGTTCTGTGTTTTTGACCCAAACCTGGTTTTGGCTCATAATAACTGATGGAAATAACTGATCAAATAACTGAAGTGTGAATTCAGCCTTAAATGTTTCTATCCCCTTCCGGACCTGAGGCGTCAGTCCTGTCATTGTTGGTCTCCTGGCACCAACGCTTTGCTCCTTCTAGCACCCAGCCCCTCCCATTCTGCTTAGATTGACTGGGCCAGGCAAGATTACATCACCCCTGCCAGGCTTGACTGTGTAGTTACGTACTTAGTATTACCATTGGGTCATGCGTCTATTTTTACACTAAAACAGCCACTTTCACTTATGTATCAAAGAAATCCGTCAGGCTGTTCTGGCATAGCCACATAGTGCCGAATGCCCAACCGGACCCCATTGACTATAACAGGATGTGGTGGGGATCCGGCTGCACAACAACCATTGCGTGCAGCAACTTTTTCCAGCCAAATCTCGTCTGATTTGCTGGGGAGCAGCTGAATCCCCGCCGCATCCCATGGTCCAATAGAATCCAGCAGGCACACTGCACTATCTTCTATGCTGGATCTAGAAAACTCCCGGAAAAGCCTGCCAGATTCGTGTGACACATGTGTGAAAGTAGGCTTAAGCGTTGCCCTCTTTACCTAGCTATCGAATTCCTACTCTTTATTTTTCTGTTGAAATGCCAGGTAGGCCACTCCCGCAGTGCACTTTTCTAGGGTGCCTTTACACGCTGTGTATTTTGTTGCAGAATTTTCCGCTATTGGAAATCATTTCAATTCATTTGAATGGGGCAACAAGCGCAAGGATTTCTGCAAGGCTCATTCAGGAGAATAGAACAGATTTACAGTTGTGGAAAATTCTACAACAAAATCTGCAGCGTGTGAAGGCGTCCCTAGACTTTCTGATCCCACTGACCATGCAGCCACCATCTTAAAGAGAAGCTGTCAGCATGATCAACCCTATTAAAGAGGACCAGTCACCTCTCCTGACACACAAAAAAAAGGAATCCAGCCGGCACTCTACTTTCGTCCACGTTGCGTGGGAAGGAGCAATCCCCGAAGTTAATTGAAAAAGATATCCCAGCAGATGTGTAGTTTTCTCTTGCTTCTTTAATGTACTATGTCAAAAATACATTTACATTTGACGCGTTTCAGCATAAAGCCTTCATCAACAGGTCCGTTGATGAAGGCTTTATGTCAGATACATCATCCGATGCTAGTGCGGACACTCCACCTTCTGCAGGGAATAATGCAGCTGCCTGGCGCACATCAGGACTGCATAGACATGTTAGATACAACCACCAGCGACATGGCAATTATTCCATCCTTTAAATGGACTAAGGCCGCTGTTTGGAAAGCATCAGAACTGCGTTTGCAATCCAGTACCGCGGAAAGTGACAGTGCAAGTAGTCCATCTCATGAAGGGAGAGATAGAGCTGTCTGAGATACATCCGCACTGCTGACGCTCGCCATGCACAGCCGTGAGCGAAAGAACAATCACTTGGCCTGATGAGGGGAGCATCTGTCTGGCACATAACTACAGTAAATTGTGTAGGCTTCTTATCCAAGTAATCTAGCGACAGTACAGTTATTCTACCTAGAGAAGGGAATAATGTGGTTGCCCGGAGCATATCAGATACATATTGAGATGCATAGGCCTGTAGTAACAGTTCAACTGATGGGTAACGCTAATGCCTGGTGCACGGTGGTACTAAGTAGGGTTGTCAGCCTCGGCATCTAGTGATAATGCAATTACTCTGCCAAAGTGACTGATGGAGGTAATGCGGTTATCTCATGTACTGGCAAACTACGTAGGCTTGTAAAGGATAGTGGCTACTGACAGCACAATTACTCCACCAATGAACAGGGTCATGCTGAATCGCTGGTTCTAGGTAGGCTTGTCAGACACGGCATCTAGAAATACCGCAATTACTCTGCTCTTAAATCGTGGTAATTAATGTGGCTCTCTGGTGCACCCAAGAATTACGAAGGCCACCTGCACATGTTGTGGAATCCGCAGCATATTACAGTACCAGCAAAGTGTATGAGAGTACACAAATCTCATGTACACTTGCAAGCCTCATTCACACGTCAGTGTTTTAGTCAGGGATTTAAATCAGTGAGGCCTCATGCACATGGCCATTGCCCGTCCGTGGCCGTATTGCAGTTTGCAAACAGCGGGTCCGCAATATGCGGGCATCGGCCGTGGGCTCTCCGCATCACGGTTGCGGACCCATTTACTTGAATGGGACCGCAATCCAGAGCTGCAGTGTGTAACGGAGGCACGGAACCCCTTGGAAGCACTACGAAGTGCTTCCGTGGTGTTTCTGTCCGTGCCTCCGCACCGCAAAAAAATAGAACATGTTCTATTTTTGCGGTGCAGACGGATCACGGAGCCATTCAAGTTGAATGGGTCTCGATCTGTCCAGGCCGCCTCACAACATGAGGCCTGATTGTGAGTCAAAACCAGGTTTGAAGCCTCCACAGACATAACCCGCACCTCTACTTAGAATGGAGCCCACAAAGTGCCAAAAATAGCTGAGTCCCAAACGATATGTATATCAGGATGTGATATGGCCCTTTTGCACCTGGCGTTCCACCATTCTGAAAATAGCTGAGTCAAACCATCATCTCATCCCTCTAAAATGATACCTTACCTAAGACAATCGCCCAAAAAAACAAAAAAACTATAGCTCTCAGACTATGGAGACACTAAAACATAATTTTTTTTGTTTCAAAAATGATATTATTGTGTAAAACTTAAATAAATAAAAAAAAGTATACATATTATGTATTGCCACGTCCGTAACAACCTGCTCTATAAAAATATACATGATCTAACCCCTCAGGTGAACACCGTAAAAAAGATAAAATAAAAAAGGTGTAAAAAAAGCCAATTTTTGTCACCTTACATCACAAAAAGTGCAACACCAAGCGATCAAAAAGGCATATGCCCCCCAAAGAGGTACTCTAACAGTCACCTCATCCCGCAAAAAATGAGCCCCTACCTAAGACAATCGCCCAAAGAAATAAAAAAAACTATGGCTGTCAGACTATGGCGACACTAAAACATGATTTTTTTTGTTTCAAAAATGCTTTTGTATTAAATGTTAAAAAAAAAAAAAGTAGGCATATTATGTATTGCCGCGTCCGTAACAACCTATTCTATAAAAATACCACATGACATAACCCCTCAGGTGAACACAGTAAGAAAGATCAAATAAAAACGGTGTAAAAAAAACTATTTTTTGTCACCTTACATCACAAAAAGCGTAATAGCAAGTGATAAAAAAGTCATATGCAACACAAAATAGTGCCAATCAAACTGTCATCTCATCCCGCAAAAATGATATCTTACCTAAGACAATCGCCCAAAAATTTTTAAAAAACTATGGCTCTCAGACTATGGAGACACTAAAACATGATTTTTTTTTTGTTTCAAAAATGATATTATTGTGTAAAACTTAAATAAAAAAAAGGAAACATATTAGGTATTGCCACATCCGTAACGACCTGCTCTATAAAAATATACATGATCTAACCCCTCAGGTGAACACCGTAAAAAAGATAAAATAAAAAAGGTATAAAAAAAGCAATTTTTTGTCACCTTACATCATAAAAAGTGTAATACCAAGTGATCAAAAAGTCATACGCACCCCAAAATCATACCAATCAAACCATCATCTCATCCCACAAAAAATCAGCCCCTACCTAAGACAATTGCCCAAAAAATAAAAATAAACTATGGCTCTGAGCCTATGGCGACACTAAAACATGATTTTTTTGTTTCAAAAATGATATTATTGCGTAAAACTTAAATAAATAAAAAAAGTATACATATTAGGTATTGCCATGTCCATAACGACCTGCTCTATAAAGAATATACTTGGTCTAACCCCTCAGGTGAACACCATAAAAAAGATTAAATAAATACCAAGCGATCAAAAAGTCATACGCACCCCGAAATCATACCAATCAAACCATCACCTCAGCCCGCAAAAACCTAGGACAATCGCTTAAAAAATAAAAACTATGGCTCTCAGACTATTGCGACACGAAAACATGATTTTTTTGCTGTTATGGTGTAAAAAATAAATACAAAAAAAGTATACATATTAAGTATCGCCGTGTCCGTAAGAACCTGCTATATAAAAATATCACATGATCTAACCCCTCAGATGAATGCTGTAAAAAAAGATATAATTTAAAACTGTCACAAAAGCCATTTTTTTGTCACCTTACATCAGAAAAAGTGTAATACTAAGCGATCAAAAAGTCATATGCCCCCCAAAATAGTGCCAATCAAACCGTCATCTCACACCGAAAAAAATGAGCCCCTACATAAGACAGTCGCCCAAAAAATAACTATGGCTTTCAGAATATGGAGACACAAAAAAAAAAATCTTTTTTTTCAAAAATGCTTTATTATGTAAAACTGAAACAAACAACAACAAAAAAGTAGTCATATTTTGTATTGTTGTGTCCGTAACTACCTGCTCTATAAAAACCACATGATCTAACCTGTCAGATGAACATTGTAAATAATATAAAATAATAACGGTGCCAAAACAGCTATTTTTTGTTACCTTGCCTCACAAAAAGTGTAATATAGAGCAACTGAAAATCATATGTATCCTAAAATAGTACCAACAAAACTGCCACCTTATCCCGTAGTTTCCAAAATGTGGTAATTTTTTTTGAGTTTCTACTCTAGGGGTTTATCAGGGGGCTTCAAATGGGACATGGTGTCAAAAAAACAGTCCAGCAAAATCTGCCTTCCAAAAACCATATGGCGTTCCTTTCCTTCTGTGCTCTGCCGTGTGCCCGTACAGCAGTTTACAAACACATATTGGATGTTTCTGGAAACTACAGAATCAGGGTAATAAATATTGAGTTTTGTTTGGCTGTTAACCCTCGCTTTGTGGATTAAAAATGGATTAAAATGGAAAATATGCCAAAAAGTGGAATTCAGAAATTTCATCGACATTTTCGTTTAATTCTTGTGGAACACCTAAAGGGTTAACAAAGATTGTAAAATCAGTTTTGAATACCTTGAGAGGTGTAGTTTCCAAAATGGCACTTTTTCAGTAGATTCTACTCTAGAGGTGCATCTGGGGGTCTTCAAATGTGATATGGCAACTTAAAATTATCCCAGTGAAATCTGCTCTTCAAAAAACATGTGGCATTCCTTTCCTTCTGCGCCCTGCCGTGTGCCCATACAGCAGTTTACTACCACATATGAGGTGTTTCTGTAAACTACAGAATCAGGGTAATAAATATAGAATTTTGCTTGGCTGTTAACTCTTGCTTTTTTAGCGGATTGGAAAATCTTCCAAAGAAGTGAAATTCTGAAATGTGATCTACATTTTCCTTTAATTCTTGTGGAACACCTAAAGGGTTAGCAAAGTTTGTAAAATTATGTAAGCCTCACAAAGTGACTTCAGACCTGAATTGGTCCTTAAAAAGTGGGTTTTGGAAATTTTCTAAAAAATTTCAAGATTTGCTTCTAAACTTCTAATGTCCCAAAAAAAGAAAATGTCATTTACAAAACATGAAGTAGACATATGGGAAATGTAAAGTAATAACTATTTTAGGAGGTATCACTATCTATTTTAAAAGCAGCGAAATAGAAATTTTGAAAATTGCCAATTTTTCCCAATTTTTGGTAAATTTTGTATTTTTATTATAAATAAAAATGTATTATTTTGACTCATATTTACCACTGTCATGAAGTACAAAATGTGACGAGAAAACAATCTCAGAATGGCCTGGATAGGATAAGTAAAAGCATTTCAAAGTTATCAACCACATAAAGTGAAACATGTTAGATTTGCAAAGAATGGCCTGGTCCTTAAAGGGGTTGTCCCATCAGCCCATTTGATACTTACCTGCGGCGAGCGCGACGTCCACTTCCTGGATTCGGCTGGGCGAGCTCAGTCAGCTTGATTGACATCTTCTCCCGGGCGGTACGCGAGCTGTCTTGAACGTGCACGCCGCCGCGCGTGCGCCATGGTGACTTCTTCCTGGCCAGTTTAGTACAGAGCCGGTGTGCGCGTTCACGGCTCTGTACTGTACTGGCCAGGAAGAAGTCACCATGGCGCATGCGCATCGGCGTGCGAGTTCAGGACATCACGTGAATCGGCCGGGAGAAAATACACAGTCTTCTGTGCAAGTGCTACCACAGGATTCGGGGGAAGAGCGCTGGCTTTAACTAGGGGAGACCGAATGACAACAATGAGGTAAGTGGGGATGAATTATCTCAAGAAGGGTGGGAATTGGTTAAGAAAATGTATTTACAAAAATGATCACTGTCAAATCATTAACAGATTTAACAGTGATCCTGTGTCGTATCCTCAGGAAAGGAGCCAATGGAGCTGTGTAGTTCAGGCGCCGGGGGCCACACTTCAACCTCTTATTATTGGGGTATCAGATTCCCCGCCGATCAGCTAGTAATTGCCTGTCCTGATGACAACCCCTCTGAAAAGGTTGGCTCACTTCTGAAACCCGCTCCTATGTCCAGAACAGGGCCCCTGAAGTAAACGGAGAGCAGTAGCTCCTGCTCGGCTATTTCTGGCTGTCCAATGGAAGTGAATGGAGCTGAGCGGTCTCCTTTCACCACTATGGGACTTCCGAAAATATCCGAGCTTGCTTGCTTGACTATATTCTGAACTCCCACGGTGATGAATGGAGAGCATGCTGCACATGCCAGTTGCTCTCTTTTACTTTGAGGGTGTTCCGTTAATTTTCCCTACCCATGAAATTTCCCTACCCTCGTCATCTCCGGTTCCGGCGCAGGAGAGCGCCGCTAACTGTGAACGCGTATAGGGTAGGGAAAATTGACGGCCAACTGTGCATGCGCCGCGGGTAGTGAAAAGTTACAGCCCAGTGCGCAGGCACGAACTCTTGCTGCATCTAGTCTAGTGCCTAGGGTAGGGAAAACTTAGTGCGCATGCGCCGAGGTTAGTGAAAACTTACAGCCCAGCACTGGGCTGTAACTTTTCACTACCCGCGGCGCATGTGCAATTGGCCGTCAATTTTCCCTACACTATGCGCGTTCACAGTTAGCGGCGCTCTCCTGTGCCGAATCCTACTCAGCCACTCAGTGAGCGAGTGGCGTGACACAACTCCTCCCTCACCCGCATACGTCACATCAGACGGAACCGGAAATGACGAGGGTAGGGAAATTTCATGGGTAGGGAAAATTAACGGAAAAGGGGCCCTATTTTGGAGATGGGAGTGGGTCCTAGAGGTGGGACTGGCACTTATCTGACATTGACGGCCTATCCTAGCAATATACCATCAGTGTCTGAGATGAGGCAACCCCTCCAAGCTATAAATGGCCAATCAGTGCTCGAGGACATGTCCTTCCCAATCATCTATTGATATGAATGCCACATGCAGACTGTACAGTTCTGCCCTTATGAAGTATGGAAACCCCGAAGCCTGCGTCTCCCTTCACAAATATGGCCGCCCCGTTCCGTACGCACGCGTACAGAGGCGGAGTCTCCTCAGCCTACGATTATGTATGAACGTGCCCTTTACAAACATGGCGTCCCTTCAAACGGCCGCTCGCACTGCCCTTTTCAAGCATGTCGCCTGCCGCTTCAAGCGCCGGAAGAGGCCAACAAGGTGACCCAAAAGCCGTCGCGGCACGTCTGTTTCTGGTGACGTCGGGTGCTGCCATTGGTGGAGATTGCGGTAGTGTGTGTGTCTGTGTTCCCGGTGTTCTGCCAGATCTCTATAGTTTGCCGAAAGTCTATAGCGGAAGTCACGTGGCGCGCTGCGCAAGCGCACAAGCGTACTTCGGCGAATCACTCCTGCTGGCTCCAGTGCAGTAGTCCGCGCACCGCGCGTGCGCAAACTTAAGGGTATAGAGGCTTCTTAAAGTGACAGTAATCCCCATTAAAATACAGCTCCGCCCCCCCCCCCCAGCACTCATTAATCTACATTCATTTGTACCCTCGCGGGCTCGCTTCGCTCGCCACGCATCGGGCTCGGCCTCGCTGCGCTCGGCATTTAGTAAAACTAACTCTATGCCGCCATTGATAGTAAAGAAGGAAATGGATGGTAAAGAATTTCTTTACCATCCATTTCCTTCTTTACTATTAATGGCGGCACATAGTTAGTTTGACTAACTGCCGAGCGCAGCGAGGGTACAAATTAATGTAGATGCCTGTCACTTTAAGACGTCTCTTGTGCGCACGCGCGGTGGGCGAAGTACTTCAGTGGAGGCTGCAGGGATCATTTGTGGAAGCGCGCTTGTGCGCTTGCCCAGCGAACCACGTGACTTCCGCTATAGACTTTCGGCAAACTATAGAGATCTGGCAGAACACCGGCGACTTCTCCCGAGATCCGGCGAGTGCAGTGACAGAGCAAAGAGCAAGATGGCGGCGCCGGGAGGGGAGATTCAGGTGAGTGAATGCATCCCGCGGCCCGGCCTATTGACGCGCGGGGCTGCGGCTGGAAGCCATAGTCGTCCAGGTGATGGGGCACGACCCGGGACTGTGGTCTGAGCCTGCCCGGCATTGCTGCCTCCATCCCCGAATTTCCTAATCCCAGCGTCACGTGACTGCTGGGCAGTGATGTGGAGCTGGCATCTAAATGGTTAATCCAGAATAATAGAGGAAAAAATGGTTAACCCAGCGCCATAGGCAGGCAGTGATGGTGGAGCCCAGTGAGCCCCAACCTGTGGCTGGGAAACTACAACTCCCAGCATCCAAAGCTTGCCCGAGAGTGCTCATAAATGGTAGTGCTATTGGTTCTTAGCACTTAAAGTAGATGGCAGCGCTCACCCTGGGTCTGTATGCCTTCCCTCGAATTTCACAGAGCCCGATGAAATGAATGGGTGACTGCGGGGAACAGGGTTGTGCCAGGTCCTGCCGAACGGGGACCCATCTCGTTAATGTAGCATGCGCCTCTTAAAGGGGTCCTCCAGACTTTCTTAAAAATCAGGCTGTGTGCTGGCCTGTGGAGAGTAGGTGGTCGGCTCTGTACTTACCTCCCCGCCGCTCCCGACCGGATGTGTTCCTGACTCTTCCTGCATATAATGTGAATGCGGCTGAACAGGGGGGCTCAGGAGCACAGCCAGTCCCGGCGATCTTCAGCGGTACGACGGAGGGGTGAGTACGGAGCAGGCTCTCTCCTCCACAGGTCAGTGCACCGCACAATCTCCTAGAAATACTAGAGAACCCCTTTAATAAATGACGGCCGGCAGCCAGTTTGATAGGACTGACGGGTTAAACAACCGTCTTTAATAAATGTGTCCACTAATAAAGGAGGGTCCGCACCACCCGACATTCCAACCCCTTTAACTTCAGAGAATCTCTTGCTTTTATTTTAGGAAATTGCATAAATAGCAATTCCCAATACGTTCCTGTTATCGGCCTACAGACAGGTGCACTCCAGTAGGAGAGCAGCGGTGCCACGGGGTTGTCTCTGCTGCAGACAAACACTGGCTTAAAGCGTACATGCGTGACCCCCCCCCCCCCATTCATACGGGGAGCACAGGACCCTATTCTCGTGATTGCTGGGGCTCCAGCTGTTTGACCCCCCCCCCAATTGATCTGACCCCTTTAAGCTGGGCAGTCCGCTCCCAGCCAAAAGAGAGAGCGCCGCTGCCAGACACTTGTGATAACCCTTATCTCCTAGGACAGGGATGCCCCAACCTGCGGCCCTCCAGCTGTTGCAAAACTACAACTCCCAGTATGCTTGGACTGCATACAGCTGCTAGGGCATGCTGAGAGTTGTAGTTTTGCAACAGCTGGAGGGCCGCAGGGTGAGCATCCCTGTCCTAGGGTAAAAGGATCGGGGGAATAAAAAACAGTTATCTGATCCTTCTCTTTCCCGACATCTTCTGTCGGGAGCCCCCCACACATTGGGTTGTCAGCCGGACCCGCCTTTCGGCCCACAATACACTGTGTATGGGGGCTTTTAGGGTATATTCACACGGGCAGGTTTTTTAAGCCAAATTTAGTAGTGGATTTAAAAAAAAACTGAAGTAGAATCTGCCGTCTTTGAGTCATACATGATTTTTGGCTTTGCAAAACCTGCACGTGTGAATGAGACGTTGCATCCACGGCAGGGGAACCCGGACTGCTAGAAATGGCGCCCTACATCCTGCCACGTCTGCCTGAGGCGTGTGCCGTCCATGTTCTCCGCAGCCCGCACACTTAACCCATTGGTTTTAATGTGCATGTTCACACATCTGTGTTTCCCCAGGGGTTCGGGGGTCACGCCAAGGGAGCACACCCTATTTTTGTCCGTGTTTATGGGTCCATCCCGCCCAAAACGCAGGCCCAACATGGGTGACGTCCGTGTGTCCTCTGTATTCCACGGATCGTCACTAGGAAATACTCTTGAAATTAATTTTCCACTGAACAATGTTCGTGGAATGCGGATGACACCCAGACCAAAACACGGATCCTTCGCGGGAGAGCCCCACTGACCATAGACAGGGACGTGTGAATGCGGCCTTACTATCAGGCAGTTTCCATTGTTGATGGGGGAATGTCTGTGTGCGCACCTTGCTGACTCGTCTCTGCTCTCCCGTCCCGCTAACCACTGCAGACGGCGCTTTTTTTAATAAAACATCTGTGCGCCGCTTGGACTTCATTCAGGAATTTTTACGGGCGAGAAATGCTTCACTCATTAACCAGATCACTCCGTTTCACGGCTGATCTGTGCCACTAATATATGTAGCAGAGGTGGGAATGTGCTCCAG
Source organism: Bufotes viridis (assembly GCA_033119425.1). Classification (NCBI taxonomy): domain Eukaryota; kingdom Metazoa; phylum Chordata; class Amphibia; order Anura; family Bufonidae; genus Bufotes; species Bufotes viridis. The sequence continues at coordinate 35,530,613 of CM065597.1, read as the reverse complement.
GTTTGCACCAGCGGGGACTGTACTCTGGCCGTATCCTGCGGCTGGGACAGTTCAGTATTTTGCCATAGGAGTGCCTTCTGCCAGGCCCAAATAGCCAGGGTGGCATCGGAGTGCCACAGGCACCAGTCGGGTACCGCCGTCTCCTCGCCATGCCCCTGCAGGTTGGATTGGCTGCACGGTGACGATGGAAGTTATTTTTTCAATCTGACCTCATCGGCAGCTGGTGAATATTCCTGACCGCGCGGTCACGTGGCGCTAGTGCTGTGCCGGACACAGCGCCCATTGTTCTACCGCAAACATCACACAGAAGGGCAAAGGCCTGTAGGGTATAAACAGGAGAAAACAAAAAACTGCGCCACCCTTGGAAATGGGCCGTGTCTGGTATTGCAGTCTGTTGATAGAAGCACCTCTGATGACACGTATGTTTCCCGTGTAATAAATCAAAGGCATCTGTTCTTAGGACTCGTGTCATGCAGTTCCTCTGTTATTCCAGCTGGCAGTCTGACTGAAGCTCCCTCTGGGTGTTACCACTTGGCGTGTGTTCACAGTCTGGCACTGGTTGGATGCATGGGCAAGCCCCAAACGGGTAGCGCCCAGTTGTACTGTTATTCACAAGCTTCCAGTAGGAATAAAAGAGGAACTGCAAAATCCAGCGAGCGGCTGATGGACTACAAGTACGTGCGCGCCGAGGTGGCCACCTGCAGTATTATGACGTCAGGTCTAGCTCTGTCATTGGGAAAATAGAAAACAGGAATCACTGGTTTTTATTTTGATGATATTGAAACTACCAACAAACTAGAGGCGCAGCGGGGATCCTTCATGTACCAGGAGGACTGCCCCTTTAAGAGGATTCCCAGGGTTAGAAAATGCTCCTCTCTCCATAAACAGCGCCACTCTTGCCCACAGGCTGTTCCTGGTATTGCAGTTCATCTCCCAGACACAGCCAGTGAATGAGAGTGGCACGGTCTGTGGCGACGAAAGCAGTCCTTTCCTAAAGGGGTTCTCCGGCCTGCAGAGATTGCTGATCTATTCTCGGGGGTCCGGCACGCAGCAGCCCTACAGACCGTGTCCGTCTATATAAACTGGAAATTCTGCTGATTACTGGGTGCCCCCTTGTAATTCTGTGGTGGCCTTCAGTAACTGCGGAGGTGGCCTTAGGTTGCCATGCTGGGAGTAAGTAGTTGATTCACACGTTGGAGACCATTGCCATGAAGGAATCTATACAGGGGAACTCCCATCATGTGGTCGCAGGAGACCTTCGCCTGGAGAGTCATTATAAATGTCTTCCATCATTTGTACGTTTTTTGTTGCAGTTTTCAGTTGTTCGGTCCTGGTCACGCCCCCGGTTGAGGCCTAGTGGTAAGGTGTGAGCTTCAGTATAATGGAGGCCGCTCCGCTTTCCAGTGTTGATTTTGGGATGGGGTGCCGTTGTTTCCAGGCTTTCCTCGTGAACCCCTCGTGGTGTGAGGCAGTGGCGGGATCGTCTCTGTAGTGGAAACACTCCCTCTGTGTGTATAATACAACGGCGCCATTGATTCTTGTGTAGCGTGGCCGGGCCCGGTCGGGTTCAGCTTTAGGGTACTTTCACAGTACCCTAGTGTGATCTGGCAGGCAGTTCCGTCGTCGGAGCTGCCTGCCGGATCCGCCGTTCAGTGTGACAACTGACAGCATTTGTAGACGGATCCGCTTGTCATGCAGATGGACGGATCCGTCCTGCAGTCTTTTTCCCAGTTTTCCCAGTTTTTCCCAGTCTGCGCATGCGGATCCGGCAGTAATGCAAGTCAATGGGAATTAGTGCCGGATCCGGCATTCCGGCGACTGATCAGGCATTTTGGATGGACATAATACCGCATCGTGCTGCGGTATTATGTCCGGCTAAAACGCCCGACAGTGACTGAACGGAAGGCATACTGATGCAAACTGAACGGATTTCTATCCATTCAGATTGCATGGGGATATGCCTGATCAGTTCTTTTCCGGCATAGAGACCTATTGACAGAACTCTATGCCAGAAAAGAATAACGCAAGTGTGAAAGTACCCTTAAACATGGCGCGGTCCTCGGAGAGATGGCGGTCACAATACCGGAGCCTGTTCCCTGCAGTGGCGCCTGTCTTGTCCGTGGGCTTTGGCCAGTATTACAGCTCAGCCCTGTCCCGAATTCAGGGACTATAGGATCAGGCAAGACGTTAATAATAAAATAACCCAGGAACTTGGCGTCAGCGGTTGATTTGTTTGGTCGCGCTGCTATGCAGACTGGTACTAATGCTAAAAATAGGGACACTGGTGAAACTGGACCGCTCTCCCATGTGCCTATGGAAGTTCGGGCCGGGTCAGACGTAAGCCTCATGCACGCAACTATTTGTTATTGCATTTTTTGCGCATAGCATTCTGATCTATTCACTCCTAGGGGGGCGTGCACATGTCAGTGTTTTTTGCTGATCCATTTTCCCCCTCGCCTATGACAGCACCCCTGGGACAGGTGGAATTGGAATCGCTGTTTGAAGGAATCATTGCTGCGGGGGCCCCAGCTTTTTCAAGTATAAGGAGGGTTACCTCTGGCAGCGTAAGCCTCTTGTAGGAGCCGCTGCGACAAGACTGGGCTCCCACCTCTTCCTACCCCCTACGGTCTCCTTCCCGGACTGGGCGGGTTACGGCCTTCCTGGGTGCAGCGGACCTCTGCGGGCCGTATTTCGCATGTCTGGCTGCCAGCACGTGTAGAATGGACGTCGCTTCTGGTTGGCAGAGGGAGGAAGCGCTGTGCTGCAGACCGGAAGTGGGGACCGGCCTGCGCGCGCCAGGAGAAAAGACCAGCCAGCTCGCTGTCATGCCGGTGGAGAAGAAGCTGACAGTTCCTCCATTATAGAGCAGGCTCGGGCGCTGTTACCACCAGTGATACACCGGTACCAGGGGGAGTAAGAGGGGCTGTTCCCCATTGACATCAGTGTTATGTATTTGCTCATGGGGGCCATCTTCTATGCCTAGATATGAGTCTTCAGATATGAAGGTCTCCAGATCAATCTGTTAGCGGCCTGCTTAAAAATCACCCTAGTACCGCTGTGGCCGCATCTACCCCCTCCCCCCTCCAGTGACAGTGATGTATTATCTGGTTTGGAGGAAGAAGGGGAATGGCAATCTCCTAAGGATTCTTCTGAGGACGAGTCTGCAGGAAAGCCGCTCTTCCATGCTGAGAACACCTGCCCCGGGTAAAGTGGTTAGAGCGTCTATGAGAAATGACCACAGTCCGTTCAGGACTCTGTTTGAGGACCTAGGTCCTAGAAAGAGAGAGGTTTTAACGTCCATAAAAATATTTAGGCTGGCCTAAAGGGATTCTGTCACCAGTTTTCACCCCTTTGAGCTAAACATATGCTCATGGTCTCCATGATTCCTAATGTGGGCTTATAAATGCGATCTGTAGCTTAGTTTTGGCAAAAAACAGGTTTTACTAACCTGTCAGTCATAAAAATAAGGTGCCCAAGGGGAGGTCCAGGGATGCAGGGTGCCCGGCTGCAGCCATCGCCGTTGGTGCCCAGCGCCGCCTTCGCTAGAGAAGAAGCATCCAAGCAGTCCGTACGGACGCATCAGGCTGAGCCTGTGCGCATGCGCGGCATCTCACAGCGGGAGGGAGGGGCGGCACAGAGAAGTAGGAAGCGGCGCAGAACTCTGGCAAGGCGGCGATGGCTGCGGCCGGGCACCCTGCATCCCTGGACCTCTCCTTGGGCACCTTATTTTTATGACTGACAAGTTAGTAAAACTTTTTTTGCCAAAACTAAGCTACAGATCGCATTGATGAGCCCACATTAGGAATCATGGAGACCTGAGCATGAGCATATGTTTAGTTCAAAGGGGTGAAAACTGGTGACAGAATCCCTTTAACAAAGAGTGGAAGGAACCTGATAATTTTTTTTTTTTTTTATTTTTATTCCTTCCTCTGTTAAACGTACATATCCTTTTAATGAACAGGTTTCCGCATCTTGGGATAGGGTTCCTAAGCTTGATGCCCCTGTGGCCAAAATGTTTAGGAAGGCAGCGCTTCCCTCTGAAGATATGGGATCTCTTATAGATCCGATGGTTAAAAAAGAGCAGAGATTTATAAAAAATTATAAAAAAAAAAATTGGGAAGCCTCGGCTGCAGCATTTAAGCCTGCCATTGCTGCCACTTGTGTTGCTAGGTCCCTAAAACTTTGGGATGGGGGAATTAGAAGCTGACATTAAAGGGGACACCCGCAGGGAGCAATTGCTTTCCTCCGTCCTGACTATTGATAATGCTTTGGATTTTTGGCTAAAGCTTCTGCGGACTCCTTAAGACTAGGGCTGCAGCGATCGATTATTTTAGTAATCAAGTATTCTATCGATTTAATCCAATGATGAATCAAGTACTCTAATAAGAAAACATTTTTTTAAATGAATTAAAAGAACATTTTCCCTCATGAAAACTCATCAGGGCTGGAATGAGGATGCTAGTTCAAGATCTAAGCTCTGTGCCGTTCCATGTCAGGGCGAATTTTTATTTGGGCCTGTTTTGGTTGATTTGCTAGAGAAGGCCTCAGATAGAAAAAGGGCTTCCCCTCTACCCGTCAGCAGCCCCCTAGGGGGGCTTTCCGTCCCAGGTTTAATAGTGAGAGCTTCTAAGGGAAGGAAAGGGCAAAACATCGTGCAGGAGGTGCCAAAAAGTCTAAGGGGTTTCTTTTTTCCAGGTGCCTCAAAGAAACAACCCCAATGACTCCAGGCCCCCAGTAGGAGGTCGTCTGTCTTTCTTTTCCCATCAATGGTAGAAGATCTCCAACCTTCCCTGGATAAATTCTGTTAGGGCTTGAGATTAAAGTTTCAAGTTTACTAAAAGAAAGTTTGGTTATAACAAATGCGGTGAGATTTCCCAAAGCAGTCGGCTATTGTGGCGGAAGTTTTTTCTTCCCTCCTAGAGAAGCTTGAAATGTTTGAAGCATTTATCTAGTGTACGAGAGGCTCGGATGGAGTCCATCAGGTCGTCGAGAAACTGAGGGATGCGTATTATCCTGTCACTATCCATCCCAGACATCCGAGGTTTTTGAGGGTTGCAGTTCAGCTAAAGGAAAGAATCCTACAACTTCAGTTCCGAGCCCTACCATTTCAGCTGTCCCAGGCCCCGAGGGTCTTCACCAACCTTGTATTAGAGATGTTGGTCCATGTCCGGGAGAGGGAGGTACCGTATTTTCCAGCGTATAAGACGACCCACTACTTTTCCTGTTAAAATATGGGGTTTGGGCTATACTTGCTGTATAAGACTACCCCTTTTCCAACGCACACCAAATAAAAATTGGGTGGTCAGCTCTCCCTGCCTCCCCAGCCCTCCCTGTCGGGGGCCGCTTCAGGAGCGACTGGCCGGGTTGCAGCGCACGGTGGCTCACCTAGAGGGGCCTGTCCCTGAAGCTGGAGAAGGATCAGCTCCTCCAGTCCGGCTCGGAAGTGAAGAGGACCTTTCACTGGTCCAATGATTGTTAGATAACGATATGTATGTGTAGAGCGGCGCCCAGGGATCTCCCTGCACTTACTATTATCCCTGGGCGCCGCTCCGTTCGCCCGCTGTGGCCCCGATTACTGGCGCATGCGCCTTATGCGAATTACAGCTAATCTTGCTGCGGGGCGGAGACATCCTCTTCTGCCCTGGGCGTCTCCTTCTCCAATCGCAGCGCTCAGCTCACAGCCTGGGAGAAAAAATCCCTGGGCGCCGCTCTACACGGTACATGTCATTATCTAACAATCGTTGGACCGGTGAAAGGTCCTCTTAAGTTTCAGCACGCAGTACACCGGCGTATAAGACGACCCCGACTTTTGAGAAGAGTCTTATACATCTGAAAAGACAGTAGTTATCATCCCCTTCCTAGACGACTTTCTTCTTATTGCCAAATCAAGTCAGATCCTTCCTTCTAGGACATATTGTTTGATTGAGGGAGGTTCTATAGAAACTGGGTTGGGATGTAAATCTCAAAATATCCAGTTTGTGCCCAAATCAGATCTCAGAGGTGCCTGCCACCCCCACAAAAGCTCTTTTGATTAAGTCAAAGGTTCAGGTTCTTCTCTCCCGTCAGTCGGTTTTCTTGAGGGAAGCCATGTCTGTGCTGGGTCTCGTGACGGCCGCTATTCCAGGGGTAGAATGGGCCCAGTATCGTTCCAGACATCTTCGGATTCTGGAGTGGGAGTCGGGACAGGTGTATCTTTTCTCCGGATGCGAAAATCTCTCTATCACCTCAAGGATCCGGGGTGGTGGATAGATTGTAAAATCTACAGAAAGGTGTACCTTGGCAGAGGGAAGCAGTTCTCTCCTTGACCACAGACGCCAGTCCATCCGGATGGGGAGCCCATGTGGAATCTCTTCTGCTACAGGGTAGTTGGGACAATTATCCACCATATAACAAGAGAATGTTTTTACATGTGTGGGAACAAACAAAAACGCCAATAACGTATACACAACCGCACATCGGAGTACCAACATTACATCTTTATTGTTAGAATAGATTAATAAATAGACATACATGAAAATATGCAGGAGATGCAAAATATGGAACAAGAAGGTCCCCCGCACTCCAGAGGAGCCCAGGGTTCAAGTGAAAAAATAAAGTGGGGATGTTTTAATATATAAATGTAAAAATTGAGAGACTGGCACACCACTTGTTGAACGGTGCTCTGTGTCTGGGACAAGCCCAAGAATACAAATGTGCAAAAAACACGGCACTCGTATAGTAAAGATATGCTGAAAAATCACATTTATTAAATAGCCACCATCATGAATATTTCATACAAAGAGGGCCAACGTTTCGGTCACAAAGGACCTTCATCAGGGCCTGTTCAGAACGCCACCGGCTCCTGCACTACTTGTTCTGAACAGGCCCTGATGAAGGTCCTTTGCCAGCGTGGCCTGCTGTATGAATATTCATGATGGTAGCTATTTGTAAATGTGATTTTCAGCATATCTTTACTATCACAGTGCCGTGTTTACACGTAATATATGAATGAGCCTCTAGGAGCAACGGGGGCGTCGCTATTACACCTAAAGGCTCTGCTCTCTCTGCAACTGCTGCGTCCCCTGCACTTTGAGAGGACCAGGCAGTGACAATGTCATCACACGTGGCCCTGTCAAAGTGCAGAGGGCGCAGCAGTTGCAGAGAGAGCAGAGCCTCTAGGTGTAATGGCAACACCTTCGTTGCTCCTAGAGGCTCATTTGCATATAAGAAAACGTCATATTTCTCAGCAATGCGGGCACATATGAACATAGGACCCACACAAATGCCTTCAGCTGCCAAGCGCACATGTAACAGGTCAGCCAGTGTCATAGGTACAAATCTGCTGACAGATGCCCTTTAAGGGGGCCAATCACAAGGCCGTATCCGTTTTGCGGTCTGCAAATCACAGATGGGGTCCTTGCGCTCCCCCCATTTGTAACAAAGCCTATACTTGCTGGCAATAAGGATAAGAATAGGACATGTTCTATTTTTTTCGCGGGACCACGGTACAGATATGGACAGTACACGTCGTGCTTTCCACATTTTTTGTGGCTCTATTGAATATGTATGGGTCCACATCTGACTAAAAATACAGGTGTATGAATGGGGCCTAATGGGGTCTTTTTTTTCACGCTGGATGTCAGACAGGGCAGGAGAGTGTGCGGGGCCTGGGCTACCCCTGTACCTACCTCTGCTCTTACTAACGGGTATTATGGATTATTTCTGGATTATCAGATTGATGGCGTATTAAGATATATTTAGCGGTGCGGCTTATACTGTGTAATAGGGATACGAGGAGAACCCTTCTGTATGTATTTCCCTTCTCGGCGTCAGTCCTTTAGGGACCTTATTCCTTTATGTGCCGATGTTCTTGATGAAGTATTGCAGCAGACAGCCGCTTAACCCCTTCACCACTGGAGCTCTCAGTGCTGCTGCTGCACGGCGCCTAATCAGACAAATGGCATTTTAAGGGGTGATTTATTTCAGCGGGTGCACCCCTGCAGGAGTACAAATTCCAGTATCCCGTATGTGGATTTACAGTACAGTATATGGATACAGCACTGTGCTACCTTGTGTGACCCCATCAGTCACCTCCTGCAAGTGGCCCTATAGACTAAAGGGCCCCATGCACATGAGCACAAAGTCAACTGACGGACATGTGATGAGTGAGAGGGATAGGAGGAGTGGCGCGGAATTCTACACGTTCCACCCTTTTTTTCATGGGGCATAAAACATTGCCGAGCGTGCATGTGTATGGGGGGGTGGAGAGGAAGGGCTGTCGGCTGGACGCTTTCTGCGGTGGAAAACGCCTCATTGTTGATGTTGGTGGGAATCCGCTCAGGAATTTATTGGGGTGGGAGCAGCACCCGAAATTCTTTTTGAAACGGACTCCAAAAAATCTGTGTCCGGAATCGTATTTGAAATCGCACGGATTTCTGAGGCAGATTTAGTGATTGACTGATTCCGGTTGTGACAAGTTATCCCCCACTGCCGGGACCGCCACACTTCACGAGAATGGGGACCCCTGAAATGGACAGAGGGGCAGGTTGGGCACCGGTGCCCTATTCATCTCTACGGCAGTTCCTGAGGCAGCCAAGAACGGTGCTCGACCATTTCCGGAACTCCCCTAGAGAAGAATGGAGCACAGTCCACATCCCCAACCTGCCACGGGACGCCCATTGTTGTGATAGGTGGGGGTCCACACTAGGGGTCGACCGATATTGATTTTTTTAGAGCCGATACCGATACCGATATTCTGTGAACTTTAAGGCCGATAGCCGATATTTTATACCGATATTTTGCGCATTTTAATTTTTGGATTTTTTTTTTTCTGTTACGGCGTCCGCCGCTTTTTAAAAAAAATATATTTTAATAGTTTGGACTTTTTGGGCACGGCGATATGTTTTTTTATTTGTTTATATATTTTATATGTAAAATTGGAAAAGGGTTAATTTATACTTAATATTTTGGTGTTTTTTTACTATTTTAAATTTTTTTACTTTTTATTTTATTACTATTTCCCCCCCTAGGGGTAGAACCTGGGCTCTTTACATCCCTTGTCCTATTCACCTAATAGAGATCTATCAGGGTGAATAGGACCTCACCTGTCCCTGCTGCCCTGTGCTATGGGCACACAGCAGCAGGAACCATGGCAGCCAGGGCTTCAGGAGCGTCCTGGCTGCCATGGTAACTGATCGAGCCCCAGCATTACACTGCTGGGGCTCCGATCAGAAAGGAAGGTGGGGGACCCTGTGGCCACTGCCACCAATGATATCAATACTGAAGGGATGGGGGGGAGGAGGGGAGGGACGACGCACTGGCCACCAATGATAATAAGGTTTAAGATATTACAAGCACATTGCCCAGACCCTGCCTCTGATGAGAGCTGCGATCAGCGGCAATTAACCCCTCAGGTGCGGCACCTGAGGGGTTAGTGCCGCGGATGCAGCTCTATCAGAGGCAGGGTCTGGGCAATGTGCTGTAATATCTTAAACCTATTATCGTGGTAGCCAGTGCACCCTCAGCCCCGCCTCCTCTGCTCTCATTGGTGGCCAGTGCGCCCTCAGCCCCTCCTCCTCCTCTTCTCTCCCTTGGCAGTGCGGCACAGGGGGAAGGAGGGACTGCCTCCTTCTCCCCTGTGCTGCTGAGGGAACATGGCCGCGCTGAGAGCGGCGCGGCAATGTTCTGTTATAGCACAGTTATCGGTATATCGGCCTGGTTAGGGGCCGATACCGATAACTGTGCAAATCATCAATATCGGCCGATAATATCGGCCAAACCGATAATCGGTCGACCCCTAGTCCACACTGATCTAATAGTTATCCCCTATCCTGTACCACCGCCCTCCTATGTTATCCCCTGTGCCACAACCGGAATACCGCTTTCACCCTGTGAACGTACACTTACCCCTCTACATTCTGTTCCCACTGAAGAAACCTTTTTTTCGCCATTCCTCATCTTGTTTGGCGAGAATCCTGAATATCTGCTGTTTTTAATCACAGGCCAGCCTCAATGGCTCTGTCGGGACTGAAGCAGCCATCGCTCCTGACCAACAGAATGCCCAGCAGCAGCCGCCACCCCCCAACGCATGGCAGGTGATTAAAGGGGTCCTCTTCAGGTAAGTGCTCTTTTCATACCTGCCGTCAGGGCTCCTTCACACAGCATTATTTACTGGCATTTTAAAATGCCTGATTTTAGAACTCCTGTTTTTTTTTTTTCACAGCAACCATGTTTTGTATAGTGTATGTAGCCTTTTTATATAGTATAGCTTTTCCATTCATTTCTTTCCTGTGGAATAATTGTTGAAAATACCGTATCCAGGCTGTGCTGTGTTTGTGCACATTGTAGATGGTGCTTTTTGTATTGCACTCTAAACTTGGGAGTAATTCCGGCCACAAAGCTAAACTGCCGTTAAACACCATGAAAAAGTGGCATTTTTCAGAAAAATGCTGTGTGCAAAACCAGCCTAAAGTAGCATTTCTACAAAAAATGATTCTCCGACCTGATAGAAAGGTACATGATGTAATCTGTAGTGAAGGAAATCTTCTTAGGCCTCTTTCACACGAGCGTGACACATTAGGTCCGGGTGCGTTCAGTGAAGTAGTGGTGCGCTGCGTGAAAAACGCAGAATATAGAACATGCTGCGTTTTTCACGCAACACAGGACTTGTGCTTGGGGAAAAAAAACTGCTCATGTACACAGACCCATTGAAATGAGTGGGTCAGGATTGAGTGTGGGTGCTATGCGTTCACGTCACACATTAAACTCGCATGTGTGAAAGGGCCCTTACCAGTGACTGTATTTGTGAGTTATAACCTCCCTTCTGATCCTTAGCTGTGTCATGTGACCAACTCTCTGATCTTTAACTGACACAGGACAGGAAGTCAGTTACTTCACTATTCATTCCTGTGAGACTGACCGTGAGGCTCCCATAGGAATTATGTGTGGCTTCCTGTCCACACATAAGATGTTGTGTTATTTGGAGAGTCAAAATGCTGGTCACATGACACAGCTGAGGATCAGAAGAGAGGTTATAACTCAAATACACAGCGCCACATTGTACAGTGGCTGTATTTGGTATTGCAGCTTCTCACTTGAATGGGACTGAAGGCCACAAGGCCTCTTCTAGGCTGAGGTGTAGGGAGTCGGACTCCGCCGATCTGATATTGATGACCATCCATACCAAATTCCTGGAAAACCCCTTTAATTGCAATAGTGGCAAAGTGTGAGATTAGGAATGGATCCTGTGAGTGTCCAAACCATCGAGGCCTCCTTCTGTAGTAACAGGAGATACCCCCCCCCCCCCTCCATGCCTAAATGACTGGTTTGATATTGGCGCTATATTTTAGTATACCACCACCTTCTGTGCAATGATCTTCAAGGTTCTGCCCCCTGTCAGAACTCTTTATATGACAGTATTGATGATTCCTTGGGATCTGGCTGGAAGCAAGCACTGCGTTCAGGTAGCGCCTCGCTAGGGCTTATTGCCCAAGAGATCACCTAGATTAGATGAAATGTGCCAGATGTCTCTTCCCAATTAGTAGTAGAAATGCACTTTGAGTAGAGTGCAGGCTTCATGTCAGACCCTCAAGGTGTTATGGGGTGGTGGGTTGTCCACTGGCGTAGACCTAATGAGGAGCGTTATAGAGGACCCTGTATTTCCTCCAATATGAAATCTATAAGAGCGCATGCAACTAAGTTTGAAATTTTCAAAAATGTCATCTACACGGTGCAGTAATTGAGCTGCTGTGCTGTTTTTGAAGCATGTCAATTGTTTGTGCAGATTTTCAGTGCAGATTACAGCCTTTGCAATTCACAGGGTGAGATCCAGGGCAAATCCGAAAGTAGCACCCTGGATAGGTCCTCAGTATCTGATCGGTGGTGGTCTGACACCCTGGACCCCCGCCGATCAGCTGAGAAGACAGTTGCGCTCGGCCTTCTCTTTTCCCAGGCCATTAGCGACACGTTCATCGTTCACGTGGCCTAGGAGCAGCTCAGTTCAAGTGAATGGTGCTGAGCGCGATACCAAGCACAGCCATTATACAATGTACGGAGCTGTGCTTGGTGAGCTGCAAGAGGAGAGCCGGTGCCTTCTCTAAACAGCTGATCGGCGGGGGTCTCCACCAATCAGATACTGAGGACCTATCCCGAGGATAGGTCATTGGTAAAACAAAAAAAAAATCTCAGAAAACCCTTTTAAGTGGCAGGAATGTGTTTTGACAGGTTCTCTCATATTTTTTCTTTTACAGGATCTTTATCATATGGGCCATCAGCAGCTGGTTCCGCAGAGGCTCAACTCCCCAGGACCAAACCACATCTGCTGGGGTTCCACGACCCCCCAGCCGCAACCTCTTCCCTAAAGAGACATTAATGGTATGATTTATATTGTTTATATTCTACTGCAGGGAGCAGCACCACTACTACAGTGTACCACGCTGCTACAGAAGGGAGCAGCACCACTACTACAGTGTACCACGCTGCTACAGAAGGGAGCGGCACCACCACTACAGTGTACCACTCTTCTACAGAAGGGAGCGGCACCACCACTACAGTGTACTGCTCTACTACTGCAGGGAGGGGCACCACCACTACAGTGTACTGCTCTACTACTGCAGGGAGGGGCACCACTACTACAGTGTACTGCTCTACTACTGCAGGGAGGGGCACCACCACTACAGTGTACTGCTCTACTACTGCAGGGAAGGGGCACCACCACTACAGTGTACTGCTCTACTACTGCAGGGAGGGGCACCACTACTACAGTGTACTGCTCTACTACTGCAGGGAGTGGCACCACCATTACAGTGTACCTCTCTACTACTGTAGGGAGCGGCACCACTGCTACAGTGTACTGTGCTGATACTACAGGGAGCGGCACCACCACTACAGTGTACCTCTCTACTACTGCAGGGAGCAGCACCACTACTACAGTGTACCTCTCTACTACTGCAGGGAGCGGCACTACTACTACAGTGTACCTCTATACTACTGCAGGGAGCAGCACTACTACTACTGTGTACCTCTCTACTACTGCAGGGAGCAGCACCACTACTACTGTGTACCTCTCTACTACTGCAGGGAGCAGCACCACTACTACTGTGTACTGTGCTGATACTGCAGGGACTGGCACCACTGCTACAGTGTACTGTGCTGATACTGCAGGGAGCGGCACCACTGCTACAGTGTACTGTGCTGATACTGCAGGGACTGGCACCACTGCTACAGTGTACTGTGCTGATACTGCAGGGACTGGCACCACTGCTACAGTGTACTGTGCTGATACTGCAGGGACTGGCACCACTGCTACAGTGTACTGTGCTGATACTGCAGGGACTGGCACCACTACTACGTTGTACTGGGATTCTACAGCAGGGAGCAGCACCATCCTGAGGATAGGTCATCTGTATAAAAATCTTTAAAAACCCTTTTAAAGTGGTTGTCTCTTGATACCTTTTTTTAAATTGAATTATACACTGCTCGTTTCCAGGAGTTATGACCACCCTGCAATCCAGCAGCAGTGGTCGTGCTTGCACACTATAGGAAAAAGCATCGGCCTCTCTGGTAGCCTGGACCATGGGAGCGCACAGTCATGCATACACAACAGCTCTCATCCAGGCCACCTCATATCTGTGCTACAATGGTGGTCGTAACCCCTTGGATATAAGCAGTGTATAATGTGATGGAAAAATGAATCTAGCCATCAAAGGAGGCAATATGGAGAATCACAATACATTAGTAAGTGCCTTGTATTCACTTCCTCTACATGATAAATGTCATCAATGCAGGAGTGAGACAATCCCTTTAAATGCACCACAACGTCGTGCGACAATCAATAACTTGGGTGCAAATTACGGCAACACAGGCTGCTGCAAAAACTGTCTTTACAACTTCTGATGATAAATCTCCCCTATTGTGTTTTCGGCAGGACCTCTATGTGTTCCTTTCAGAGCAGGAACATTTCACAGATTTTAACACCTCTACTGCCCTCGTCTGGGAGCAGCGAGATCTGGTGTACGGGGACTGGAGCAGCGGTGAAAATGGCGATGGCTGCTACGAACAGTACTCCGAAATCAATATTCCAGAGGTAAGGAATTTTTGTTGCACTTGCTGAATATGTAAGCTTCATTGGGTCCTGAGTAAATCTACATTGCTGCTTTTGGATATTTCTCAAAACCTTCCACTGTTTATTCTATATGAGAAAATGTCGACCATGACGTCACTGGCCTAGGAAAAGCTGAGAGAAGGCCACTGCTCCACTCCGAGCGGCGCTGCCTTCTCAAACAGCGGATCACCGGGGGTCCCGGGTGTCGGACACCCACTGATCAGATACTGATGACTTACCCAGAGGCTAGGTCATCAGTTCAAAAATCTCAGCGAACCCCTTTAAGCTAATTTGTGTCTGCAAATTTTTAACCTCTTAAAAATGATCCAGTCTGCCTTTCACTTAAGTAATGCAAAGAACATAAGGAATGCGTTGTGTAATCGGCCTGGCCCGGCTGGTGTAGGCCTGTACTCCTTGTATCGCGGGGTGAGACGGAGGCTCCAGCTGTGCATTAATATACTTCTCTCAGGAACATGCATTGTAAGCACATTCTAAGCCAGGGGTAGGCAACCTCCGGCACTCCAGCTGTTGTAAAACTACAACTCCCGGCATTCATACTTGCTCTGCTCTTCTAAGAAATATCATAGAAATGAATGGAGCATGCTGGGAATTGTAGTTTCACAACAGCTGAAGTGCTGAAGGTTGCTGATCCCTGTTCTAAGCAATATGAAGCCAAAACCAGATACGCGAGTAACCCTGCCGCATATGCGGAGACTGCCAGTGGAGTCCAAGTCCCTGATGCTGAAGGGAAGGTCACAGCTAGGGGTGGGCGATGTAAACGATATACGATAATTTCACCGTAAATTTGGGCTATAATATAGATTTTAGCTATATCGCCATATCGTGATAGATGACCACGGAGCGGTAGTGAATTGCAGAAGCTTCTCACTCACCGCTCCGTGGCCTCCTGACACTGCACCGCGCTGCAGGGCCTTGCGTTCACACATCGTCAGCGAAGTTGGCTGACGCTGTGTGTGACGTCAGGTCCCTCCCAGTGCATGCTGGGAAGAAGACTTGGTCCGTCTCCTGCGGACTCCAGCCAGCCGCGCACCCTGCAGGAAAGGTAAGTATATTTGGTTAGTATATTATCCCATACCCGGCACCTATGACTGCTTGAATACAAATGTAACCTGCGTGTGCCGGCCATATCCCATACCCGGCCTCTATGACTGCGCGCTGCGATCCGCCGCAATTAACCCCTCAGGTCTATAATGAGACTTTTTCTTTTTTTTTTAGGCCTCTTTCACATCAGCGTTTTTGCTTTCCGTCCTAGAGTTCTGTCCTCGGGGCTCTAGGACGGAAAGATACTGATCAGGATTATCCCAATGCATTCTGAATGGAGAGAAATGATGTCTTCCGTTCAGTATGTGAACGTTTTTTGGACGTTGACAAAACCGCAGCATGCTGCGGATTTGTCTCTGTCCAAAAATCCGGAAGACATGCCGCAAGGTTGGATCCGGAATTAATGCCCATTTAAAAGCATTAATCCGGATCTGACTTTAAGCTAAACGTCGTTTCGGCGCATAGCTATGTGATCCATGCAACGCAGGGACCCGGTGACGTCATCAAGGAGCGCCCCGACCGCCGCACGGAATGTACGTTCGCTTTTCCCGGCTCCCCGCTTCTTTTCAATGGCTGCCGGGACTTTAGTAGCTCTCTGGCTGCCATGGTTACTTGAAAACATTTTAAAGACTGATCAGTCTTCAATATGCTTTCAGTTGTCTTGCGTTGTGACGGATCCGGCGGGCATTTCCGGCAACGCAAATGTGAAAGAGGCCTTACTGTTTTGTCTCTTCCATGGCTATACAGACCTGTTCATCTCCATGGTAACAGACAACAAACAAACCCTGTGTAGTCTGGTCCTGAAGTTGTCCTCTCTTGTATCTGTCCACTGCTGATATACCAGTTGTGTGTTAGAAATAAGTAGGGAGCAAACAGAAGGGAGTATGACTGCAGTATCAGACTATAGATGGATTGTTGTCTGTTACCATGGAGACGCATACGTATGCATAACAACTGCAGACATAAATTGGTAGGGCATTCTTAATGAAGACTACATGCAGAGTAGGCCAAATTCAAACAAAGCCTTATGGTTGGGTAAAAAATTTAAAGGAAGGTTGGCATCTTGTATGGCATCATCACTAGGGGCGTAACTACCATAGCGGCAGACCATGCAACTGCTATGGGGCCCAGATGGGATCATCTCCTCTTCTACTGGGGGGGGAAACTTGGTCAGGACTTTACCCTCTACAAGAGCAACTTTTAGCAAACGAGGCAGTGGAAAAATGGCCCAAAGGTCATTGAAAGGGATTTAGATGTAACCCCTTCTGTCCTGTGTGGGGGTCCTGGTTTGATCCTTGCTATAGGGCCCTTACCTCTCTATGTACACCACTGATTATCACCCATCTGTTTAAAAATAATCTGGCAGGAGAGATATCCCAATGCTCAAACTAAGGCTCAATGTACAGGATTGTGTGCTGGCCATGCCCATGCTGCAGTCCGCAATGTATGGGCACCGACCCAGTTCCTGCCGTCTGACCCATTCACTTGAATGGGGGTCTGCGATCCGCATCCAACTATAGACGGTCATGTGCATGAGGCCCAACATTGGTGCAATTGCCCATGACAACCATTTACCTTCCACCTGTCGTTTTCCCAAAGGGTGGGTGCCATGGGCAACTAACCCACTCGTCCTTTGCACTAGTTTTGATGACTTGTGTTGAACATTTTGTGATAACGGAATTGTATTTGGTCGTAGGGTGTCCAGAACAACGGCTCCTTCTACATCCATGTATACCTGACTAAGAGTGGCTTCCACCCAGATCCCACCCGGAAGAGTGTACATCGGCGGCTGGCCACAGTCTACACGTCCCGTAGTAAGGATTTATTTTTTGTCTCGCTTATCTTGTTCCGTCCCTTTCCTGGTCTGTACATTTCTCTGTTCAACCCTTTCTGGACGCTCACGACCCCTCTCTCTTTCAGTGCTCAATAAATACAAACGCAAACGATTCCTCAAGACCAAGAACCTCTTGACGGGAGAAACCGAAGTTGATCCGGAGATAATTAAGGTGGGCGGCACTCTTTGTGGCTGCGTCTTTGTGACTCCTATGGAGAGACCCTTACTCTGTCATCTTGTTTCAGAGAGCCGAGGATTTTGGTCCTATAGAGATCATCTCTCACTGGCATCCAAATTTGACCATTAATATTGTTGATGACCACACTCCATGGGTGCAGGGCAGCGTCCCCCCTCCTCTTGACCAATGTAAGTAGAGCACAGTCATCTCCCATTGACTTTATTGGCGACTGGCCACACGAGTGGCCGCTTTTCCACTGGTCCTGTATGTCCCCATAATCTAGTTAAGATAATGGCGACCATCCTGTCTATAATCGCTTGGGTACGCTACATGCACAAAAACAGTTTTGTCTCCTCCGCAGATGTGAAGTTTGATGCCGCCAGCGGTGATTACTATCCTATAGTGTACTTCAATGACTACTGGAACCTACAGAAAGACTACATGCCGGTGAATACCAGCGTAACCAGCTTGCCCTTACGGCTGACGTTTTGTCCTCTGTCCTTGTGGCGGTGGCAGCTTTATGCAGCTCAGAGCTCACGTAGCCCCTGGAGCTTCCTTGGAGAAGACTTGTATGAGCAGTCTGATGAGGAGCAGGATTCCATTAAGGTGAGTGGCCTTTCTCTGTTAAGTTCCCTGCAACCCAAAATAAGATGTGCATCACTGCAAGGTCCCTGATCTTAAAGTGATACAGTCTTGAATACTGAACTTTGCATAGGAAGTACAGTCAGTCAGGGTTGTCCAGTTGCTGCCCATAGCTATCTCTGCAGGAGTTGCTACGTCCATCATATGATCTGCCTGACTCTCCTGTGGGTGCTGTGCATGTGTCAGAGGACTTCCTATGTTCGCACTCAATATAGGAACTCCGCTGGACCAGTTTAGGGCATACTATGGTTTACTCAGGTACCCAACAGCTCTGTGTAATACTGCATTTCCCACTTGCAGATTTCCACAATTGCACAGTGTTCATGAATATCCTTTGTACTCGTTTGCTCCGCCAGTTTTTTGCAATAGGTCTGGCAGATTATTTTTTTTTTTCCCTCCCCTACTCATTTATTTTCAAAGCTTTCTGTCCCTTGAACTGTTTAAGGACCAGGTCCCTAAAGTCCATGCCATAGTATAGTTTAGTGATGATTGGTCCCCTGCACTCAAAAGCTGCTCTGGACCTTAAGGATACCTGCACAAAGGCGCAGGTAATCGCGCACGACTTTCCGTATGGTTTGTGGTTTCCGCAGGGCTTGCCTCTATTGGTCCCAGTGGTCCTGTAACTGGTCACATGATTGCAGGGATGCCAATGTCAGGAGGCTGCACCTGGGTCTAACAGTGACAATTGATGCTGTAACTGGAGCACCTTAGACAGGGTGTAAAAATAAAAAATAATAATATTAAAAGCAATACACAAAAATAAAACAATTTAGAAAAAAAAAAAATTCCCAGTTATAATTGCGTTTGTACTGCTGGCCAAGACACAAAACTGGCATGTAATATATTAATTTATAGTAGACAGTGGCAAATGCAACTAATTAAAACTATATCAAGGTATTGTATTGCCTGGAAAAAAAAACGATGTAAATTAAGCATGCCATTTACAAAATTTTTTATTTATTTTTTTTCAGGCTAGAAACCTAAGAACGCAAAATCATAAATTATGTGTATAAAACTTAAAACTAAAATAAAAATTGTTGGTAGCCTAACAAAGAAGGTTGTAATCATTAAACCTATGTGTGTGAAAAATTGTTAAAATGTGTCCAGTCGTGAAGACTGAAATTATTCTAGTTGTGATCCGGTTATCTACCATCTGCAGTAATCCTCTGTCTTTCCAGGTGGCCCTTTTAGAGACAAACCCCTACCTCCTAGCCCTGACCATCACAGTGTCCATCGTACACAGTATCTTTGAGTTCCTGGCTTTTAAGAATGGTACGTGACCTTATCCGAGGAGACGCGGCCTTCATCTTCCCACTTGTAGCCTGACTTCATGCGTTTGTGTTTCCCTCAGATATCCAGTTCTGGAACAGCCGTCAGTCTCTGGAGGGTCTTTCTGTCCGGTCTGTCATCTTCGGTGTATTTCAGTCCCTTGTGGTCTTGCTTTATATCCTGGACAACGAAACCAACTTTGTGGTTCAGGTCAGCGTGGGCATTGGTTTGCTGATTGATTTCTGGAAGATTACTAAAGTCATGGATGTCAAGGTAAGACATCTCTTCTATGTATGGATGTATGGACTGTCCCATAATTCCCTACTTAATGACCGTCCATTAAACTGGACCTGTGTTAATCACAGTACCGCTGATTCCCATCAGACCTCTATAAACTAGGCCTCAGGGGCATTGGAAACAAAATGGCGGATCGTCGCATGGTTTTGTTGTCCCATCACTGCACACTGTTCCCCAAAAAGGTTTCAGGTCTTGGGTTCCTCAAAGCCCTTTAAAGGTTTTTTTTTTGAGATTTTCCAACTGGTGACCTATCCTCAGAATAGGTCCTCAGTATCTGATCGGTGGGGGTCCAACACCCGGAACCCCCGCCGATCAGCTGTTTGAGAAGGTACTGGCGTTCCTGTGAGTGCCGTGGTCTTCTCTCTACTTTTTCTAGGCCAATGACAACATATTCATCGGTCACATGGCCTGGGAGCAGCTCAGCCCCATAGAAGTGAATGGGGCTGAGCACAGAACCAAGCACAACCGTTGTACAATGTATGGCACTTCGCTTGGTAAGCTGTGAGATAGCAGCAGCACTCACAGGAGCATCTGTGCCTTCTCAAAGCAGCTGATTGGTGGGGGTCCCGGGTGTAGGAGCCCCACTGATCAGATACTGATGACCTATCCAGTTGCCGAATTTCCTTTCATATACCATATATTGCAGGATCATAAAGTCCAGCTTGTAGTCAAGTTACCATTGTATAGACACAACTATAAGGCCCCTTTCACACGTCTGCATTTTAGTCCGCATCTATTCCGCAATTCTGCGGACCCATTCATTGTGAATGGGGCCGGACGTGATGCGGAGAGCACACTATGTGCTCTCTGCATCAGCATTTCCGCAGCCTGCGGACAAGAATAGGCATCTCTATGGGGAGTGCCGGCATGGTGGGTTGCGGATCCGCAACACACTACGGACGTCTGAATGAGGCCAAAATGATATCTTACTTTTACTGCCCTGGTGCCGTAAGGCCTGATTGTTTCTATATTACGGTCACTATACCATTCAAGTGGCCTCCCCTGGGTTTTGTGTTTCATTCCCTTCACACAATTTTTGTGCTTCAGTATTGTGACCTTAGTCCACTGTATGCTGTGTGGGAATGGCCCTTTAACATTTTAACCCTTTGTTTTTCTTATGCAGTTGGACAGAGAGAATAAAGTGGCTGGTATCTTCCCCAGAGTGACCGTGAAGGATAAGTCCACATATGTAGAGTCAGCCACGAAGGTGTATGACGATGTAAGTGGTTTTTTCTTGAAGTTTCTTTTGGTTTAGCTTTGTGTGTGTGTAATATATATATATAATTTCTATTTTTTTTATTTTTTTGCAATGCTCTGGTGCAGAAATGCAATTTAGTTTTTATAAACAAGACTCAGACGGCATCTTAAAGGGGTTGTCCAGCTTAGAAACCCAAATCCTAATCCTATGTTTATAAATAGACAATATTTAACAAATGATAAAACGATTAGTGTTAATAATTATGTTTGTGAATTTGTAACCGTCCCTATCCCACACGGTTAACATCTTTAAAAAAAATTTTTTAAAAAAACTAGCGATATGCCCCCATTGTCTGAGACAACCCTTTAGCGCCCTTGACCCCCTGTAATGTACCATAACTTCACGGAGTTCAGTGGGTTTACGCTGTGTGTGCTGTAGTGGTACATCACAGCGATGGCTCAGGGGCTGTGCCTGCGCCATCTGTCGTGGGCGTGCTGGCGGTATTATACAGCTGGCACTCTGCTCTCACTGCTGGGATTGAGATAACGGAGTGTAGATGCCCCCGGCTGCCATGAACACTATGCCATACGGAGGACAGAGGGACTTTCTTCCCCGTCTAACCGCTTGGATGCCGCAATCGCTTTTGACCATAGCACCTGAGGGGTTAAACTGAGCTGCTGAGCCCTGAGGACCATTTTGATTAACCATAATGATTACCCCTAGACGAAAATAGCGACTTTTGATAATTAAAGGTATATATGTAAATGCTTGAGAAAGACTGCATTGAGCAGTTGAAACGTTGCAGGGGAATAAAGGTCGATCCACTTGTTTTCACATCTTTGGAGTGCTGCTTCAATTTTTGGATATATATATATATTTGTTTGCTTATTTGCCATTTCTTTTGTCGGAGAACCCCCTTAAGGGATTAAAGGCGAATGCTTATGGTAGGTATGTGTTATAGTGGGTTAATGGGAACTAGCAAAATGTACCATTGGGGACGCATCGATGATAAAGGCCTCAATCACTGTACCTATTTCTTGTATATATTCACTTTCTGTTTGGAAAAACATGTTGAGTCTGGTGCTGTGACTGCACTCTAATGTGATCATTGGTATTAACGGCTTTTGCGATTCTTGTGTTCAGATGGCGTTCCGATACCTGTCCTGGCTCCTCTTCCCATTGCTGGGATGCTATGCAGTATACAGCTTGCTGTACATGGAGCACAAGGGCTGGTATTCCTGGGTGCTGAGCATGTTATATGGCTTCCTACTCACATTTGGTAAGTAACAGGGAGATGGTTTGGAAACTGCTGTCCTGTTAACTGGTCACTGAACATCATGGCCAGAAAAGATCCATAAACAGCAACACCATTTACCGTTTATTTTTTTGCAGGATTTATCACAATGACTCCTCAGCTGTTCATCAACTATAAACTGAAGTCAGTTGCCCACCTCCCATGGAGGATGTTGACCTACAAAGCCCTGAACACCTTCATCGATGACCTGTTTGCTTTTGTCATCAAGATGCCCATGATGTATAGGATCGGGTGTCTGCGAGATGGTAAGACCCCTGTTATCTTCTGTAAAGGCTGTCATTATATGCATAGAGGGGGCACGCTGATCAGGACCTCCTTTTTGCACGCAGGAGTTGCCCTCTCTGTTGGATCTAGACTGTCCATGTATTAGACAGACATTCATGTTAATGTCCACCGTGTAGTACTACATTTCCCCTGCAGCGGCAAGGGAAATACGCCTAGCCTCCCCAGATATAACCTCTGAGAGTCAGGGTACTCAGAAGCCATCCCGCATGACCAGCTTCTTTTTATCCTTTTAGTCTATGGGCCCTCTGACTGTCACCTTTGGTAGTTAGGTTCGGGGTCTTTTTTTTGTTGCATGTCTAATCAGCACATATCTTTGGTCTCATCACTTTTATTGAATATGTGAAGGTTCGTGCATGTAGACGTAAGTGACGTATGACCTCGCCCCATTCTAAAGTTACCAGCGAATGGTTAACGGGTCTCCTGGTCACCTTCCGTGAACTTCCGCACTCAGTAGGTCAGTGACTGGCCTCAGTGGTGGTATGTCCCTATGCGGCACATCGCTGCTGGGTGACCCCTTCCACCTCGTAAGTTGATAGACAGGGTCAGAAAGACCTGTGAAAAGGATGGCGCAGCGGGGAAAAAAGGCGTGCATGCGAGCTTAACGGGGGGAAAAAAAGCTATACAACCCCATTAACGGCTGGTGAAATGAATGGTGAATTGTTGGGTTTAAACTACAGATACTGGCCCAGATGTACTAATTTCTTTGCTCCACTTAAAGATAGGCTTGACAAGGGAACGGGGCCTAAGATTAACCATTTTGTGCCGCAATTTTGGCGTAAAAATCTGTCTCAAAGTGAGCCAACCAACAGTTGGTAGAGTCGGAGAAAAGTGTCCATCCCTGCACCACATGTATCCTCCAGCCTGAGCCCGTGATAGATCTGGTGCCGATCTAAGGGTAAATCTGGGCCACAATGTCAACTATCACTGAGAGGTCTTGTAAAAAGTGGAAAAATACCAAGCGGCACAGGGCAATGAACCAAAGGGGAAGTGAGTGGTGTCACATAATGCAATATTATATTAAATCAAAGGTCACTAGCCTATCACACGTGGAGATTGTCCGCTCAGATTAGCAGATCCCGTCAACTTGCATTGAGTGTTGGAACGTTTCCTGGTTTCAATGCCACATGGACACTGTGATTCCCAAATAGTTGGTCCAGACCTAATCTCCAGATTTGTTTCCATTTGTGTAATGGTATATGGGGTGTCTATCCCTAAGACCACCACTTTGCAGGGCTTCTGCCCCAAACAGGTTGACCTCTACCCTTTTTGAACGCAGGAGCTAATCCCAATCACATCCCAGTTGTGTTTGCAGGCAGACGTACTCGCTCGGCTCCATCACTGGGATTACTAGAAGCCGGGTTCAGGATGAAATGTGTAGCTGGTGGTCAGACTTCATGGTGTAGACCGTGGAGCCTATGTCAGTTGATGTACCCCTTATACTGTGTAGTCTTAGTTGTCCCCTTTTCTTTCCAGATGTGGTCTTCTTCATCTACTTGTATCAGCGCTGGATTTATAGAGTGGACCCCACGCGGATGAATGAATTTGGAACCAGTGGGGAGACTCCCGCTCCTCTTCCTGTTCAGGATCAGCCAGCACTCACTTCCCCCAACCCTGAGGACACATCCCCACCAAAACCAGCAGAAGACAAAAAGAAAGACTGATTATTTTATTTTATTAATTTTCTCTTGTTCCCATTCTACATGAACTGTTAAACCCCCACAGGGGGGTAAATCGGCTGCTGTTTTATATATAAATCCCCTCTGTCCCCTTGACCCCCTTTGTTGAGACGGCGTTCCCCTCCCGTCTGTTAATATGTATATGGGACTGGTGAAATTTGTGTTTCTCTGCCCGCCCTTTCGTTCATCCTGTCCGGTCTGTTCTTTCTCTCTCGCCCCTCAGTCTCTCCCACTCGAGCTCCTTCCTCTCTTCTAGAATTCCATTGTGCCGTGTCTTCTTCTGCCTCTCAGTCATGACTCCTTCATGGGATCAACATGCTCAAATTGGGTTTAATAAATACGGCCGCTCTCTATCCTACTGCAGTTTGTGCGGCAGCGTAGCTCAAGACGTTTCAAGCTTGTTTTACACCAAAGGAGCTATACTGGATTATATGGAGTCGGGGTCTGCCCCACTACATTTAGGGGGGGTCCTATTAAAGCTCAAGCCTAAAGAGCATTTGCCCCAAAAATAAAAGATCACCAGTCGTCTCACCGTGTGCAATGAAAATGTTGCAGTGATTGATAGGGATATAGTTTTCCTAAAACCCAAGTTATCCGGATTTAACCCTTGGTAGAGCGGCCATATTGGTTGTTACCCCTGCTTTCCACCTCTGAAGCTTTTGGATTTCTTTTATTTCCTTCTTTTAGGGGAAATGCTCTTCACCATTAGAAATTCAGATCTATTTGCACTGATACATAAGACACATAATATACTGAGACAGTAAGGGCGTAATCGTGAAAAAACACAAGCAGAATTACGCTGGTGGATTTTGTGGTGCATTTTCAGCGCAAAATTTCACATGGCATTGAAGTCTTACGATGAAACGCCACACTCTGAATTAACAACATGTAGAAAATGCTGGGAAAAGTATCTCTGCAGCGGGAAAAAAAAAATCTGCAGGGAAATTTTTAAAGGGGGTTATCCAACCCCTATGACACCCCAATGCCCGGGCCTCTCGTATACATTATACTCACCTGGCACCCGCGTCCCTCCTCGGGGCTGCCGCTGCATCTCCCAGTTGTGGGAATCAAACCATCCAGCGACAGGGGGACCAGCCACTAGCAGGCCGCGATGGCGACGAGCCTCCCTAACGTCATCCGCAATGCTAGGGAGGCCGGCAGCTGCCTTATGGAATCCTCCTCCCGTTATTTCAGTGGGAACCCGCGACCGTGCCAAGAAAGGACATGTCTAGAGATGAATACTGTATGGAGATCCGTCTCTGTACAGTATTGAAACGTATGGGCTCTGATGAGCCAAAGTAAGTTATTCGCGAAGTCACGAGTGACTGTTGAATAATCAATTCCCGAAGTTATTCAACGAAGTCTCGCAAATAACTAACCTTGGCTCATCGGAGCCCATACATTTTAAGTTTTAAACGCGCTCATCTTTAGACATGTCCTTTTTTTGATGCGGTGTCCGTTCGCTGTTTAGCTCAATTCAATGGATTCAGCGGCATTGAAATTGGAGGGAAAAAAAAGGCACAAACCGTGGTGGTTTCCGATGCCGATTTTGATGCAAAATGTGCTGTATGAACATAGCCTTAGGAATACAGGGTGTAGGTCACAACAACAGATTTTTATGCAACAAAAATGCGTCACGTGTGAATTCACCCCAAAGCAGGGATCCGCAACCTTCGGCACGCCAGCAGCTTTGAAACTACAACTCCAAGCGTGCAATCTTACTCTGGTATTTGGGATTGTAACTCCCAAAGAAGTGAAAAGAGCATTCTGGGAGTTGTAGTTTCAGAACAGCTGGAGTGGCGGAGGTTGCTGATCCCTGCCTAAAGATTTAAAGTAGAACGATAGAACGTCTTCTCTGATCCTTTCATTGCCTGTTTTACTGACAACTTTCACTCTGTAAAAAGATGGAGGAAGCCCATGTATCTTTCCTGTTGTAAAATATGGTTTTCCAGGGAGTTCAGGTTTTAATCTTTTTTGTCTTAGGTTCTGGACAGCACTGCTGTAGAGGCGTAACATGCAGAGGTACATGTCATGAGTGCTTAGGATGTTCAAAATCAAAGTTTTAATTGGACACAATTGTGTTTTTTTTTCTTGGCGGGTTGTTAACTTTGCGAAAGCTGCTGGTGTATTCTTCACCTGGTGGTACTCCCATCATCTGAGGCTTCTATTACACTGTGAGTACTAGTTGCCCCTGTAATAACCCTGGTAATCTATTTTACAGACCCGCAGTAGTACGCATACTTACATGATCCCCCGCTGCTGGTTTCTGGCTCCATTCCTGCCTACTCTGCAGGTTCTGAGTCTCCCCTAGTCATCATGTTTGACCAGGGTCACGTGACTGCTGCAGGGGACGGTTGGAAGGAATAGCTTATAACCTAAAAGTTAACAATAAACTTTAATTCGAATTTAAAAAATTTGCTTTGCAGTAACTTCTGTGTATGGCGGTGCCAGCGCCTTGTGCCACAGAAGTCCTCCCACAGCAATATTATCCTCCAAATACCAGAACGTACCATCAGGTGAAGGAAAACCTAAAAAATGTGCTCTCCAAAAAGTGAACAACCCCTTAAAGGGAATCCGTCACCATGATTCTGGACTATCTGCCGTAATACATAAGTGGTACTATACATAAGGAGTCCAGGTTGCCATCTTTGTATTTTCCTACTGTTCCCCCCCCCCCACACTGTCAGCTCTCAAAGCTGTGCTGCCTGGACTGCTGTGCGCATGAACAGCAGTCCGGTCAATATATTTCAGCGCAGCTTCAAACACCGACAGTGAGGGAACAGAGGGCAGTAGGAAAATGAAATATAGCAATCTGGACTCCATATCTGCACAAATACTCATGTATTACTGGAGATAAGGGTCCAAAATCGGGGTGAAAGATTCCCTTAAAAAATATTTAAACTGAACTGGAACGGCCAAGCTGAAATAATATTAAAAATGTCCTTAAAACTGATTCCAATGGACATGACGTCGCACAGGTTATATCGCATGGTGTATTTTTAGTATTATTTTTTTGATCTGGACATGTTTGATTCATTTGTGAAATGTCTTTGAAACCAACACATAAGATATTCGGCAACTGTGTATATGTGCTTTTTGTCACAGTATATGTATGCTGGGTTCTTCACTTAAAGGGCTGTTAATTTCAGATCTATCCAAACACAACAATAGCTGATCTCAGGTTGATCTCCGAGGCATTGCTCCCGGTTAGCCAGAATCCTACTCCACACTGATGAGGGGCAACACCCCGAAACAGCTGTCTGTGGATGGATACCTGGCTTAGGTTTTCCCCGTCACATCCTTAAAGCTTGTAAAAAAGTGGGATCTTGACATAGGGGCCACTTAATATGGTGGATTTGGTGATCTCTGTAATGGAGACACCCCTTTGCTTGGTTTTCCTTCCTTTGAGGGATATCTGGCTTTCATTTTGTTGTAGACCCATAACTGGGGCTCCACATTTGTTTTGCAATTTCAGATCTATTGGGGGGGGGCGCTATCAGCTGTTTGAAGGGGCCACGGTGCTCCCATGAGTGCTGCGTCCTCTTCAGTGTCCACATTGTAGTGGTGCGGGGTAATTACAGCTTGAGTGAGAGGCCAGATTACTGTACTCCGCCACTACACTGTAGAGGGCGAGCAGGTAAAGACTGAAGAGGACGCAACACTCGCGTCAGCACCGCGGCCCCTTCAAACTGCTGATCGACGGGGGTTCAGGGGTCAGACTTCTACAGATCTGAAATTGAGCATAGGTCAATTTAGGGAAACCGGGATACCCCTTTAATCTTTGTGCTACGTCTTATATGTGCTGTCGTTTTGTAGGGTAATTTGAAATAAGGTGCAGAATAAATCAGCAGTAAGCTTCATGAGGGAGGAAGTGGCATTTTTCTTACCACTCCAGCACCCTGTAAGTTCCTGTTTCTCTGCTTTTTCAGAAGGAACCTCCTAAGCCCTCCTCCCAAAAAAAAAAAAAAAAAAGAGCAACCCAACCCAAAAAATAAACCAGCAGAAATGTAATTAGGAACATATATGCTGCAGTGTTTCTAGGGTCAACGGCACTCTGGCGGTTTAGCGGCACCATTTTCCACTGCAGAATCCATTTCCCATTGAACTGAATGGAGAGATTCTAACACGAAATCCGCTACACATTATTTACTCTGCAGAATGTACATTCTGGACAATTTTCAGTCTCATAGGCTAACATTGGGTGGGTAGTCTTGATGTGGATTTGCTGACGGAAAAGTCTGCCACGTGTGAGGACCCCCTGACAAATCTCATCTATACACTGTGCAGAAACCTAGGTTTGGTGCCTATTTTTAAATTTGCTTCAGGTCAGTGATTCTAACTGCATAGTTAAAGGGTTTCTGTCATCACGTTTTGACATTATAAGCTGTCTGACATTACCTATGTGCTAATGTCAGAGCAGCTTGATAATGTCTTTTTTATAAAAATCCGATTTATATTCAGGCTAAAAAACGTACTTTTATAATATGTAAATTAGCCTCTAGGAGCAGGGGGGGGGGGCGTTGCCCTGCTCCTAGAAGCGCTGTGCGGCAACCTGCTGGCACGCCCCTTCTTACTTTGAGTGACAGGGCCGGGCAGCGATCCTCCGGCACTGTCTCCTTGTGAAATCCCGCGCCTGCACGGCCGCTCTGTATTCGGCGCGGGCGCGGTGAGCAGAGGACGCTGGTGCCTGCTGTCCTCTGCTCACAGCGCCTGCGCCGAATAGGAAAGAAACCCGGTCGTTGTTCATGTGGCCTAGGAGCAACTCAGTCCTATTGAAGTGAACGGAGCACTATACTATACAATGTACGGCGCTGTGCTTGGTAAGCATGGTAAAGGCTGTGGCGCTGATCGGTAGGGGTTCCGGGGTGTCGGCCCCCCACCAATCAGCACTGACCTATCCAGAGGATAGTTCTGGAATGTATTGGATAACACTGACAGCATTATGTCAGTGTTATCCATTACCTTCCAGAACTTTAAGGGTTAGGCTACTTTCATATTCGCGTTTTGGCTTTCCGTTTGTGAGATCCGTTCAGGGCTCTCAGAAGCGGTCCAAAACGGATCCGTTTTGCCCTCATGCATTCTGAATGGAAAAGGATCTGTTCAGAATACGTCAGTTTGCCTCCGATCAGTCACCATTCCACTCCGGAGGCGGACACCAAAACGCTGCCTGCCTGACGAAGCGGAGCTAAAGGGATCCGTCCTGACACACAATGTAAGTCAATGAGGGCTGATCCGTTTTCTCTGGCACAATAGAAAAAGGATCCATCCCCTATTGACTATCAATGGTGTTCAAGATGGATCCGTCATGGCTATAGAAGACATAATACAACCGGATCAGTTCATGACGGATGCATGCGGTTGTATTATTGTAACGGAAGCGTTCTTGCAGATCCATGACGGATCTGCAAAAAACGCTTGTGTGAAAGTAGCCTTACCCAACATCATAAATCAATATAATGCTATGCAACCCTGGAAGTTCAGGACAAGTGCTGCACTGCGAGTCCAAAGCGTGACACTCGCTCATCTGAAACCATGATGGAGGAAACCCACGCAAACACAGGGAGAACATACAAACTCCATGCAAATGTTGTCCTTGGTCGGATTTGAACTTCCCATGCATGAAAAAATAAAAATTAACAACAATCTAAATGTCCTAAACACTATCAGTGAAAAATGCATTACGGGATGCCTTCCGTTTGTCACTAAAGCCCCATTCACTTCTATGGAGCCAGGGCTGTGTGAAAAATGCAGAATATAGAACATGCTATGATTTTTTTCTGAACGCAGAAAAGATGCATGAAAAACCAAGCGCGTGTGCACAGACCTATTGAAATGAATGGGTCAGGATTCCGTCCGGATGCTATGTGTTTGCTTCACGCATTGCACCCGTGCGGAAAATGCATTCGTGTGAAAGAGGCCTAAGGCTATATTCACAATGGCAGTCTATGGGGCTATTCACACGGCAGTTTTACTTAACGGCCAGTGAATAGTGGACGTCAAAAATACAGCATCTTCTATTTTTCATGGACCAACAGCCCCCATACAATTGAAGGGAAATGTCTTTCTCAGAAAGGCATCAGTAAAAAAAGAAAAAAACTTTTTCCATTTTAGTAGACATTAAATTTTTTAGCTGCATTTTATTTTTGTTAAATGTTATGTTTACTGTTGGGGTTTTTTGGACCAAAACCCCCATGGTCAGATTTCACGTTAGCCAATAGAAAATTATAAAACGCCTTACAAACATTGGGGCAGATTTATTATAGACCACGGGCGTACGCTGGTTTATGATAACTGGCCACGCTGCGCCTAATTGAGGTGCGGCATCCAGCAGTCCGTGCGCCTATACGGATTTCTGGCAAAGATTTTTGCGTAAACGATAAATGCGACGGGCACTGCCTCCGCCACGCCTTCTTTTCAGGAAAGAATCTGGCATGGATCCTGTCCTCAGGATAGGTCATCAATATCCGATCTCTGGGGGTCTAAATCCGGGCACCAATACTTTTTGAAAAGAACGCAGTGCTCCTAGACACCCAAATTTTGTCTGGCTTCTTTTGATAGGCACATGGGGTTTTTTGTTGCAAACAAGGCAGGTGCGCAAATAAAAAAACACAGTAGGAGACATATGTTATGCTCCTGTATGGCAGAAACTAGTGTAAAAAAAAAAACACTGCGCCTAGATTTGGGCACAAGTCGTGTTTCTACACTGTCCTCCCTACTTTCTGGAAAGGGAGCGTGATGGGGATGGCACATGTACCATCATTTACACCAGTTTACTGGCATCAGCTCAGGGCTGGAGATTTCATTCTAGATGGACGGACTGCTGGAGGATGTGCCCGCGCGTCATCATAAACGAAGCACATCATCTGGTGGCGCAGGGGGCGATCAAAGAACCGTTTTTTAATAAATGTCCCCGTGTGTCTTACCATCAGTGTCTTCTTTATGGTGTTTTTCCCCTATCCAGATGATGTCAAAACGCCAAGAGCATCAGCATGCTGTATTTATTTGAACAAAAACACCAGTAGCAAAATGTGCGTTCTGCATTTCCTATTTCCCATAGACAGTCCGCTAACCAGGGCTGTGGAGTCGGAGTCAATTTTGGGTACCTGGAGTCGGAGTCGGCAAAAAATGGACCGACTCCTACTAGATTTAAATTGGAATAAAAAAAAAAGCTAGTTTAAATGATTCAGATAAAGTTATAATTAATTACTTCTCTACTGTAAGAATAAAGGCCAATGCATGCAGTGCGTCACGTTACCGCTAAACAAAGACGTTAAGTGACCGTGAAGAAGCACGCTTTTCATATGCTTTACTATGCAGTTAAAGGGACACTGACAGGCTGATATATCTGCTGGTATTCATCAGAGGATTAGGAATACAACTAGACGACTGTTACCCCCAGTTGAGGTTTACTTGTGTTTAAAAACGTTTTAATCAATATGCAAATTCTCTACCTTTGTGCCCAAGGGGCAGGCGCACATGTAGAGTACTGGCAGCACTAGACAGGACTAGGTAGCGAGGAGGAAGAGAGAAAGCTGGCACAGCCTCAGCATAGCCAGGCGAGGCTGCTGCCAGCACTCTACACGTGCGCCTGCGCAGGAATTCAGCGTTCGGCTAGCCTGAAAAAAAAGGCCAGTGCAGTGAATAATAACGAGGGGAACAGCGCTGGGAAGCTGTACTTCGGGCGCGGCTGGGCACAAAGCCGCAGGAGACGCTGCCCCATCGGGCACAAAGATAGTGAATTTGCATACAGATTAAAATGTTTCTTAAACACAAGTACAGCTAACTGGGGGTAACATTAGTATAGTTTTATTCCCAATTCTCTGATGAATACCAGTATATATATATATCTTTAGCTGGAAAATCAGCCTGTCAGTGTCCCTTTAAGGAGCGGGTCGTAACATCTGGCACTGGCATTTTTACCGGAAAAAAAATGTACCAAAAATTGCAGGCATATTATAGATGTTAAAATTGTGCAGTAACGGGGGCATCGAGAAGCATAAGATTAGGAGAGTTACCCTGGGTTCACACCTGAGCGTTTTACAGCGCGTTCGTGCGCGCTGTAAAGCGCTCAACAGAAGAAAAACCATGCTTTCCTATGAGGCTGGTTCTCACCTGAGCGTTTTACAGTGCGTACGAGCGCGCTGTAAAACGCTCACGCCCAAAGAAGCACAGGAGCTTCTTTGGGGCACTTTGACGCGTGTTTTCTCCCATAGGCTATAATGGGAGCAGCTAATATGGGCGTCTGAGCGTTTTCTGGTATTAAACGTGCATACGAGCGGCGTTTTCAAATTACAACTTGCCCAGTAAACCACTCCCACACTGACACCATAGCAACTAGTAAGATAAGGTTCAGGGCCAGGAAGATGATGGAGGACACATCAGTGTGTGATAGTGAGTCCCTGATCCGCATGGTTCAAGAAAAGCGTTGCCTGTATGATATACAGGACCCCAAATATAAAGATCGCAAAGTGAGACAACAGGCCTGGGAAGACATTGGCCTGAATGGACAAGTTTTTCAAAGCAAGCTAAAGAATCCAAAGGTACACTTGCTTATCAGGATCCTGATCAGTCCTCAAAATGCCTTTGGGTTAGGGCTCATGCACACGGCCGTGTACGGACCGTGGTAACCCGGCCTGGAATGCAGCAGATAGCAGGGGTGCACGGCGTCATCGGTTGCTATGACGCTGTGCGCTTCATACCACTGCTGGACTACAGTAATACACCCGTATTGTATGGTGTAATTAAATGGGGCTTAAACTACCATATGTGCAATTAAAAAAATAAAATGCATTTCTGTATGTGTGTCTAGACGTTATTTATGCACGACCAAACGACTGGACTGATCTTCACCCAATTTAGCACACAGGTACATAAGGTGTCCGCTAAAGTTTTATACCGGGTATCAACCCTTTTGGACATATCATTCCTGAGATATTCCCAAAATATCTGTTAAAGGGACAGACGGCGATTACTGTGGAGGTCACTGTTAAAGGGGCGGTCACTGTTAAACAGGCGATTACTGTGGAGGTCAAGGGCAGTCACTGTTAAAGCGACGATTACTGTGGAGATCACTCTTAAAGGGGCGGTCACTGTGGAGGTCACTGTTCTGCGGAATACAGCTAATTTTAGAATGGTGCCCCCATTCCCCCAGTAATTTTTAACATGTAAATTAGCAAAATAAAAAACGGTCAGAAGATTCAGATGCAAATAAAGTTCTTTACCGGTATTATATGGGTATAATAATAATTAAGATTAGATAGCTTCCAACTGCCAAGGCACCTCCCCCTCTGGTGACATAAAATAGTCTGCAAACTTGTCCCTTATGGTGGCTCCATGTCTGTTACCACGGACGCCGGTGAAATTTGATCTCTCCATTGAATGCGCCAATGAGTCTTCAAAATTGAAACCATCCCTCTGTCGTACAAAATTGTGAA
The DNA here is from genome assembly GCA_033119425.1 of Bufotes viridis. Taxonomy (NCBI): domain Eukaryota; kingdom Metazoa; phylum Chordata; class Amphibia; order Anura; family Bufonidae; genus Bufotes; species Bufotes viridis. The sequence continues at coordinate 35,497,343 of CM065597.1, read as the reverse complement.
GTGCACAAGCTGCCTTAACAGCAGAGATGGCGTTCTCCAATTCGAGGTTGATTGGAGAGTGGAGAAAGCGCCATTTATTTGACAGTATGCCAAATGCACACTCCACCACCCTGCGTGCTCTGGTTAGTCGATAATTAAAGACCCTCCTCTCAAGGGACAGTCCACGGCTAGAGTAGGGCCTCATCAGATGTTCACCCAGAGCAAAGGCCTCGTCTCCTACAAACACAAAAGGCAAAGCTGGATCTGTGGTGCCAGGCAGTGCGGTGTCTCCTGGAAGGTCCAGTGCATTGCGATTCAGCAGATGTCCAAAGTCGGAATGGGAGAATACCGCCGAGTCTGAGCTGCTTCCATAAGATCCTATATCTATGTACCTGAAGCAGTAGTTGGCATCAGATACAGCAAATAGGACAACTGAAAAGAATTTCTTATAATTAAAAGAACGACTGCCATCCATCTTGGGCTTGATAACACGGATATACTTTCCGTCTAGCGCTCCCACACAGTTTGGAAAATTGCAGGTTTGGGAAAATACTTCCGCAATTTTAAGCCATTCCTCCTTGCTGGGTTTGGACATCACAACTCCATGAAGGACATCCCATATGGCACAGCATGTTTCCTTAATTATGTTGCTTGCAGTTGATTTTCCAATCATGAAGTAATAATGTAGATTGACCAATGACTGTCCAGTAGCTAAATACCTAGGATATGGAAAAGCAAAGAATACTTATATTAATTGATGTTTGTATCTCTTTTCAACAGTCAATATACTAAAATTGAAATGGAAAAGCCTGAAGGACGCGTTCATGCGGCACAGGCACAAGGAGCGCGAGTACAGGAGCGGAGCTGCTGCATGTGCCCCATCGAGCCACATTCATGCTGAACAAATGGCATTTCTCATTCCCTGTACAGAAATGCGTTGGTTAGTTAATTCAATACCAATGTTTATGATGATCATTCACATTCTTATATTGCACATACTCATGTATGCTTTCCTGTTAACAGCACCGACAGTAGCTGGGAGGCTACTCAGAGGCAAGAGGAGGAAGCCACACGGGAAAGCGATGCCTGTGGCTCTACTGGGCCTACTAGTCCAACCCCACCAAATCCCACCCCACCATCAGCAACCCCAACACCAACTGGCCCACCTGCCCTGGATCCTGCCAACATTCGGACTATTCGTCCAAGAAAAAAGAGGTCCAAGCGGTAGGAGGATAGACTTATTGACTGTCTTGATGCAATTGCCCATCCGGCCCCAAGGCTTTCGTGCGAGGCCCTTTTCCTCCTCAGCTTGGAGGACAAAATGAAAAAGGTGCCCAGTAGTCGGCAGACAGAAGCACGAGATGCTATTACCAGGTGTATTGACTCCTTCATTCCACCTGATGAGACCAGACACCTGCACCACCCATTCCCGCACACACACATCCCAAACGTACCCACAAACACACATGCAACACCCTCACGACAGCTGGCACCCACACACACATTCATCCTATGGCTATCCCTCCACCAGCCTGGGGCACAGCACCACCACCAGCAGCCAAATTCAGGTTGGCAATCGTACACATGGAATGACTGGAGGATGAGCCTGTCTTTGGGCTCCCCCACTACCAAAATTTGTAATTTTGGCCCAGCTTTCGTGCTTTTATCTGTTAGGCCCCTTTCACACGGGCGAGTTTTCCGCGCGGGTGCGATGCGTGAGGAGGACGCATTGCACCCGCACTGAATCCGGACCCATTCATTTCTATGGGGCTGTGCACATGAGCGGTGATTTTCACGCATCACTTCTGCGTTGCGTAAAAATCGCAGCATGCTCTATATTGTGCGTTTTTCATGCAACGCAGGCCCCATAGAAGTGAATGAGGCTGCGGGAAAATCGCAAGCATCCGCAAGCAAGTGCAGATGCGTTGCGATTTTCTCGCATGGTTGCTTAGCAACGGGACCCGATCTCTATTATTTTCCCTTATAACATGGTTATAAGGGGAAATAATGGCATTCTTAATAAAGAATGCATTGTAAAATGAAGTGGAAGGGGTTAAAAATAATAAAAGTTAACTTACCTTAGCCACTTGATCGCGTAGTTGCGATCTGTCCTCTCTTTCCCTGCATCAGCTAAGATCTAAAGGACCTGTGATGACGTCACATCACATGGTCCAATCACATGGTCCAGGTCCTTTAGATCATAGATGCTGCAGGGAAAGAGAGGACAGATCGCAACTACGCAATCAAGTGGCTAAGGTAAGTTAACTTTTATTATTTTTAACCCCTTCCACTTCATTTTACAATGCATTCTTTATTAAGAATGCTATTATTTCCCCTTATAACCATGTTATAAGGGAAAATAATCAATTCTCCAGAAGACCCGAAACCGGACTTCAGTGATGAAGTCCGGCTTCGGGTCTGGGTACCAAACATGGCGATTTTTCTCACGCGCGTGCAAAACGCGTTACAAACGTTTGCACCTGCGCGGGAAAAACGCGCATATTCCTGCAACGCACCTGCCTCTTATCCGGGCGTCAAACATGACGCCTGTGTGAAAGAGGCCTTACTCTGGGCACCTTTTTCATTTTAGCCACGTTTAACCATGCTGAGAAGGCTAAATACCTTGCACGTTAATTCGAGTATTCCCCGTTTATATACCGATTATTGTACAGTATTTTATATTATTTATAATAGAAGAAAGTTATTATTACTTAACTCTACAGTGTTTCTGTCTTTTTTTAGTCTATTCTTGGGGGTTTGTAGTTTATTTAAAAGTGGTTCAAGTAGGTATGGTTGGGGCTACACATATTAGGACAGTCACACATGCCATACCCCCTCCACAAACACACATAGGTCACAACCTGCAGCAGTAAAAACTTACCGCAAAGTTATGATCAGTCTCTCCACCGATGCTATGCGGTCCCTCATGAATGTCTCCTTTCCTTGCAAATGGTCGGACATCAACCCAAGGAGCTCATCAAAGCTGTGAAAAATAAAAACGCTGAGGGTTAACAATACTGCAATTAAGCAATGACAAGAAATCATTAGTGACACCACAACAATAAGCATTGTACATGTACTAACCTGTTTATGGACATCCGTGTATACGAAAAAAATTTATCCTCGTGAGCACGAAGGTTTTCATACATGGCCCAGAACTGCCCTCTTTGCTGTCGGTTGGCAATGACAGGATGGACCCAATACCGTCGCCTGCTCAATCTCCTTCTCCTCAAACGAATCAAATGTACTGCTGCAACTATTGCGGCAACTCTTCGGCGTTTGCTGAGATCCATGGTTACTGCAACGAACACACTCTCCATACAGAAACACACAGGAAATTGCTCCGCAGGCAGTCTCTTTCATTGGACGCCTTCAATGTACACATGGCTGTTTTTCATTGGACGATAGAGTTGTCAATCACATGCGCATATGACGCACGTTTCTTATTTGCAAAAACGCCTGAAAAAACGCGCATATCAAATACGCTCAAGTGTGAACCCAGCCTAGGTAATTTCTGAGATTTGGGGGTCATTTACATTGGGGTCTGATTTGAAGTCTTATTAACATTGGGGGTCTGATTAACATTGGTGGTCTGACCTGAGGTGTAATATTTTTTTTTCTTATTGTCCCCCTCTAAAACCTAGGTGCGTCTTATATGTTTCCTTTCTGAACTGCAGAGCGGTGCCCACTTCTGGCCCTGAGCCCCGCTGCCCAGAGCACTGATCCTGAGCCGCTGGAGTCTTCAGAACTGGAAGGATTTACAGTCATTCACTGTAAGCGATATTATATATATATTACTTGCTTTATGTGAGTAAGGGTGCTTGGAGAAGAAGAGGAGGGATGGAGAAGTGCCCCCCCCCCCAATTTTGACTGTGGTATCTTATGTGCCCCCCTATATATTGTTCCTAGAGTCGCCACTGCCTGTGGGAAAGCAACTTCCCAACTCACACATCCAATATGCCTCACGGCTGAGGGGTTTTCGTTTGGGATCTCCTCCTCTAATGGGACGAGTAACCCTTTCCACTCCCTGAACAGAAAACGCTTTGTGCACAGCGGCTGCAGATACGCTGCGGGTTTCACAATATGGCAGAGCGGATAAAGGTTTGCGTATTCTGCTTTTTATTCGTTTTGTAGTGCAGCCTCCATATTGCAGAAGACAATCTCTGCAGATCATTGCTTACATTGCCTCATCTGTGTTGTCACTCCTGCCAGTCACGTGTATTTACATCTGTTACCACCACATTTGTCGCTCCCTTTATAGGTGGAGTTGCGGATCGTTCCCGGATAAGACTGCGGCTGATTTTTTCTCCTATGGTTGTGGCTCTGCGGGCCCCACAGTTAACCCCTTGTTGACTACCCCTTTCCACTCCTGCTCAGGGAGATGTCGCTGTGTTCCTTACTGTAACCTGTCACAAAAGTTGCCGGCTTCCCCTTTTTATCTTTTTCTATCCGAAACTGCCTTTTGGGGAAATATTAAATTTCTTTCTGTCTAAAGAGAGCCCATTTTTTGGCCTCCTCTATAGACCGTGTAGCAAGCAATCTGCCACCGATATTATCTGCAGTACTATCTGAACAGTTGCGTCTTGCTCGCAACGTTTCGCCCCTTGGCATGTTCCTCGTCGATATAGAGCGTGTCCTCTTGTCTGTTTCGCGGACAAGAATAGGCATCTCTCTAAGGGGCGGCACAACGGCAGCATCCGTGTTTTGCAGACCGCAACACACGTCTCAATTGCCTGAATAAGCCCTAATGCAAATTGTCGCCCCGGATAAATAACCCCTCGCTTCTCCTGCCGGCTCTGATCCAGCTGTATAGCTGCTCCTGCCTTTTTCTGAGCTGCAGCCAATCATTGGTCTCAGCCGTCCACCACTGAGGCCAGTAATCGGCTGCAGCGCCATAAGCACTTTAATTAATGTATTTTCTTCTCACCAGGGCTCACACTATAAGCATTAATTAAAAATAATAATAATAATGTGTGGCCTATCCTTTAACAGCCACTTTTTGAGCCAGGCACGCAACAACTTCTACATATACATGCCATGTCCTATATCTCTGTGTAGCTGAGCAGGTCTGCCCCAGGACCCCTGGGTAAAGGGTTGTCACCCATCAGTAAGAGGCAGCTGCGAGGCTTCTACCTACCGTCCTACACGGGTGACACGGGCGCCACCAGCCGTACACACAGCCACTCTTATCCCACGTGGTGCCAAATACGGGAAGTCACGTGCTCTTCGGCATTCAGCGGGGGATTTCCTGGCTCCGCCTCCCCCGCCCCTTTCAATGACGACATCGGGATCCTCCACCAATCAGCGCGTAGCCCACAGAACGGGGGAATTCCAGGCTTCGGAGAGGAAGAAATCCAGTGAAGTTAGATCTACGGAGCAGTGAGGGCTCAGCCCGTGACCGCAGGTATCCCCGCTCATCTGTGCGGCCGGCAGTATGAGGGATCAGGGCAGGACAGGTAGGTGTGCGCGGTATGTGTGTGTGCCATGCAGTCATGTGTGTTATACGGGGAGAGCAGTCAATACACGGGCATTGTAGTGCAGAAGAGGCACTACAAGTCTCAGCATACCCTGCCATGCAATAGATGGCGCCTTCTGCAGGCATGATGACGTCATCATCCGTCAGACAACTAGATGACGTGTCTTTCGATGACCCAAGATGGTCACATGACTCACAATGTCAGTGTGATGGCATTCATTTGTTTTTTTGGAGAGTGACAGTCAAGTAACGGTGAGATTTAAACAGGTTTTTCTAGTTTCCGCAAGAAAAAAAAAAAAGTGAAGCAGTTTTCCAATATACTTCTTGTTTCAATTACTCCTTGTTGTGAAGATCTCTGCTTGCTGTCATTGAGTAAGAACCTTCATTGTTTACTTCAGTGACGTGATGCCATCCTGGTCATGTGATGGTGACACAGGTGTGTGGTTTCTTGCAGTACAGTTAGGGCCCCATTCACACAGCGGATTCCATAGCAGAAACCCCTTTGGTTTTTACTGCGTTTTTTTTTTATTTAAACGCCGCGGATCTGCCCACGGTTAAGCCCCATTAAATGGCGCCAGACTGTGAGCAGACACCTGCCATGGTCTCCAGCAGCGGACACCCTTATAAACCACGCTCTTATGAACTGCAGCGATGCGACAGATTAATAAGCCTCGTCCCTGGAAGTAAGCAATAAAAGTTCCTTTTGGATGACAGCAAGCAGAGATCTTGTAAACGGTGAGAGATTGATGCAGAAAATATAATGCAAAATTGTACAACGTTTCATTAGACAATCACTTTGTAAAACCAGAATAACCCTTTAATGGCTGCCTCACTGTGGTCATGACTGCTGCAGAACCTCTTTTGCACGCCTCTCTTCTCTGTGTCCCCATGAAGCTCGTAGGCGTGTTGGCGCATCAGTGCGTCCCTATAGGAGGGGGGGTCATAAAAACTGTCTGCAAAATATGACACGTGACAGTGTTGGCCTTGCCTGCCCTGGCCACATGATGGCGCTGCCTCTTGGTGGTAAATATCGCTTTCCGATCTTCCGACCCCCATGTGGCAGTATTCAGAGGCAACCGCCATGATATTTCATCTATAGGGGCTGGACAGTCATTGGTCGGCAGCCTATTCCCAGCCGATGATGGGGGGAATGGCCACTGACTGATATGGGTGGACTACAGGTCCCAGAAAGATGATCAAAATTAGGGATATTCAGTTTAGAAAAAAGACGACTGAGATCTAATAACTATGTATAAATATATCAGGGGTCAGTACAGAGATCACTCCCATCATCTATTTATCCCCAGGACTGTGACAAGGGGACATCCTCTGCGTCTGGAGCCGGTGTAGGCAACCTCCGGCACGCCAGCTGGGCCCAGACAAAATCTAGCAACTTCGGTTGAAGCCGATAAGAATGCGTCAGTGCCATGATACTTTACTGAACCGTAATGGCATTGCATAAATATTAACACCCTGATCTGTACGGATTGTGACAATGCTTCTGTTCAGGAGGGAGAAGGGTCATGTAAACTGCGCAGAACGCATTGCGGCTCGTCCCCTTAAATACAGGGCTACTTATGGCATTTTTGGGCTCCAAAAATGTATTCTACGTTCTCAGCAGTTTTTCTCCTGCAGGGTTAAGGTTTCAGCCTAGCTGCAGAGTGTATATGTATAAAGACCAATGGAAAACATGATTTTTAGGTAAAATGAGAAAAATACATTCATAAAACCCAGGTGTTCACAGCCTTCAGTGATGGATTTACTGCCGCTTCATTGATCTGTTATCAGGTCCCCACTGTTTGTAAGCTGTACATTTGAATTTTGTAAAAAAAATCAAAAAAGACAAGTTTTAATCATAATAAATAATTTTAATTAATTAAATAACACTTCTAAGGGCACTTTCACACTAGCAGCATAGCTATCCGGCAGGCTGTTCCGGTGGGTGAACAGCCTGCCGGATCCGCCATGCCGCAAGTAGCCGTGCACTGCCGTGCTGCAGGGATCGCCAGACTAAAAGTACTGCAGGTCCGACTTTTTAGTCCGCCGATCACTGCTGTGCACTGCCGTGCTGCGCCCCCCGCCCCATTATAGTCAATAGGGACAGAGCGGCAGTGCACGGGTACTTGCGGCATGGCGGATTCGGCAGGCTATTCACCCACCGGAACCAGGAATCAGACACGGTTTTCATTATTTTGTTTATTTATTTATCTATTGATTTCTATTTATTTAATAATATTTCTAACAGTCTAAAGATACAGCAGACAAAAGAAAAGAACCTTCCGCCCCTCTTCTTTAGATGCTGAGCGAACCCGGAGCGATCCTGGTACCCGGACTTTTTCACAGAAGTTTGGGTTCGGGTTCGGTGTTCGGGTGATTTTGTTATTTTTAACATGGTTATAACGGAAAATAATAGCATTCTTAAGATAGAATGCTAAATAAAATGGCCATTGAGGGGTTAAAAATAATTTTAAAACAAACCTCACCTCATCCACTTGATCGCGCAGCCGGTATCCGCTTCTTTCTTCAGGACCTGCAGAAAGGACCCTTAGCGAACATCACCGGCAGCTCACTGCTAGGTAGGGAGCGCGGTGATGTGAACTGCATGATCAAGTGGATGAGGCGAGTTTTTTTAAAATTATTTTTAACCCCTCAATGGCCCATTCCCCAGCTAACATTCTATCTTAAAGATATGAGCCCCTCGTTATAGAAATAATAAGTAAAATTCGGGTCCCCATGGACTTTAATGGGGTCCAGGTTTGGTGTTCGGGTCCCGAACCCGTATTTTGACCTGAAGTTCGGCCAATCCCGGCGAACCCAAACTTCACCAGGTTCGCTCATCCCTACTCTTCTTCCTTGAACGAGAGCATTTTGATAGTACTCAGGGATTGTCTTCTGAGCAGTTGTCTGATATATAATGGTAGAACTTGTGTCTACGTCTGTCTCTCTTCTTCTGTTCTCTCTTGCAGTTGATAGATTGAAGGATTCTCCCTGTAAATGTCAGTTGAAATTGTGTCTTTGTGGTCACGACCAAGATTCACTTTAGGTTTCACCCGAGAAGCAGCTGTTTCCTCGCAGCAGATCTTTCTTGACTTTACATTAAGTCTAATGAAGTGCTCAAAGATTACATCTGTCCCGGCATAGTGTCCTTTAAAAAGTACAACTCATCCCGCAAAAAGAAAAAAAATCCCTAACGAGAACATATCCTTGATAAGATGTGCATTAGAGGGCGGCTCTTGAGAGACCCCCATACGGCACCTCCGAGCAGAGTCGGGGAGGCTCTGCATACCACTTGTATTAGTCAGCTGTACAGGCGGACCCACAGCTCTCCATATTGATTCTTCCTGGTAGGCAGGGAGCGGACCAGCAAACTACAGCGTCTGGGGCCGATTGAATTCATCTGTATTCACAGTGTGGGGGAACGCTCCCATAAGGATACACAGTGCTGGGGGGGTGGGGATTTAAAGGGGTTTTCTGAGAGTACATTATTAAGGACCTGTCATCAATATCAGATCGGTGGTGGTCCAACACCTGGAACCCCTATCGATTAGCTGTTTGGAGAGGCCGCTGTGCTGCGGTATACCAAGCACAGCGCCGTACGTTGTATAGTCGGGCTCATTCGCTTGAATGGCGCTGAGTTACTCCTAGGACATGTGACACCGCTGGTCTCGGATGATGCTGCATCGCTCACTGGAGCTCCATGGCTTTTTCATACAGCAAATCGGCAGTGGTGACGGGAGTAGACCTATCCTGGGGATAGGTCATCAGTATTGTACGGAAAACCCCTTTAGGGGATATTCACATGCTGCAGATTTCTTGCTGAAATTTCTGCTACTAAAAATCAGAATCATTCATCTGAATGGGGTTGTAGCGCCAGCATCTACGTGGATTTCTGCCAACCCCATTGACATGGACGTGGCTTCCATGGGGAATTTTCTGATGCCATTAAACTGTCCGTAAATATAGGATCCATTGACCTAATCACAGAGCAAGGAAGATGGTCGGTCGTCTGGCAGAATGGCGATATTCGTGCCGGAAATCTGACAGAACCCATTACAGTGAATGGGATCGGTCGGCCGCCAGTGATGCTCCAGCTTATGCCGAATTTGGAAATTCTGGTAATCGGTTCCATTCCTAGGTGAACCGAGCCTCAGTCACACGTAACTGGTCCCAATCAATACTCACTGCAGTTATTCTCCTTTCATTTTAGGTTCTAATGGTCTTTCACAAACCCAGTCCCCAACACTAGGTGAGTACCTATATGGCGGTATGTATACGCATTAGTATATATGTGTGCTGACATGACCTGCAAGGGGTTGTTTGATTTAGACCCTAGGTACTCAGCCTGGAGTACATGTATCCTGGGGGGTATACGCCATGTCTCTAGTGGGTATCTGGCGGTACTATGAAGTAATTAAGTTGAATATGGGGCAGTGGCTTCTATATACTCGATTAGGGTGTGCCCGCGGATATCATGAGATCTCGAGAGGTGCAGTGTGTTCAGCACAAGCCTTGGCTATAGAAGACGGTGGCAATCTGATGACCACAGACTAGGCCCTGCTGTAAAATTGAGAAATTATGAAGTTTCCTTATTGCGCGGTATTACAGTATTATGTAATGGTATTGTAGTACGGTATTAATATATAACGGTATTATAGTTAAAGGGGTTATCCCAAGATACAGTCTTATCCACTCAATAGGGGACAAGTATCTGATTAATAGGGGTCTGACTGTTAGAACCCAAACTGGTCATGAGAAGGGGGTCCTGGGTGACCTGAATGAATGGAGCAGCGGTCGAGCGCATGTTGTTGCACTAGACTGTGGGAAACGGCTGTGCTCCGCTATCTCCGGCATGATTGACCAACACTCCGTTTTTTTGGGGGGAACTCAGGACCTGACTTCTCGTGATCACATTGTGGTCCAGCAGTCAGACCACCATACTTATCCCCCTATCCTATGTCTGTGATCGGCTGAGGTTGGGGTCCTGTCTCAGTGGACGTCATTACCGTGCCCACCAGTTGGTGATTCTAAGAACCGGTTTCCTTCTTTGGTTAGACATTAAATATGATTTATAAACTTACAAAACCCGACCCGGCCAAACCACTGTGGCTGAGGGGAACAGAACGCTGGCTATATGAGACCTGCTGATGACTGACACGTCAGGGACGGCCATGATGAAAAGCTTCAGCTATGTGATACTGTAAGAACCCAAACATAACAACCTGTTGAGAAAGCAATCGTGTGCCTTTCCCAAATTAGCTGGGAGTTACCCACTGAGGACAGAGAAGTGCCTCTGAGCCAGAAATGATCGCAACCTGGACAGAAATGACATTTACATCATGTATATGGTGGGTACTGTCCAGTACAGCGCAGTCCTAGGCGACTTTCACACTGTATGTCTATGCGGTGATCTCCATCACAAGTAAGGAAAGGAACCCTCCAGAGGTACAGCTCGGGCGGACGCAAAATGCGGTGTGAAAGTTGTGATGATGGGGACCCTGGGCTGAGACCCCCACAATGATGACATTTCAGAGACTGCTGCTCTGCTGGCTTCTATGCCCCCTTGTCAAGCATTATGGGCCATAGACCCTATGCCGTCCATAGGAGAGCCCACGAGAGCCAATGGGGTGTAGTCCCTAGCAGACCACCATGGACCCTTCTTTCTAGCTGAAAACCAATCACAGCTGCCGACACGTTTCTGTGAAATTACAGTCACCCATTAAAGAATCCCTCGACATTTCTGTTCCTCATCATATCCGACAGCCGTGGCAATTTTTTGTATGTCCTCATTCCTCCAGGTCATGGTTTATCAGTAGTAATAAGTCAGAGCAACTGGACTTGTATTTTGACTCAAAGGCGTTTCGCTTCAAGGAATCTTCGGCATTACCGTATTTTTCACCATATAAGACGCACTTTTTCTCCCCCAAAAGTGGGGGAAAAGGCATTGCGTCTTATGGGGCGAATGCTGGCGTTTACACTTGTATACCTTCGACCTCATGCTGCGCAGCGCGGTCAGCGGGTGTATCAGTGGGCAGGGAGGAGAAGCCGGCATCCAGTTATGTAATGACAGCGGGCCCGGTGCAGTCACTGTATTCTGCTACACCGGGCCCGCTAACTGCAGGAATCCTAACTGTAGGCGTATGTACAGGTTTATTAAATCGTTTCTATATTCTTTACTTACTATACTACTAACGTCCCAGGCAAGAGGCAGGAGAGGAGGCTGGACCGGCGGACGGGCGCTGACAACGTAACTCACTACGTAATGCGCCTGCTCCGCCTTCTTCATTCATAAAGTGGGCGGAGCTGGTGCGCGACAAAGTGAGTTACGCTGCCAGTGCCCGTCCGCCGGTCCAGCCTCCTGCTTCCTGCCTCTTGCCTGGGATGTTATGTTAGTAGTATAGTAAGTACAGGATATATAGAAGATTTAATAAACCTATACATACGCCTACAGTTAGGATTCCTACAGTTAGCGGGCCCGGTGTAGCAGAAAACAGTGACTGCAACGGGCCCGCTGTCATTACAGAACTTTGGTATTGTAGATGCCTGCCCCCACCACCCTTTGGGGATCATTCAGTGAATTGCGATGTTATGGGAATTTGTGGATGGCACTGCTATGGGGGTCTGTGGATGACACATAGCATAAAATGCTATTCATGTGTCATCCCTTGAACCCACCTATAGCAGCGTCATGCACAGATCTCCATAACAGTGTCATCCACAGACTCCCCCACTATAGTGCCATCCACAGTCCCCAATAACAGTGCCATCCACAGTCCCCAATAACAGTGCCATCCACAGTCCCCAATAACAGTGCCATCCACAGTCCCCAATAACAGTGCCATCCACAGTCCCCAAATAAGTGCCATCCACAGTCCCCCCATCACAGTGCCATCCACAGTCCCCAATAACAGTGCCATCCACAGTCCCCCAATCACAGTGCCATCCACAGTCCCCCAATCACAGTGCCATCCACAGTCCCCCAATCACAGTGCCATCCACAGTCCCCCAATCACAGTGCCATCCACAGTCCCCCAATCACAGTGCCATCCACAGTCCCCCAATCACAGTGCCATCCACAGTCCCCCAATCACAGTGCCATCCACAGTCCCCCAATCACAGTACCATCCACCGACCCCCATAACACCATTAGCTCAAAACCCACCAAAAGGCACACCTTTTTGTTCAAAATATTTTTTTTCTTATTTTCCTCCTCAAAAATCTAGGTGCGTCTTATAGGGCGAAAAATACAGTAAATACTGGAGACTCATGCTGACTGGAGTATTTAATGCCGGATATTCCTTGTACACATCATTTTCATTGAGAAATAGGTCATCAATATTAAACACCCGGACAATCCCATTAATATATAATTCTAGTCCGTGCAGGCCCCAAGCTTATTTGGACCCATAGGCAATAGAGTAATAATTCCTCACAGTTTTTATAGATATCTGCTTGCTGTCAGTGACTAAAAACATTTGTATTCAGTGGTTGAGAACCTGTGTTGATTATGGCTGGCCTGGCTCTCATACCAGACATCACATATTAGCCAACCTAACTCCTATGATAGTCTCTGGACCTCCATTACCAGAATTCGATGCCAGTCAGAGCCTGGATGAATGGAAAGGAAGCGTTGGCGTGAAATATCTATAGTCAGAAATAATAAGGACAAAAATAAAAGATACAGCCATTAGTCACAGAGCCTGGTACGGTGACCACGGAGAACATCTTTCTCTGGAGGACCCAGCATGTTTCCCATTACACGGACTGCCCATTCAGTGTGTAATGCTTTATTTCTCCTGTGGTGGCGCTGCAGGGGAATGGAACAGCTGGAGATTACAACTAATCGCTGGTGGTTCCAGCAGAGTGACAACCTGTATTCAACTTATTTTGGTGGGAATATCGAAGGAGAACACCCGCTATGGTGGCCACCAAGCGTTCTGCTGAGCTCTCTAGATGGATTTGGAAAGGAATTGTTTCCACTATTTTTGTATTTCTTCCTGTGATAATGTTGTGAAATGGACGCAGAATAATTGCTCGTAAATCCTAGATGATGTTGGTCACCTTGAACTTTGGCGTTTCCATGGCACCTTTCCTTACAACCCATTACATCTGACCAGGCATTGCACAGATTGAGGTCACCAGCCAGAACCTGCACTTCGGTGGTACTTTCCTACTTTCCAGAGGATTGCTTTGTGTCACCAGCTCCAGTTACATAATTAAGGGGATTTCTGCACTTCCATCTAAACAACCTCGATCTTCTTCATATGTTCTTGACTGGTAACATAGCCAGACGAGGCCAGAAAGGGGATGTACTGTGTATTGGATCTGTAACGGTCTTTGACATTTGGGCGGTGTTGCCTAATAATTGTGTGACAGCATGTTATTGGTTTTCAGTCTTTCTTAAAGGGGTTTTCAGAGAGAACAACAATATTGATGACCTATCCTCTGGATAGGTCATCAATATCAGATCGGTGGGGGTCCGGCTCTCAGAACTCTCAGCTGTTTGAAATGGATCCTCGGACAAGCTCTTAAAGGGGTAATCCAAATCACTCTTTTATACTTACCTGCTCCCGGCGCACCATCCACTTCCTGGTTTCGGCAGGGGGCGGGTTCCATCTTGATTGAAGTCTTCTCCCGGCCGGGCCACACGTTGAACTGAACGCACACGCCGCCACGCATGCACCCTGGTGACTTCTTCCTGGCAAGTATACTATACTGGCCAGGAAGAAGTCACCATAGCGCATGCGCTTTTGGGACTGCGCACGGCCCGGCCGGGAGAAAAGAAGAAGTCGTCTGCGCAAGCACGGCCACCGCGATTCCGGAGAAGAGCGGTGGCCGTAACCAGGGGAGACGGAAGATAACAGTCAAGTATTTCTTCATTTTCTTCTAAGGGGTGGGAATTAGTTAATTATATATATTTAGAAAAATGATCACTGTTAAATCATTAACAGATTTAACACTGATCATTAAGATGGGAATACCCCTTTATGCCTTCTCAAGCGCTCCAAGCACAGCGCGTACATTGTATAGTGGCTGTGCTTGGTATTGCAGCCCAGGCCCATTCACTTGAATGAGCAGTGGTGGCGAACCTATGGCACGGGTGCTAGAGGCGGCACTAAGAGCCCTCTCTGTGGGGCACCCTGGAAAAAGTATATGTTGTACCAATATGCCTTAGAATTCTCCTGCCACTCATCAGCGCAGGGCACGCTATGAACGGCACACGCAGTGCACTGAATGTAGGCGGCTATTATAGCACATGAAAGATATACTATACTGGACTGTAGCATTCAGGGTAAATTGCCTTGTTGGCACTTTGCAATAAATAAGTGGGTTTTGGGTTGCAGTTTGGGTACTCGGTCTCTAAAAGGTTCACTATCACTGACATAGGGCATGTGACTGATAACAGTGATGTCACTGGCCTAGAAAGAGGCCGCAGCACTCACCGGAGCGCTGCAGCCTCTTCTTACAGCTGATCAGTGGGGACCCCCACCAATCAGATATTGGTGACCTATCCTGAGGCTAGATCACCAATATTGCACTTCCAGAAAACCCATTTAAGGGCTCATGCACACGACTGTATGTATTTTGCGGTCTGCAAAACACGAATCTGCAAAAAAAAAGGGTGATGTCCATGTTGCATCCGTTTTTTTCCGGATCCATGGTAACAATGCCTGTCCTTGTCCGCAAAACGGACCAGAATAGGACATGTTCTATTTTTATTTTAGCTGAACAGACATACGGAATGCACACGGAGTCATTTCAGTTTTTTTCAAGCCCCGTTGAAATGAATGGTTCCGTATACGGACCTGTAAAAAAAACGAAACATAAGCGGAAGAAAAATTCGTTCATGTGCATGCACACAAACTTGTTTTCCTTCTGTGTCTGTTCCGTTTTTTTTTTTTTGCAAACATGTATGCGCAATTTATTTCAATTGGTCCGCAATAAAAACGGAAGTTACTCTGTGTGCTTTCCATTTCCGTAAGTCCGTTCCACAAAAATATAGAACATGTCCTATTATCGTCCGCATTACGGACAAGGATAGGACTGTTGAATTAGGGGCCAGCTGTTCCGTTCTGCAAAATACAGAATCCACACGGACGTCATCCGTATTTTTTGCTGATCCATGTTTTGCGGACCGCAAAATGCATACGGTCGTGTGCATGAACCCTAATGCTCATCTTTGGACACTTATGGGATGACTGTTGCTAATGGATATGAGATAACGGAAAGTTGGGTTAAGATGTGTACACGCTGTGCTGTTCAATCAACTGTCTAACTTTTCTCTGCATAGGTCATCAGTATTTGAACGGTGGGGGTCCAATTGAGAAGGCACTGGTGCTCGCAGTAGCGCCACATTCTTCTCCCTTTTCACCAA
Organism: Bufotes viridis; assembly: GCA_033119425.1. Classification (NCBI taxonomy): domain Eukaryota; kingdom Metazoa; phylum Chordata; class Amphibia; order Anura; family Bufonidae; genus Bufotes; species Bufotes viridis. The sequence continues at coordinate 35,481,516 of CM065597.1, read as the reverse complement.
GCACAGTGCCGTACATTGTATAGCGGCTGTACTTCGTTTCGCGGGCTCGGCCCCATTCACATCTATAGGACGGAGCTGCTCCTAGGCCCTGTGACCGATGAACATGCCGTCACATGGCCTAGGGAAAGCTGAGAGAAGGCTACACCGCTACTGCAGCTACTACAGCTGTTTGGCGGAGGTCCCAGGTGTTGGACCCCCACCAATCAGATACCAGAGGATAGGTTATCAGTGAAGATATCTCAGAAAACCCCTTTAAATTTGGTGAAATAAAATGACACTGACCAGTTGGCTTTATTTAAAGCATTGTTTCACCCATAATAATAGAAATATGCTTTTATGGGATTTTACGAACCTCGAAAAGTGGGCCCCCAGGTACTTGATGTCAGTTGGTTGGTCTTTCAATACATTGCATGCATAGGGGTTGTACAGAGTCACCAAAACATGGCTCCTTTCTTTCAGAAACAGCTCCACACATGGGTTGTGCCTGGTATTGCAGTCCAACTCCACTGACCTGAATAAACCTGAGCTGCAATACCACACACTACCTGTAAAAGTTGTAGCTCTGTTTTCTGAAGACGGTTTTGTTTTTCTAATTCTTGACCCCCCCCCCCGCCTTTTTAAATCAAGTCCCTTATGTCTGAATGAGCCACTAAGCCACTCTCTATTCACTTCTATGGGAGTGCAGTAAATAGCCGTGTTTTGGCTCTTGTGCGTTGCGCTCTCCATTCACTTCTACGGGAATCCAGGACGTAGCCGTGCGTCCTCGGTCGGCTCCCTAGGGAACTCTCATAGAGGTGAAGGAAGAGGATTCTGCCCATGCGCGATGTGCTTTTCTTCACTTTCAGGGCCCCGTTCTGGAGATAGGTGCGGGTCCATACCTCTGGGACATGCTCCTATCGGACATTAGTGGCATATCCTAGCAATGGGCCATCCCCTCTAATGGAGAAATGCATTCCTTATGTGTTAAAAAATTGGCACCCTTAAAATATCGTACCTCATCAAGGTTGCTAGGTTAAGACTAAGTAATAATCTTGGAAACGTGATACCCCCTGGAAAGGTAATCCTGACTTAATGGAAAAGTAAAACCTTCGTTAGTTTCCAGGGATGACAGATTCTCTCGGACATGTGCGGCTCTGGACTAGAGTCAGAAAAAAGGGGAATTCTCATCTTTTTTTAGGGATGACGCAAGTTCTTGAGAAATATGTTGTCACCAAATTGTGAATTTTGCATCACTCTCAGTTCTCACTAAAATAAGGGAATAGAAAGTAAAGACACTTTTTTATCTCATTACGAAGAGTATTCCCAGCTTAAACATTTGTAGTTGGGTTCACAGGATGTGCCATAGATGCCTGAAAGGTGCCACCTCTGAGAACCTGAGAACCTCTCCCTATAGAGTTCTTTGAAGAGGTGGCCACTTGCTCAGGTCTTTTTATAACTCCTGTAGGCTTCAGTGGAGAGGGACGCACTCAAGCATCGTCACCTTTTCATTGAATATTATCAGGAAGAACCAGTTTGCTTACACCCATCAGCCGTAACATTAAAACAGGTGACGTGAATAACATTCATTATCTTGTGGCAATGCAAAAGTATTGGAAGCAGGAAAAATGGGCAAGTATAAGGATCTGAGCAAGTTTGGCAGGGGCCGACTTGATCAGAGCATCTTCAGAACGTCAGGTCTTGTGGGGTGCTCTTGGTATGTTGTGATTACTACCTACCAAAAGTGGTCCAAGGAAGGACAGCTGGTGAACTTGCAACCAGGTCATACTCCTAGGAACCCAGGTTGATATACCGTCCAAGTCTGCAGGCTGGAGAGCCTTTTTGGCCATCCTTGTAGGCTATGCCTGCACAAATGACCGTGAAGAAATCGCCCCACACAGCATCTATATTTTTGGTGTTCAATGTTGACTTTCCTCTCCACAGTATCAGAGGTTCCCATAGTGTCAGACTGGGGTTCCTTGGGCCCACAAGATGAAATTACTCTCAGGGCCCAACCCTTATATCATCAATAGAGTCTAAGTGCTTCACAGCCTAAGACATAGACCCTAGTGGCTAGTGATTGGCTCCAAAGGCGGCTCCAAATGCAATTTTTCTCCTGGACCTTTGGGACCCATTATGGCTTCATAGACTGGGCCCACCTGGTACTCTGGTGGGCCGGTCTAACTCTGCAGCCATCTATTGCAGCGTCCTTCCGGATGGTACAGAGAAGGCGAGAGATAATGATGCTAGAACTGATCACATGATTTTCTGTGGTATAAATTCTGGCATCTCCGATGCCCAAATAAAACGCAGCATGCAGTGGTTCTGTGCCCACCTGTCGCTGGCTATGGAGGCAGGGCTGGTGCGCAGACGGCGTACCTTCAATAAAGGCAGACCACGTGACTGCTCTGTGGCCCTGCGCTCATCTCCTTCTCTTCTTCCGTTCTGAGATGAAAACTCTGCATTTTCATGCAGCTGCCGGTGCAAAAACGTTACGATAGCTTCCATTGCACTGTATAAACTCCTATGCGCTGAGCTCCCCCTAGTGGTAGCTGCAGACAGACACATTTCTACTGTGAAGTGAAGCTGGAGAACTTATCGTTGTATTTATGCCATATTTTTAAAGCACCTGCTTCACTTTTTCCAACACAGAAGTGGGTGAGGAGTCCAGGGGCAACATTTTTTATTAGAAAAAATGTTTTCTGCTTTATAAAACAAAAAAAAAACATAAATTTGTCAGATATCTGGGGCATTGCTCTTTGCGTTCAGCATTGCTTGGGGGTGTTTGACTCATGCGTACTCATAAGTTGGTGGTTCAGGGAGGCCCGAACTAAGTTTTGCTGTAGGGCCCTATGAGATCTGTGGAGACCCCTGTGCACACAATGAACAAAAATGTCATCACTTCTGTCTCTCTCAGGGATAAAACAGCTGGCGAGACACAAGTGATGTATGTGAGCCCAGCCTAAAACAGTCCATCAGTGCCAAGACCATGCACAGAGCAACCTAGATCTCAGCTTCCTAAAATCTTGATTGACATCAGGGAGACTTGGAGATGTGATTCTACTCGTGTCCTGAGAATGCTGTAGATAACTTTTGGTTAAAGGGAACCTGTCACGTCCTTTTAGAACTTTATGAGGCTGCGTATCTAGAGATGCATCTTCCCGACAGTGTTTTTACTTGCCTTGTTGCCTCTCCCGTTTCAGCACCTGGTAGAAGGGAATTGTCATGTCGGCGGTCCCCAGCGATCACTGATCAGTGGGGACCATTACCTGACAATTCACTTCTTATTAGGCGCCAAAGTGAACGGCACTGATAGCGGCTGGGAGAAAAAGGTGCGTCTAGTTGGCGGTACCCAATCCTATGTGATCAACTGCAGAATATCCAGAGATTGTATCCAGAAATGTTTCCATTCTTTAAAGGGGTTTTCTGAAATTGATGATCTATTCTCAGGATAGGTCATCAATATCAGAACGCCTGGGGTCCAGCACCCGGGATCCCCACTTATCAGATGTTTGTGATGGTCACAGTGCTCGGGTGAGTACCGCTGCCTCCTCACAGCTCACCAAGCACAGGCATTGCAACTCAAGAGAATGGGATTGAGCTGCGTCTAGGCCATTTGACCGATGAACATGACATAATTGGCCTTCAAACACCTAATTGGTAGGGGATTTGGGAGTCAGACCTACGATTAGATATCGATGACTTGCCCTAAAGACAGACCATCAATATCAGAATCTCAGAAAACACCCTTTAATGGGGTGTTATAGTTCAGCAAATAAAGCACATTTATTGGATAATCGAAACTGATAGTTTTCCAATATACCATGTTTTTCGTGTTACAAGACGCAACTAGGTTTTAGAGGAGGAAAATAAGAAAAAATATTTTTCATCAAACCTCAGAACAGAACCCTACATAAAACCTCAGGTCAGACCTCAAATCAGATCACCCACCCCCCTCCCCATGTCGGACTCTGATCAGACCACAACATCAGACCTTACATCTGATCCCAATGTAAGACCTCAGACCAGACCCCCATCAGAGATAAAAATACATTAACTCACCTTCACTGCCACTCTGTAACCGAGGTTTTCTCTTGCACTCACTGCTCCCTGCCCTTTCCCCGGCCCGTTCCACAATGTGACCAGGGAGCAGTGAGTACAGCGCTACAGTCACCGCTCCACGAGCCTCCTGCATACTAATGAGCACTTCCATAATGAAAGTGCCCACTAGTATTTGCCTTCTAAAATGCTCTGCCAGGGAGTGTGTCTTATAAAGCGGAAAATACAGTACTTTCTGTAGCATTTCTGTAGTACTTTCTGTGATGTCACCCCTAAGCTTATATCATGACCTATGTTATAGCATCGGTGCATTTGTTTTTCTCCCCTTTTGTAGAAGAAGTCATGGATTACATTAGTGCAGATTCTGGATCCACATGGGCACGTGAACCCAGCATCCTCAGCACAGTCACTGTTGCCCCATGGACATCCCCAGTGGAACCTGCCACCCAAAACTGGGCCTCATGCCTGAGCGCTCCAGCACCAGAATTAATTATTACAGAACAGCCGAAACAGCGAGGGATGCGGTTCCGGTACCAGTGTGAGGGAAGGTCAGCAGGCAGTATCCTGGGAGAAAGCAGCACCGAACACAGCAAGACGCTTCCGGCCATTTCGGTAAGGATATTTGTTCCTAGGTCTTATTTGACTTTATTTGCTGACATTCCTTGTAGATTGTTCAAACTATTCATGGTCATCCACACAGACTGGAAAAAAGGTCACGGAATCCCGCAGCGTTTTTACCGCAAAATCGGCATCCCCTACTGATCTCGTCATGGTAGAAATCAATAGACTTAAAATCTGCAGGTCGGAATTTTTTTCTTGTCGATAAGACAACATTTTAACAGCTCATCTACTTTGCCACAGAAGCTTTTGGTTGCAAATTTTCTATCCACAAATCTTAACGGAAATCCTGTGGCATTTCCACTTTGAACGTACCCTTAAAATACTGAATATTTCAAAATTGCATCTCACCAAATTATTGTAGCTGTGTGCTCCCAGGCCGTGAGTGACTGCCTCTCCACTGAAATGAATGGAAACCCTACAGGGTGACTACTCAGGCCTTGTTCACACTTCAGTTATTTGATCAGTTATTTCCATCAGTTATTATGAGCCAAAACCAGGTGCGGGTCAAAAACACAGAACAGGTGAATATCTTTTCATTACACCTTATCTCTGAGTAGCCTCTACTCCTGCTTTTGGCTTACAAAAACTGATAGAAATAACTGACCAAATAACTGATGTGTGAACAAGGCCTTAGGCTACGTTCACACTCTCGGCAAAGCTAATCGAACAGGCTGTTCCAGCAGAAAACAGCCTGCCAGGGTTCTCCGCAGCTGGCATAGCCAGCCAGTGCTGCGTGCTGCATGGGTCTCATTGACTATAATGGAATCTGGCGACTAGGGGTCGACCGATTATCGGTTTGGCCGATATTGATGATTTGCACAGTTATCGGTATCGGCCCCTAACCAGGCCGATATACCGATAACTGTGCTCTAACAGAACATTGCCGCGCTGCTCTCAGCGCGGCCATGTTCCCTCAGCAGCACAGGGGAGAAGGAGGCAGTCCCTCCTTCCCCCTGTGCCGCGCTGCCAGTGGAGACTAGAGAAGAGGAGGCGGGGCTGAGGGCGCACTGGCCACCAATGAGAGCAGAGGAGGCGGGGCTGAGGGCGCACTGGCCACCAATGATAAGGTTTAAGATATTACAAGCACATTGCCCAGACCCTGCCTCTGATAGAGAGCTGCGATCGCGGCAATTAACCCCTCAGGTGCCGCACCTGAGGGGTTAATTGCCGCGGATCGCAGCCATCTATCAGAAGCAGGGTCTGGGCAATGTGCTTGTAATATCTTAAACCTTATTAACATTGGTGACCAGTGCGCCCCTCCCCCCATCCCTTCAGTATTGATATCATTGGTGGCAGTGGCCACAGGGTCCCCCACCTCCTCTCTTCTGATCGGAGCCCCAGCAGTGTAATGCTGGGGCTCCGATCGTTACCATGGCAGCCAGGACGCTCCTGAAGCCCTGGCTGCCATGGTTCCTGCTGCTGTGTGCCCATAGCACAGGGCAGCAGGGACAGTGTCAGGTCCTATTCACCCTGATAGATCTCTATTAGGGTGAATAGGACAAAGGATGTAAAGAGCCCAGGTTCTACCCCTAGGGGGGGAAATAGTAATAAAATAAAAAGTAAAAAAATGTAAAATAGTAAAAAAACACCAAAATATTAAGTATAAATTAACCCTTTTCCAATTTTACATATAAAATATATAAACAATAAATAAAAAAACATATCGCCGTGACCAAAAAGTCCAAACTATTAAAATATATTTTTTTTAAAAAGCGTTGGACGCCGTAACAGAAAAAAAAAATCAAAAAATTAAAATGCGCAAAATATCGGTATAAAATATCGGCTATCGGCCTGAAAGTTCACAGAATATCGGTATCGGCTCTAAAAAATCAATATCGGTCGACCCCTACCGGCGACTACCCATCGTAAATGCAGAAATACTGTTGCGTGCAGCGATTTTTGTCCAGCCGAATCCCAGCATTTTTGCCAGGAAGCGTCCAGATCCACGCCAGATCCTCCTATAGTCAATGGGGTCTGGTGTGTATGCGGCACTGTCTGGCTATGCCGGATCCGGAGAACCCTAGCAGGCTGTTCTCCGCCTGATTTGCCGCGAGTGTGAAAGAGGCTAGAGGGCAGAGCAGGGATCTCTGCACAGTAATGGCTGGTTATAGCGGTTGTCATTCAGCAACTTCCTGGCGCAAGTTACTGTAAGGAGAGCGGCTCAGGAGCGCAAACTGCTGCTTTAAAAAGTGAAACACTATGAAAACTAAGAGGAATATTCACGAGCGCATGTAGATATTGTGGCAGATGTTCTTAAATTATTAAATTAGGGTAACATGACCCCAAGGTCCTTGGCTCAGCGCTTGTGCAGAGTGATGACATGTACATGTCGTGCTGAGGAGCCATGTTTGGAGGATGGTGGCAAGTGAGGGCAGCAGCAGCTGGAGAATCACAGGCCTATAGCATAAAGGGCAACCTGTAATTTTGTTTGGTAATCCCCTAAGTAGGGTGTCGTCCTATCCAATGTAAATCAATGATGGCATTCATCCTCTGAGGTGGTTGGCAGCCGCTGCTCACTTGGCATTATGCCCCAGCCTGCCAGTTTTATGGCGCAGGATGTTGTTATAATGGAGGTGGTTGCCATGTGCAGTCTAGGCTTATATTTGATGAGTACATAGCCATGCCATGTCTTGTGTGCATTGCTGGAATATTAATTGTATTTACGGCTTTACCTCCCATGGAAAGTACCTGAGGTTCCCGCTCCTCCCGGCCTTGTCTTACCGGTTACCTGTCCTGTCTCTTCTAGCTAATAAACTGCGAGGGAATTAAGGATGTTAAGGTCAGCGTCTGCCTCGTTTGGAAAGACCCTCCGTATCGTATCCACCCACACGGCCTCGTGGGTAAGGATTGCCATGATGGGATCTGTGAGATCACGCTTCATCCTGATGAAGGACAAACCAATCATAGGTGAGCGAACACGCAGACGGGTCGCATAATAATGCTCCGGCGCCAACAGTCTTAAATTTCTGGCGGCAGAGAAATTCTTATGTTTAAAGGACTCCCTCACTAAGGCCCCATTCGCACGACCGTGTGTGAACTTTGCATTGCGATGCGGACCCACTGACTTGAATGGGTCCACGATCCGCGACCTACGCCAAAAGATAGGACATACCCTATCTCTTGTGGAGCGAAGAGGGAGTAGATAAGCTGCAATATCACCTATTGTGTTATATTATATCTTTCTTTCATCTATCTAGTCATTGTAATCCTGCCTGTAATGATAAGCAGATAACTGCAGTAAAGTGATACGTACAGACCAAGAAGTGGCTCCTATTATTATTCTTAGTAGCCAATGTGAAAACTGCAGGATTTTAGGATTTTTCATTTTTTTTACTATACATAATGGGCAATTAAAAAGTAACCACCAAAAATTCTTAAAAAATCTGTTTGACATAAAAATATAATTTAAACAATAGATCATTTTCTGATGACACGTTCCCTTTAACCCTACAATACTTTCTGCGTTATGTTTTGAGCCAAATAATTTTTTTTTAATCTTTCTTCCTTCAGCTTTAGCAATCTGGGCATCCAGTGTGTTCGGAAGAAGGAAATTGAGACAGCTGTCAAGGCCAGACTAAGTCTGGGCATAGATCCATACAGTGGTGAGTCCCGACTACCGGGTCGTGAAGGAAGGTGTAGTCAGTTGTGTGATCTACAATTTTATAGAGCCTCGGCTGCCATTGTTATACGAGGACGCGGACTGGCTAGTAATCCCACGCGTTTCTGTGTGATGTACACTGTACCTCTATTCACACTATACGCATGGATCCAAACCATCCGTCTCCGTCTTTTCAGTGTCTAGCCGCTGATCTATATCTATTATTGATTGATAGTGAACATCATGGCTTCTGTAAACACTTACTGTCCTCCCTCCATAGCTGGCATGTGGCGGCACCATGAAGAGGTGGATCTGAACGTTGTCAGGCTCTGCTTCCAAGCCTGGTACACCACGGCGGCCGGGCAGCGTATGCCTATCGGCCGTGTGCTGTCAGAGCCGGTGTATGATAAAAGTAAGCATCCCGCTAAGTCATCGGCCGCTCCATTGCCGTCTTGTATCAGGGCTTAACTGTTCCATCCGTCTTCATCCCCTCAGAATCCACGAACACGTCAGAACTGAAGATCTGCCGGATGAATAAAGATCACGGCCGCTGTGACGGTGGAGAGGAGATTTATATCCTGTGTGACAAGGTGCAGAAAGGTCAGACATCGGCACACGGGATCCTGGGAGATCCATTTGTTGTCGGGGTCTATAGCACTGCTTTGTGACATTGAATGTACAGGTCCAGAGTACATCGGGTTGGTGACCATCTGTTATGTTACGTGTGATGAGGCTGTGATCTCAGGCAGCCTTTAAAGGGCATCTGTCAGCAGATTTGTACCTATGACACTGGCTGACCTGTTACATGTGCGCTTGGCAGCTGAAGACATCTGTGTTGATCCCATGTTCATATGTGCCCGCATTGTTGAGAAAAGTGATATTTTAATATATGCAAATGAGCCTCTAGGAGCAATGGGGACGTTACCGTTACACCTAGAGGTTCGGCTGTCACTTTAATGCCGTGCCCTCTCCACTTTGACAGGAACAGGTAGGGAAAACATCATAACACCTGGTCCTGTCAATCAAAGTGCAGAGGGCGCAGCAGTTGCAGAGAGATCTGAGCCTCTAGGTGTAATGGTAACGCCCCTGTTGCTCCTAGAGGCTCATTTGCATATATTAAAACATCATTTTTCTCAGCAATGCGGGCACATATGAATATAGAACCAACACAGATGTCTTCAGCTGCCAAGTGCACATGTAACAGGTCAGCCAGTGTCATAGGGACAAATCTGCTGACAGATGCCCTTTAATTTACACAAATGGCTCAGACCTCTTTGTGATTCCTCCAAATGGAAATCTAAAGCAGGTGTTGGGGAAAAAAGATCAGGCATGTTGAAATTTAACATCTCCTCTGTTCTCAAGGGTGATAAGACACCTCCCTCTAGGCTCTTGGCCGAACTGAGCATGTACAGTATGTGTGTGGGGATGTCAGGAGGAATAGCTGTCAGCCAACAGGTGTGTGACCACCTTGAAGGGGACCTGTCACCTCTCCTGACATGTCTGTTTTAGTTTAGTTTGCATTCCCCACGTAATAACAATTCTTACAACTTTATGATGTGCTATTCCTTTATTATTCCTGCTAGTAGTTATAAATGAATTGCCAGCAACATGCAGTGAAGGTCCAGATGGGCGTTACCAGTTGGGGCGGATGTCCCTGCACCATATGACACTGACAACTGTGATTGGATAATGTCAGACTTGTAACACCCATCTGGACCTTCATTGCAAACTGATATCAATGCATGCATAACTTCTAGCAGGAATAATACAGGAATGGCAGATCATAGAGTCATAAGAATAGATACTCCTTATTACATGGGGAAATGCAAGTTGTTACTGGAACACATATCAGGAGAGGTGACAGGTCCTCTTTAACAAAATATTCTAAGCAAAATGGCCATTCCAATCAATATAGGTTTTCTTGTCCTTAGGCAATGTTCGACTTCGGGGGAATTTATGATTCCATTTGACTCATTTTGGGCTAAAAATATTTTACTTTATTAAAAATATTTGGCTGTTTATGAGCTACAAGGGTTAAAAATCAGTTTGCAAGCTGTCACTTTCTTTTTTCTTCAAATCCCATCATCTGATGGCTCATGTGTAGCTCTTATCTCTGATCTCCTGACTACATAAAACGTGTATTCCGCAAGTGTAAAAGTACCCTAAGTCATATTCTTATCATAATGAGTAATTATGAGGTCAGGAGAACAGAGATAAGGGCTACACATGATCCCTCAAATGACGGGATTCAAAGAAAACAGAAAGTGACAGTTTGCAAACAGACTGATTTTTAACACCTGTATCCCAGAAACGATAAACATTTTTAATAAAGACCAATTGGAAACATGATATTTATTTCAAAATGAGTAAAATGCAATCATACTTTTTAAAAAAATGCCCCGAAGGTGTTCATAGCTTTTAACCCTTGTATGTGCAGTTGACAGTTGCCTCCTTTCTTCACTTAGAAGACATCCAGGTTATGTTCTTGGAAGGTAAATGGGAAGCACGTGCCGATTTCTCGCAGGCTGACGTACACAGACAGATTGCCATCGTCCTGAAGACGCCTCCTTACCATGATCTGCACATAAGAGACCCAGCTCCTGTCCAAGTGTGTCTCCAGAGGATCACAGACGGGATCCGCAGCGAGGGGATGATCTTCACATACATGCCACGTTGCAGCGGTAAGTGCATGCCAAAAGGATATCTGGATCATCGGATGTCCAGAATTGTTATTACATGGGGAATGCATGTAGCTATTAAAACAGGCATGTCAGGAGCGGTGACAAGTCCTCTTTAAGTGTATAAACCGTATGCAGCAGTCACCACTAGAGGGGGCTTAGGAGCTTACTGCATACACCACTGAGTTCAATGCATACACAGTATGCAGCAGGCAACAGGAGAGGGAGCTTTGAATCTTACTGCATGCTATTGTGTCATCTCAGACTTGGATGGCATATCACTAGGATTTGCCGTTAAAGTTGGATAGGTGCAGGTCCCGCCTCTGAGACCTGCACCTATCTCCAGAACGCATGCCCGGCGTGCTCTTCATGAATCCTATGGGAGTTACAAAAAATAGCCGAACGAGCATGCTTGGCTATTTTTAGCATTCCCGCCATGCATGTGCGACTGCTCTCCATTCATTTTCAGGATCCTATTCTGGAGATAGATGCGGGTCTCACCTCTGGAGGCTGCACCTATCTGACATTGGTGGCATGTCCTAGCGATATGCCACCAGTGTCAGACACAACCCCTTTAATATAGGGTTTAGCGTGTAAATGGTATGCAGACGGCTCCCTCTAGTGGCAACTGCAGGCGTGACGTCCCATCCACATGCACACCACTGGCGCTGGCCAGTCAGTAGCCTCAGGGGTGATCTCTGTCACATGCTGCTCCTGCGCAGGTCACAGAATGTTTTTCACTTCTACCAGTCTTATGCATCTTCCCATAGTCTTGGTGCTCTTTTCCCACAGATTCCTTCGGATTACGCAAGAAGCGGCCATGTCTCTCGTCTCCCTTTGAAGATCTTAATGGCCTGGGTAAGTAGCATGATCATTTACAAGATCAAGGTTTTGAACTGCATGGAGAGTGACGATATTCTCAGAATTTTTTTAACTTTTTATTTCTGCAGATCCGCATGGGATTGAAAGTAAAAGGAAGAAAGCCATACCTGACTTCCGGGAACACTGCAACACCATTTCGGGTACAGTCCTTATGTACCGCCATATAGACACGTTCAACATACTGATGTCATTCGTGCAATAGAATGCTTCTTATGCCATGACATGGCTCACTAAGGTCAAGGATCAGGGAGAGATGTGTCAGACCAGGGATGCTCAACCTGCGCCTCTCCAGCTGTTGCAAAACTACAACTCCCAGCATGCCCTATAGCTGTATGCTGTCCAGGCATGCTGGGAGTTGTACTTTTACAACAGCTGGAGGGCAGCAGGCGGGGCATCCCTGTCCTAGACAAGCACTATGCCATGGTCGCCGTCAGGACAGCGAGGGTCCGGTACTTCTACTACTGCTCTGATTCTCAACCCAGGGCCCAAAAATGTTCGGCAATGTATGGTCAGCATGTTTTTTAATACTAGCTACAGGAAAGCTCCGCGGTCAGATAGTGCTTGTCTAATTATGGGTCATTCTCATACTCTTGAGCTGAGAGTGAACGCTACTGTAAAAAGCACTGAAGGGGTTAGGCCTCTTTCACACGAGCGTGTCCGGATTAGGTCCGGATGTGTTGCGGATGCGTTCAGTGAAAACTGTGCGATTTCGCAGGCAAAGCCATTCAGTTTTGCCTGCGATTGCGTTCAGTTTTTTCTGCGCTGGTGCAATGCGTTTTTCACGCGTGTGATAAAAAAACTGGATTACAAACAACATCTCCTAGCAACCATCAGTGAAAAACGCAACGCACCCACACTTGCTTGCGGATGCAATGCGTTTTTCACGCAGCCCCATTCACTTCTATGGGGCTAGGGCTGCGTGAAAAACGCTGAATATAGAACATGCTGCGATTTTCACGCAACGCAAAAGTGAAGCGTGAAAAAAACAATGCTCATGTACACAGACCCATTAAAATGAATGGGTCAGGATTCAGTGCAGGTGCCATGCGTTCACGTCACGCATTGCACCCGCGCGGAAAACTCGCCCGTGTAAAAGGGGCCTTATACTCACAGCTACCAGCAGAGGGCAGCATAACTAAAAATACCTCTGGTGTTTACAGAGTCCAAAAATATTGATGGGGGGACAGAACCCAATCGGTGAATCGGGACATTTTCAAGGCTGGATTTAAGCAGTTCCATCTACATGGGGAATTGGCACGTGATATTGTTTTTCACTTTGCATAATTCCTATTTGTAAGAAGAGTCCTCCTGGGACCCCCAGTGATCAGGTGTGGGGGGAACCTGCAGCGCCACCACAGGGTAAATGAACCATTACGCAGTGCCCGTTAGCATCAGTGGGCCTTCTGTGTAATGTAGGGCAGAACAGGTCCTCCAGAGCGAGAGACACTCTTGGCCAAGAGATGCGACACTGCAGTTGAGGGTTGAGTAAATGTCGTTATTTTGTTCCAAGGGCTTATTCGTTGTTCACACCAGTATTTCCACCAAGATGTATTTGCACATGGAGTTCAAAATAGGGCAACGCATTGGACCCATATTTTTTTTATCCACAAGTGTCAGAATTAGATTGTAAGCTCTTGTGTGCATGTTTCAGATTTAGTCCTGTATTCTCTTGACAGACTGTGCTCATTGGGTAGTATGCAGAAAGGTCAGTTGTCCAGCAATGGTCCAAGGTGTGGCAGGCCAAAATGCGTAAGCTTCTCAGTTTGCACAATGTTTGCTGCACTCCTTCTTCCTCAGTGTAATTTTCATTACACGTGTATAAAAGAAGTCAAGGAATATATAACTATAAAAAAAAATCATGTTTTATATTGAAGTAGTGTAACCAGAGTTGTGGTTGGTATAGGTAACTCACAAGTGTACTTACACTCTGTGTGAGGACAAATAGCACCACCAAAATACATGGATAATACACAGAGATATAGTGCAAAATGATAAAAATGTGGCTCCCCCTAGTGGTGGCTGCAGGTACACAGTTTTATAATGTGCTATGTGAGGTAAAGCAGAGGATTTTGATGCCAGTTGTCTGGTGTAAATATGTTATAAATACATCACTCATTCTGAACACCATATTTTTCACAGTATATATTGTACTTTTTCCAACATAGACTCTGGGAAATTGGGCTTAGTTTTTTATTTGTTATAGGGCATCTGTCAGCAGATTTGTCCCTATGACACTGGCTGACATGTTACATGTGCGCTCGGCAGCTGAAGACATCTGTGTTGGTCCCATGTTCATATCTGACCGCATTGCTGAGAAAAATGATGTTTTCATATATGCAAATGAGACTCTAGGAGCAACGGGGGCGTTACCATTACACCTAGAGGCTCTGCTCTCTCTGCAACTGCTGCGCCCCCTGCTCTTTGATAGGGCTAGGCAGTGTACAAGTTATCGCTCCTGCCTGACCCTGTCAAAGTGCAGAGAGTGCAGCAGTTGCAGAGAGAGCTGAGCCTCTAGGTGTAATGGTAACGCCCCCATTGCTCCTAGAGGCTCATTTGCCATATATTAAAACATCATTTTTCTCAGCAATGCGGACACATATGAACATGGGACCAACACAGATGCCTTCAGCTGCCGAGCGCACATGCAGCGGGTCAGCCAGTGTCATAGGTACAAATCTGCTGACAGATGCCCTTTAATTGAAAGATTATTTCAAGAATAATAACAAAAAATTTGAAATCTCAATGGTGAGTCCATATTAAGCTCTGCCATGGGCTCATCTTTGTATGCCCCTGGCCTAGAAACATATTAAAGAGGAATTTTTAGCCTTAAAACACAAAGATGTTCAAAGTCGGAGCCATTATAATCTAGAAAGTGGGGCATTTAGGGACCTGGGTACCGCTGCCTCTAAGCCAAGTGATACAGAACCTGGTCTAGCAAGTAAAGGTTATTGTCTACATCCCTGGTGGTCTAGGGCAGTGAATGGGGTAAGATATCTATGACTGGTGGCCTATGACAGTAAACATGTTAGTGTTTAGCATCCTTGGTGATCTAGGGCAGTGAAAGTCTTAATGGCAATATTACTGTGGTCTTGGGCAGTGAAAGGGTTCAATGTTAGATTTCCTGGTGGTCTAGGGCATTGAGGGGTTAATGTCAGTATACCTGGTGGTCTGTGGCAGTTAAGTGGATAAGAATCCTTGGTGGTCTAGGGCAGAGATAGTTTTTCATGTCCATATTCCTGGCAGTCTAGGGAAGCACTGCTTGTTCCTCGCTATGATCATGCAGATCAGATTCAGTACAGCTCTGCCCGATCTTTTATGGGAGAGCTCAGGGAGTATGAGCGGGCCAGATCTATCGAGTGAGGGTGGCATCTGAGCTGTGCAGCTGCATAGTGGTTGGAGGTCCACTAGAAGTCCCAGAGAGCCCCTTTAAACTGTGCAGGAGCTAACTTACAATACTTTTCTTGAATTGACAGCATGTTAAAGCCAATAGAACTGGATATATTACTTGCAGCATATGTTTAATATTTCTTATTTATATTGTATCCTGATTTTTGTGCATTTTTCAAGATTTCACCCCTGGACCGTTTTGTGGCCTTGATTATTTGCCTCACATGCACCAAATGGGCGCCGGAGAACCTACACACCATGAAATTGAAGATACCGATGAAAACTTTGAAGCACTGATTTCATGGATACCCGGGGAACTTGATGATTTACCAGAAGCCATGGCCTTTGAGAACTTTCTGCCTGTTACGGAGGATGAAGAAACAGCCAGCGTGGTGGGTCTCAGCCTTGCCCTCACTGGCCGGCAGTTGCCAGATTGTGCCTACCCAGAAGACTCAAGAATGGGTGGTTGCTGACCTCATGAATGGACTTCATTATCCTGCACTTCACTTTGAGAACCCAGTGGGATCCCATCTGACACCGCGCTTTTGACTCCATGGTGAAAAAAAGCACCTTAAAAACGTTTGTTGTTGTTGTGGACACATCCTAAATGGAGGGAAGATCCCTGAACGACACCACATTGGACTTAGAAGAATGTTTTTGAGCATTAACACCCCACTACATCTCCTCCACTATGTAAGAAAATTGGATGGTTTATTGGACTTGACGAGTATAAACCACTATAAAAGACTAGCGGGGCAGACGTCCATGGTAGGTGACTATAAATGGAGTGTGGTCAAGGAGGACGGTGGGGGTGCACTTTATTCAGTTACTTCACGCTATCTAACAATATGGCTGCAAAGTGGTCACCACTAGGGTGGTGGAAAAAAAAAAGTTTCATATTGGGAAGAGGGGTTTTGTATTGGAAATCATGTTTGTGATATACGGTAAGTAGCCATTAAAAATGTAAAAAAGCAGCAAAGTCAAAGCACTAAGATTTAATGTAGATATTAATAAAGATCATATTTTTAAAAACATCTTGTGTTACACGTGTGTGTGGTCTGAGGTTAGTCACCTAGCAGAAGAAAGGCCACGAGTGGTGAACATATTGTCCTGGAGGTTGCTACATATATTGTAGTCCTATAGTCGGTTATGGGTTCAGTCTTTTCAAGTTCTATAAGTTACCTAAGTGTCCATTAGCTAGCGAAGAACTTCATCTTCATGATCCCGATACATTTAGTTGCAGCAGTTGACCACTACTAAATCGTTGCTTAACGTATGTGGAGAGCGACAACAAGAGTGATGGGCACAAGAAGGTCCACAGGCCAAAGCACACTTCCCAGGGCTTGCAAACTCTGGTTGTATGGTCAACTCTCCTATGCCATGGCGCTTAAATAGAGTTTTGGCCTGGCCTAAGATGGTCTTGTATTCTTCCATGTCAGAACAATGAACGTGGAGAGAGGCCACGCCATGGTCTGGAGCAAGGGCCCATACGTGAAGTTCATGATGTGCGTTATGGCCGCAGAGCGAGTCTAGGTCCAGCTTTAGGCTCTGTAATTTAGCAGATGGAGGAACGGCTTGGAGGAGAATGCAGCCATTTTGAACAATGTCTGAGTAGACCGAAGCAATGATGATTACTATAGAGACCAAGGAGAGAGCGGGGTCTAGGTAGTGCACGGCTGGGTGACTGAACAGGTGGAGCAGCAAGCTGCTGGCGAGAAGAAGTGATGAAGGTGCAAGAGAACAGAGCATGCGCAGGACCAGACACCACCTGGGCTGATGTTGCTGTAGTCCCGGTAGACACAGACCTGGTGTTAAAGAGGAAATGGATGAATGGTAGCGAGCGACAACACAAAAACATGTACATAATGCAGAATCCCCACCTATTATGTGCCTTCTATAATACTGGGGTCTTCTTCTGGGCAAGAGGGGCCTTTGTACTCCCTAAATCATCAGGGCCCAGGTGCAGAGGTAACACCTCCTATAGCTAATCCCCACCCCGGAAATGCTTTACATATTTTCTTTTCTGTGCTTTGCTGAAAAAGTTGATAGATGCAGAACCTCACCTTTGCTTTACGACTCAGGCATTGACTATAAGGGTGAAATTTCTGCACCTGTTTACCACCAGTGGTCCTAATCCAAGGTGTAGCAAATCTACGCAGCAGAACATGTGGGATTTTAAGGGGTATGAGTATGCTCAGTGGCGTAGCGTGGGTTGCCAGCACCCCGGGCAAGCCATGTATTGTTCCCCCTCCCAACCTGTGGACACGCCCCCTTTTACAGATGATGTAGCAGTCCTATGTAACACCACAGATAATAAAGTGATGACTCTCTGAGTACAGATAATGGAGTAGATGAGTGTGAGACCACAGAATTCAGAACACGCACAGTGTGACCTGAAGTCTGGGGCCAGGATGCGGCAGGGTGGGCCATATTATCAATCCACCTCCCCACCCTACTGTAAACAGATAGGTTTTTGGACATTTCATACATCACTACAAAATATACAGGAGAATAAAGCACCACATACCTCTTACATCCAGTGACATCTCCTGTCATGTAGACTTTCCTCAAAGTCTTTATTCGGAGATAGGACCGCCATGAAACCTTCTTTCAGTCATGTCTCGTCTCTGCAGAGTTTCACAGAAAAAATGTTTAGCTTCCTCACTTTTTACTATCATCCTCCCCCTCCTGGTGCCTCAACACTGTCATCCTGCTGCTACTTCCCAGGCCTCTTGCCCACGACCGTATGCCCTCCGAGATGTACAGTCCGTGAGCGGGCCATATGTCCCGGAGCGGCATTGATTGGGAGCGCACAGCATCAGAGATTACAATGATGCTGTGGACTTCGGGCCGCCCGCGACGCTATTGTTCCGCTCTCATATGATCATATGAGTGCGGGACAATAGTCCCATGGGTGGCCTGACGTTCACAGCATCATTGTAATCTATGATTCTGTGAGCTCCCATGCACACGATCAATGCCGCTCCGGGACATATGGCTCGCTCACGGACTGTACATCTCAGAGGGCATACGGTCGTGGGTAAGAGGCTCAATACTGTGGTAGAGCCAGACAGATAGTCCCCCATAATAACATGCTCCCAAACTGTCCTCCATGGTATTAGCGTTCCCTACAGCAGGGTTTCTCAACTCCAGTCCCCAGGACCCACCTGACGATCATGTTTTCACGATTTCCTTAGTACTGAGTAGGGGATATAATTAGTATCAGTACGTCAGGATTTACCACAGGTATTTATTCTGTGGGATATTCTTACATCATGACCGGCAGGTGGGCCTTGAGGACTGGAGTTTAGGAACACTACCCTACAGTATCTCCAATAGCAACCCCGTTAATATGTGCTCAATAATAATGACTCAATAGTGCCCCTAGTAGAAATAAGGCCTCCAATAGTGCCACCAGCAGTAAAAAGGCCCCTCTATAAGATACCCCAATAAGAGCCTGCAGTAGTAATAACACCCCCTATAGTGTCTGTAGTAGTTATGATGCCTCCTATAGTGGTACAAGTATTTATAAAGACCTGCTGCAGTGCCCCACGTAATTATAATGACCCTCTGTAGTGTACCCTGTATTATAATGTCCCCTGTAGTGTCACTAGATAAAAGACCCCCTGTAGTGCCCATATGTATAATGCCCTCTATATGGTTAGTATATATAATGCCTGACCCCCTCTGTATTATTAGTATATATATATATATATATATATAATATCCCCCTCTGTATTATTAGTATATATATATATATATATATATATATAATAGCCCACTCTGTATTATTAGTATTATAAAGTAATGGGCCATTATATATCCTAATAATACAGAGAGGGCCATTATATATAATAATTATACAGGGGGCCATTAATAATGGCCCCTCTGTAAATTTATAATATATAATGACCCGGTTGTATAATTATTATAAATAATGGACCCTTTGTATAATATATAATGGTCCCCATTCTTTCTAAATAGAACGGCCTCCTTTGTATCCTTTCTCTTCTGCCCCCCCTCCATAGTGACTACAGTATGGCCCCTACTACTTTCATAAAAAAATATACTCACCCCTCTTCATCGCCTCTTGTAGCCTTTGCTTGGGCGTCCTGGTGCAGGCGGTCACGTGTGATGTAATCGCGATCTCCTGCGCCATTCTACTGCTTCATAGCGTATGAGGCAGAATGGAGGGGCTGGGAGCCATAGGCTTCCATCACCCTCATTATGCTGCCTGGCGCCCCATACAATTTGGTGCCTGGGGCACCAAACCCCCCCAATGCTACGCCACTGAGTATGCTGGACCCCTGTAATGCACATGATACATTTTCACCAATGTATAAATGCTCCAAACAAGCTGAACATCCCCCTAAAAGTGTGAGCACTTTTGAACATGACCGGTATGCGTGGTCAGATTGCCCATTTCACAATTACACTTAGGCCAAGTTCACACTTCAGTTATTTCCATCAGTTATAATGAGACAAAACCAGGTTCAGGTCAAAAACACAGAACAAGTGCAGATCTTTCCATTATACCTGATCTCTGAGTAGCTTCACTACGGGTTTTGGCTCATAATAACTGATCAAATAACTGAAGTGTGAACTCAGCCTTACTGCTCTCTTTGGTACCCGTAATGCCTTGCTGTTTTTAGGGCCAACATTCTTTGCTGATTAAAAATAAAAAAAGAAATATAGTTGCCCTTAGTGTTTTACAGTCTGCAGGATTTTCTGCATGACCCTGACACAAATAGTCCATCAGAAAACACCGGGTGAATCTGCTGACCTCTTCCATCTTTGGCCCCTGGCAAGATGAGGGTGCAGGGCTTAAAGGGGTTGTCTCATCTCAGACAATGGGGGCATATCGCTAGGATATGCCCCTATCGTCTTATAGGTGGCGGTCCCACCTCTGGGACCCGCACCTATCTCCTAAACAGAGCCCCCTAAAGTGATGGCTGGAGGACTCCGATCCGGCCACCACCAAGCGCTCTCCCCATTGAAGTGAATGGGAGCACACTGCGCATAACCGGCCACCGCTCCCATTTATTTCTATGGGCCTGAAGGAAATAGCTGAGCTATTTTCGGTGGCCCCATAGAAATGAATAGAGGGCGGCTGCGCCCTCTATGCGGACCCACACCTATGAGACAATGGGGGCAATATCGTAGCGATATGCCCCCACTGTCTGAGATGAGACAACCCCTTTAATGTCCCACTACAAACAGACGGCAGGGAGGCTCTTGCTCCGGCCACGTGTTTTACAGCCAGACACAGGACAGTACGAAGGAGGAGGGGGAACATAGCTGATTTCCTCAGTTTTATTTGTAATATGAGACCAAAGAGCACTAAGGCTACAGAGACGGTAAAAGAAGTGCTGGGCGATTTATTTATTTTTGTATTTTCTTTAGTGCTCCTTTAATATATCTTTATAGCAGTCTCAGCCCCAGTTTTTTTCCTGATACAGAGTTCCAAATAAGACACGAATATGTTCTCACGCGGGATTTTGAAAATCTGGCTACAAAATTCAGAGCACAACGCTGCTTTTCTACGTGTTTTTAATGGGTGTTTACGTCAATACAAAACTGCATCTTCAGGCCGTGGTTTGTGGCGTGGATCTGTGCCAAAAAATGGCACAAGTTTTTTTTTTTGCTGCTTCCCATTCATTTCAATGGTAAATTCAGTGCGGATTCTGCCCCAGAATAGGGCACGCTGTTTTCTTTTCCTTTTTTTTTTTTACATGATAAAAAAGCAAGTGCTGGTTCCCATTGAAATAAATTGGAGGCTATTCTTAGGCTTTTTTTTTCCAGCCGATTTTGAGACGGAAACACGCCAAAATCAGCGCTAAAAAAACTCAGTGTGAACTGGCCCTTAGACGTAAAGGAAAAATGATAACATTCTGTCCACCTGCAGTCACCACTACAGCATGCTTATTATTGAGTTCAGTGCATAAAATGTATGCCAGGCACGCCCAACCTGCGGCCCTCCAGCTGTTGCAAAACTACAACTCCCAGCATGCATGGA
The DNA here is from genome assembly GCA_033119425.1 of Bufotes viridis. Taxonomy (NCBI): domain Eukaryota; kingdom Metazoa; phylum Chordata; class Amphibia; order Anura; family Bufonidae; genus Bufotes; species Bufotes viridis. Next base: position 35,460,299 of record CM065597.1, on the reverse strand, counting down.
CAGCTTACAGCTATCAGCCTGCAGCAGGGCATGGTGGGAGTTGTAGTTTTACAACAGCTGGAGGGCCGCAGGTTGAGCATCCCTGATGTATGCGGTAAGCTCCCTCTAGTGGTGGTTAGATTCAGAGATTTATGGCAGTTTTACAGCTCTGTATCAGAAAGATAAGGCTCTGGCTGCTATAAAGATATATTTTTAAAAAATCAGCACAGAATTTTTGACCTAATTAGATTAAAATGTTCAAGGGTGGCTATTTACGTTAACGTAGGGATCTATTTATCGTGTATTTTCCCTCCATATGAGGTCATATTAAGTCTCTCAAAACCCAATGTTACATTCCCTGCTATAAGCAAATGTACCAAATGTGTTATGTGCTTTGCCAACCCATATAACAGACCCCAGAACCAGTCTAACCTTGAAACGCTCCAGTAACAGCCATATAAATGACATTGAACAGCAGCCCGAGGACTCCAGCCACAAAGACGAGAGCGGGACGGTGAGAGTGGTGCGGATGCACGAGATGTCCGATCGACCCTAGGGTGAGAGACAGACAAAGGGAGGAAAGAAAGAGTGGGGAGAGTAGCGAGAAGAGAGTGGAGAGCCGGGCCTTGGCATACGGGAGTAAGGTAGGTACGTGGGTAAGGATGAGACTAGGACAAAGGGCAATGACGAGCGAGAGCGTGTGAGCGGAGTCAGTCAGAGTGAGCAGAGAATCGGACAGCCGGCTAAGGATAATCTGTGTTAGAAAGACAGCCAACGAGACTGCGAAGAGCAAAGCGTGTGACACCATTGTGACAACTACACAGAAAGTGGTGAAAACATGGGGAGGAAGAATAAAAAAAAAATACAGTCATGAAAAGAGACTCCTAAATATATTACCAGATTATAAATGGGTCAGTCCGATAACAAAAACTAGTAAGGCCGTGTGCACACCGGACATCTGCTCCTGTTCATTTACAGAGATGAGCGGCACTACATAAGGCACCACCTATCTCTTCCTGCAGAAGCAGACTGTTACAGATCACTTTTAAAGGAATTTTCTTATTATTCAATCAACTTTAGCCATATATCTCCCTCTTACTCATCATAAAGAGGTTCTGCAGCAGCTGGGGAGTCCATTATAGGCAATAATGTACACGACTATAAATGATAAATAACAGGCTATCACATTTTTAGATGTTTTTATATCTGTTTATTCTTTCGAAAAATCTATTGACCCCTGCCTGCCGCAGTGATTTTTGCTCAAGTCCCCTGCCTGCCGCAGCCATTTTCCATTTTTGTTCTGTTTTTTTCCCCATTCACATAGCTGTACGAGGGGTTGTACTTTCTGGTAGCACCATTACATATTCCATATGATATAGTGGGAAGCTGCAAAAAAGTTATTAACGGGGTGGAATTGGACTCCACCATTGTTTTACGGATTTAGTTTTTACATAAAAATGACACACGACTTTATTAGTTTGACATTGATATCAATGGTTTGACAACATGATGCGGGGCGCACACAGGCAGTACTTGTGTTTTGCGGATCCGTGGTTTGCAGTCAAGTTTTAATACTGTTTTACTGGATTTTTATTTATTTTATTTTTTTTATGGGGAGAGCTGTTGTTTATTGATACTATCTTGGTATATGTATGACTACTTTTTAGTCAAAAATTTTTTGGGGAAGTAGAAGCAATAAAAAAAATAGTTTTTTTCTGGCATTTTTTATTTTTTTTTCCCTGCTATTACATGAGCTACCCTTTCAGACAGCTCTTCTTTCTAACAAAGCTAGAACCAGCCCTGTACCTCACATGGATCCAGAGATCTCCCCATTCATTGCTCTAATTGTTCTGTTAGATTTATTTTAAGCTGGGAGCTTAGGGGTGTGTCCTTTCTCCAAAGGAGTGTCCTTTTTGCTGCAGCTGGTGGCAGTTGAAGGATGGAACTGAGCACGTGCTTCCATCTCAGTGAGCAGGACAGAGAAATTAAAAAAAGAGCAAACAGCAGGTGGCGCTATACAGATAGATTCCATTGAATACCTCAGTAGCTATAATACATTTTTAATTACATGCAATTGTAAAAGTCTTCATATCCAGGTGCTGGTTTGGAAACTGTAGAATATTTTTCATGGGACAACCCCTTTTAAGTTACAGCAGAACTCCTTCTTAAAACGGGTTCTCCAGACCTTTACCTAAAATGGGACTTTCAGATAAGGCTACTTTCACACTCGTGTTTTGGCTTTCCAGTTTCTGAGATCCGTCATGGGCTCTCAAAAGTGGTCCAAAACGGATCAGTTTTGCCCTAACGCATTCTGAATGGAAAAGGATCCGCTCAGAATTCATCAGTTTGCCTCCGTTCAGTCACCATTCCGCTCTGAAGGCGGACACCAAAACTCTACCTGCAGCGTTCTTCTGTCAGCCTGACAAGCGGAGCCAAACGGACACACAATGTAAGTCAATGGGGACAATAGAAAACGGATCCGTCCCCCATTCACTTTCAATGGTGTTCAAGACGGATCCCTCATGGCTATAGAAGACATAACACAAATTAATCCGTTCATGACGGATGCATGCGGTTGTATTATTGTAACGGAAGCGTTTTTGCAGATTCATGAAGGGTTCCGCAAAAAACGCTAGTGTAAAATTAGCCTTACCTGTGGAGAGAATAATGTTCATGCAGCTGAACAGAAAGAAATATAAGCGCATCCATTCGGAACGTCAGAGCAAGAGTCAGCAGCCAGACCAGCGGTCATGTGACTGCAAAATCATCAGATCGGTGGAGCAACGGAAGGGTATTCTCTCCACAGCTTAGATGAAAGACCCATTTTAGGTACAAGCCTGGAGAACGCTTTAATAGGAACCTTATAATGACAGGCCTGGGATCCATCGAGCGTGGCCATGCTCCTTTTTGAAAACTCCTTCCCTTTCCACTTAGGGCGCACACCCTATGGCCTCTTTCACACAAGTGTTTTGAAATCAGTCAGTATTCTGGCTCTGGAATACGCACGGACTCCTGATAAAATACCATCAGTATTGCTTCAGGATTTACTTGCATATTCTTTCCGCCCTGCATTTTTGATGCACTCCTATAGACTGTAATATGCGTATTTGGAAACAAATCCGCACAAAACTCTGACATGCTGCGGATTTCAAAACACTGACGGAAATGATACGTCCATGTGAATAGCTCAATTCATTAACATTAGCAACGGATTCTGGGTCATAAAATCCAGCCCATATACGGACTGCAAATATGTTTGTGTGAAATAGGCCAATGTGATGCATCATGACCCCTCCTAGCGGACTATAACGAAGCCGCATTCTGACAGCACATACAATTAGCATTCATTGAGGACTGCTTTCCTCAAGAAAGCAGCCCTGCATGCACTGTGGAGGAGATTCGCCAACTTTTCCGGAAACCTTTTTTCTCCAAGAGCCTCCGGAACACTACGCTAGAGTTGGGAAGTGTGCGTAAAATGTCCATGATCAGAGTTATCTCCAATCATGGTCACTATCAGTGGAAGTCTGATGTGTAAAAACAGCAGGCAGGCGCCAGCTACATGTACAGCAGATATTGGGGAGGGGTTAAAGTTATTTATCAAAACTGGCCTTGTTGCCCAAAGCAACCAATCAAAATTCAGCTTTCATTTCTTAAACTGTTCTGGTAAAATGGAAGTAGCTCTGTGATTGGTTGTTATGGGCAACAGTAGTTTTCAATTAATGAGGCCTAGAGAGCTGGTTTATGAAAATGTTTTAAAAGAAAAAACATTTTTGTTGCCCATAGCAACCAATCATATCACGGCTTTCATTTTGTATTCTGCTCATGTAAAATGAAACCTGCTCTATGATTGGTTGCTACAGGCAACCAAGACAGGGCCTCATCTATTGAAACTATTGAAGAGAAACCACTCCTGTTGCCCATAACAACCAATCACAGTTCAGGCTTTCATTTTGTATTCTGCTCATGTAAAATGAAACCTGTTCTCTGATTGGTTTCTACAGGCAACCAAGACAGGGCCTCATTTGGGAAAATAAACCACCCTTGTTGCGCATGGCAACCAATCACAGAGCAGCTTTCATTTTTCAAGAGCAGAATACAAAAAAAAAAGTATCTGATGTGATTGGTTGCTATGGTTTTTAAGAAAATGACATGTTTAGAATGGACACAATGTAACAAACTGTCATGTACAGATATTCAGCTTCTACATGTGAAGAAACATGTCCCTATTCACTTACAGAAAACAGAGATCTTGACTGCAGGATGGAATGTAAACAAAACTATATTAGAAAGTTGTTAAACGTTTCCCTGACCGTAGTCTCAATGTCATAAATGACAAATCTGCAGAGAAGGGGGAGGGGAGGTGGCTGTACGACTGCACTGCAAGGAACATTTGCCTTTTAGGAATCTGGGAAAGTTGGGTGAATGCATTTGACCCACAACATATGTGATTGGATGCATATTTAACGTGGCACTGAGACATAGAAGCAGTCATTCAGATTTCATTGATACCATGTAAATTGCAGGTAAGTAGCCGTGTCTCAAGCCCTGTCGCCATATATTCCACTGCTGCCCTCAGCCTCCCCTCCCGGCGCTGCCAGTGGCTGACGAATGCCTGTTTGAGGGGATGCAACAGGTTCAAAACCAGAGCTTCACTAATCACTTGTAAAGCTTGCAGGGCATGCTGCAACAAGTAGTGCCCCAAACAGCGGGAGAGCAACTGGTTGCTAGGGTCCCTGTCCAAAGAATGGAAGGACTGGCAAGCACATTCCTGAGGCTGCAGCAAGAGGGGAGACGAGAGGGGGCTTTACGGCGGCAGCTGATCCCTGCTTCTCATGGCTGTCACGTTGGTGGAAGTTTTCGCCTCGTTTCTCCCATACACTGCTGGCTCCCAGGACTGCGGACAATCCTTCCCCATCCCCTTTCCTTGCAGTCATTTACCTTTCTCGCCTTCGTCCGCTCTCTGCTTCTTCTTTGTGTCTGCGGCGGCCCCCTCCATGGATCATGTGCTGGTCACACTGCCCCTTTCGTGTTAGGTCCCCGGGACACTGTCAGTGGGGCTCCTCCACCCCTTGCTCCCTGCAGCACCACTTCTCCCACCTTGGGTCTTCCCTCCCAGCGCCCGTCTCTCTCTCTGCCATTGTGGTATCGCCCCCTCTTATCAGCCCCTTTCTTTTCCCCCCTCCCTGTCCATCCAATCCCTCCTTGCTCAGCTGACACCAGACTACAATGGCCACTTATATACAGCTATAGGGAGAGGGAAGGCGGATAAGAACATCCACTGGCCGGGTGCCAAAAGTGAAAATGAACCGTGTCACCCTGCACTGGCAATAAAGTCTCACAATCTGTGTCTCCATTACTGATAAATGTACAGCATGTGCGATTCTTGAGTGTTCAGCTGTCCTAAGTCCAGGGATTTCCACACATCAGCGGTTTTTCGTACTCTATGTATATCTGCACATAGCAACGTAAAGATCTGTTTAAAGGGGTTGTCTCACTTCAGCAAATGGCATTTATCATGTAGAGAAAGTTAATACCAGGCACTTACTAATGTATTGTGATTGTCCATATTGCCTCCTTTGCTGGCTGGATTCATTTTTCCATCACGTTATACACTGCTCGCTTCCATGGTTACGACCACCCTTTAATCCAACAGAGGTGGTCGTGCTTGCAGACTATCGCAAAAGCCTATGGGGACTCCCATGCTCCTGGCCACCAGGGAGGCCAGCACTTTTTTTTTTTCTGTAGTGTACAAGCACGGCCACCGCTGATGCATTGCAGGGTGGTCGTAACCATGGAAACGAGCAGAGTATAATGTGATGAAAAATAATTCCACTCAGCAAAGGAGTCAATATGGAGAATCACAATACATTAGTAAGTGCGTTGTGTTAACTTTCTCTACATGATAAATACCATTTGTTGAAGTGAGACAAGCCCTTTAAGGCATCATGCACACAGCCGTGACCATATTTCGGTTGCAAACAACGGATCCGCAAAATACAGATACCTTCCGTGTGCATTCCGTATTATTCTCACTCCACTTAAGAGACAGGACTATTCTGCGCCGCAAAACAGACATGTTCTAGAATCTGCAGAGCTGCAAAATGTACGGATGTGTGAATGGGTCAGTGTGCTCTCCGCAAAAAATTCGGGAAAGCGCTCGGATGAAACAATTCCGTCATGTGCACAGGCCTAATTGTTTTCAGAAATGACAAGGAATTAGCAAATTGTTGGAAATCTGGCAACTGGATATATAGCAACGTTCAGGTGCGCTAATAACCCCGAACGAGGGAATGCAACTGCTCCTACTAAACAGCCCCCCAAACTGCCCCATCAGGGGGCTGAAAAATATCACACCACATGTAACCCCAATATGACAACATGATGCCTTATCCACAACCCCAATTTTTACAAAATAAAAATGAATATTTCTGGGGATTCTGGGCGAAGTTCAATTTTAGCCCCCTTGATTTGTACCTTGGGGTGGGGTGGGGGGCTATTTATTGGTTCCCGTTGTGCCCACTAGCTGAATTGGACAGGAATCATGCAAATGCTCCGATCTGCTGACAGGCTCGCTTTACAAGGCCTTTCCAATTTACACCAAAATGGTTCTCCACCTAGGGCCTCCTGCACTCGACAGTATTTCCCCATATCCGATCTTTTTTGCGGATTGGATGCTAACCCGTTCATTTGAATGGGGCAGCAATAAATGCGGACAGCATACCACGTGCTCTCCGCATCCGTATGTTCGCATGTCCTATCCTTGTCTGTTTTGCGGACAAGAATAGGCATTTTAACAATGGGGCCCGGGGAAAATGAGGGATGCACGCGTCCGGTGTCTACAGTTTGCAGACCGCAAAATACATACGGTCGTGTGCACGAGGCCTAAATGTGATTGACAATACACCGTGACAGGATACAGAAAAGCATAGCTGCAGCCGAGTTCGTTTTCAATACTCTGCTGTCGTCAGGACAAGGTAATTCAGGCTTGAGCTGAACAGCTGTCTGACAATCTGGTTGTTAGGGATATAATGCCTAGCAACCACAGTCTTTCAATTGAAGATTACTCAGGTCTTTGTCTCAAGGCCAAATTATCATTAATAAGGCTCATTCACACGACCGTACGAATGGGTCTGCATCCGTTCTACGATTTTGCAGAACGGGTGAGGACCCATTTATTTCAATGGGGCCGCAAAAGATGTAGACAGCAAACCGTGGGCTGTCCTATTCTTGTCCGCAATAAAAGGCATTCCGTTACGTTACGCAAATTGTGGAACGCACACGGGCAGCATCCGTGTTTTGGTATTCGGCTGGGCCAGTCTGACCCAGTGAGAACCCCACTCAGATATAGTATCCCATCCTGCAATGGCCACATTTCATAAATGTGAGCAGTAATATAATCACTATGCAGAGCTAGAACTACTACGACAGGTTATACATTGCGAGGATTAAGGTGCCCCATACTGTGAGATTATAGGGGTATTTTATATCACCTTGGAGCTTTGTGCTTCTGGTATTATAAGCAGACATACTCCTCCTGCAAGTTTTAAAGGGGTTGTCCACCTTTTATTAAATCAAGTCTATCCTCAATAAGCCATCACTAGTTCATTAGCGGAGGTGTGCGGTGTTGGACCCCCACCGATCAGCTAGTCATAGACCATCACTTATTAAAAGTTGGACAACCCCTTCAATATTTTGTAGACTATAGCATAAGTCCCACACCCTAACTCATCGCCCAATGTGCAAAGACATGCAAACATTCAAAACATGGGTTATTTTTACATGAAAATACGAGGCACACTTTTGATCAAAATTGTGATGGCCCCTACCAACGACAAGGTGGCTTCTTTAATGTGAACTTACAGTATCAGGCTTGCCTCTCCTGGTCTAGGCCTACAGAATGAATTCAGGGCAAATGTAGGATCTAGCTACAGTATGCCCCAACTAAAAGCCTTGAATAGATGAGTAGGAGTGCGTGGTCCAAATGAAGGCATCCACGCCTCCAAATGTGAAATGCAAAAAGGAAAAAAAAAAATCAAAGTCATGGTCCTATTACACAAACTGATACCCTGCCTAATTATCTGCAGAGGGGTACCACACGCAGAGCACTTCATTTTCATGCAGCCGTCACTAGGGGGAGCACAATGCAAAGAAATGATTACAGCTTCCATTCTAGTTGTATTCAATCCTATTCACTGAGCTCCCCCTAGTGGTGGCTGTGGTCAGCCTGAGTTGTAATAGAAGAGAAGCTGGAGATTTATCAATGTTATTTTTGCCAGTTCTCTGGTGTAAATACATTGGGAAATATGGTGTAGGGTGCAAATATTTGAAGCACCTGTTTCACTTTTTCCGACATAGAAATCAGAAAGTGAGTGAGGGGAAAGGCAACTTTTTCTTATTACAATTTGGATTTAATTAAAATTTCTTCTACTTCCAGAAAAAAAAAAAAGGAAATTTGTCAGAAATCTTGGGCGTTGCGCATGCTCTGCATTGCCTCAGTGTTACTGACACACATACACTGGGCAAATAGGTGCAGGGGCCCCATACTAAGTTTTGCTATGGGGCCCTATGAGATGTGTACATCCTTAATTATTGGGGATGAGAATTTCTAGAAACGTTTGTTTCCGATAATTGGACTGTGTAAGGGCTACAAATTCAGGTTTTTTGATGCCATTTAAGCCAAAATACTTTCTTTCCTTTTTATGATCTGATTTTTGCTTCTAAAACTGAAATAAAAACCTGCACATGTGTCATCACCTTAAGGCCACCTGCACGCAAGATCCACACAAACTTTCGTGCAGATTTATGTGCGTTTCTATGGAGTGCTTCCATGGGTTCTCTGTCCGTGCCTCCGCATCGCACCTTTTTTGCAGCGTGGACTGTCTGATGCGGATGACAGACCCCATTCAAGTGAATGGGTCCTGCATCTGCATACAGCGGCCCTACGGTTGGTGCCCATGCATTGAGGACCACAATTTCTGGTCCGCAGCATGGGCCTGGCTGACACACGTTCATGTGCATGAGCCCTAAGAGATAATGTTCAGATCACCATTTCTCACAGGCAAGCCGATTTTCTCTCCTAGAAAGCGCTCATTAGTACCGGAGGACCGGGAAGCGGTGAAGGCTCTGTACTCACCTCTTCCTGGTCCTCTGCTGTCAGCTGTGCTACTGCTGCTGCGCACTGAGTGAGAGTGCTCTGTGACCTCACGCTGTGCATCAGTTCACAGCACAGGAACTGCTGTGGGCTGATCTGAGACATTGGGGTAGTTCACATTGGGGTCTAATCTGAGGTTTTTTTGGGGTCTTGTTAACATTGGGTGATTCATCTGTGACATGAGGCTGATCTGAGGCGTGGGGGGGCTGATCTGAGGCACTGGAGGGTTGATTGGAGGTCATTCACATTGGGGTCTGAGCTGAGGTCTGATTGAGGGTCTTATTAACATTGGGGGTCTGATTGGGACACTGAGCTGAGGTCTGATTTACATTTTGGGTCTGATTGGTGGTCTGATCTGAGGTCTAATGACATTTTTTTTCTTATTGTCCTCTCCTAAAACCTAGGTGCATCTTATTGGGCTGGTGCATCTTATAGGGCGAGCCATTAGAAAACGTGGTGTGATGTTTAACAAGCAGGATATGCTCAACCCATATGCAGCTGTGCATGTACATAGGGGAGCACATCCTGCACTTGTAGTCCGTTGCTAGGGGCAATCAACAGCAAAAAATGCATACAATGGAAGATGCCAGCAACGGACTACAAGTACCACAATAACCATCCTACATACGATAACTATAATGTGGAGAACAATCAAAAACATAACCATAGCAAAGGAAGGTGCACTTTGCGGCAATACTAAACCCTCACACTGGTGTTAAAATTAAGAGGTTAGTTCGACACATCCTACTAGGAGGACATGTCTTAAGCTCGGACACCACGCCGAGGTCTCTTAAGTATCCCGAGACCCTACCACTGAACCTACCTATGCCGTATGGGCGATACCAGGGGCTGTTGGGCATTGAGAGACCTTGGCGTGGTGTCCAAGCTTAAGACATGTCCTCCTTGTAGGATGTGTCGAGCTAACCTCTCAATTTTAACATCAGTGTGAGGGTTTAGTATTGCCGCAGAGTGCAGTTGCGCTCTATGTTATGGTTATGTTCTTATAGGGCGAGTCCACCGAGTCAGATCAGGTTATTAACAGTTATATGTTACAAATAGTCTTCAACCAGACCAACACAATTTGCCACTGATGCCTTTAGTTTTTTTTTTACCAGCAGTACTGGCACAGTTTTTGGCAAGATGACTGGTTTGATCGCAGACAAAGCAAGTCTACTTTTTATAATGTCTTTTGTATTTTACAGTCTCCGGTCTTTGCTTATCAGTATTAAAAGATACAAGTCTTACCATACTTGGCTTGTGAACAAGAAATTTTCTGCAGGTGTCACAGCTTGCTCACCACAATCAGGCTGATGTTCCTTGACCCAGATTTGCATTGGTGCAGGAAGGACTTCCAAGAATTGTTCAAGGATAATATTTCCCAGGACACACTGAACGGTCTTGCCCTCTGGAGAAATCCACATAGAGCGCAATTCAGATAGCTGAGTAAAGGTTTCTATAGGTCTTTTCTTATCCTGATATCTGTAGGTATAGAACTTCTGGTGAAATGACGTATTAGAATTGCAATTTTGACTTTTTCATAGTTTTCAGTCCTCATTTGACTATATGCCTGTTGAGCTTTGCCAGATGAAGAACCCATTGTTCCTCGGGCCATTTATTTGCTTGAGCCATTCTTTCAAATACTTTCAGATATGACTTAATATCATCAGTCTCTGTTTTTTAGACATATTGTGCTGCATGGCTTGAGTACTTGAAAGAACTGTTTATCTCTCCTGGCTTTTTCATCTTCTTGTCTCCACAATTCAACTTTATGTTGCTCCTCTTCTTTTCTGTATCGCACCTGTTAAGGATAATGTCTTTGCTCCTCCTATCTAAGTTGGTCACTTAGCTCTTGGTGGTAGATCAACCATACAAGGAGCTTCTCCATACTTTTTGGAGTAGTGCCAATCACAGATTTAGCAGTCCCAGTCCCAGCTACGATACCCTTCTCACCTTCATCCACCTCAAACTGGGTACCTTCCATCTCAGACATGGGAGTGGCTTGACATATATGTACCATGCAAGACCCTGAGGAAGCTACTGTTCTCATCATACAAGGTGATTTACATCTTCCAGCATCTACTCATCACAAAAGGTTAGGGTTATTTGGCTTGTGGGTGAAATTTCAGGATAAACCTAAAATGCACTCTAACCTTTACAGGTGAACTTGATGTGATGTAAATGTGACCTTCTCTAAACTTCTGAATGCACATGTTCAACTGTTCAATGTTTCAGTACTTTTTGCACAACTTGCTGTTCTCTAACAAGGAGCTTAACAGCAAAATTCACAACAGGTGTTTGATCCATGAATCTGCCCAATAAATGTCCTGGTTCAATTAGAATTGGTATTTAAACAGTCCTCCTTATCATGCTGTTCACATTTTGAGATCATGAGACCAAGACGATACCTAACAATTGATCAACAGTACCTCGCCATTGCGAGGCTTCAAGCAGGATGTTCTCAGATGGAAGTGGCCACTGAGCTTAGTGTGTCACAGAATGTCATCAGGTTGTATGTCCTTTGGCCACATCCCACACTGATGACTGCTTCAACGTGAACAATGCCCTGCAGAAACGGATGATGAATGCCACACAACTCCAGGCACATTTAAGGGAGGTGAGAGGCACCCAAGTGTAACGTCAGACCATTCAAAACCGTTTACATCGGCGTGGTCTGTGTGCTAGACAACCTGCAAGGGTACCTGACCACACCACCAGGCACAGGTGTCATAGTCTTGCATGGGCCAGGGAACATTTACGTTGGACGAGGGACCAGTGGGCCTCAGTGCTGTTCACAGATGAAAGTCAATTCACACTGAGCAGAAATTATGGCTGCCAACAATGTTGGAGACGTCAAGGAGAGCGCTAACTGTTGTCACCAGACGTGCCTTTGGTGGTGGTGGTTACAGTGTGGGCAGGTGTGTCTAGTCAATACAGAACTGCCCTACACTTTGTGAATGGTACATCGACAAGCCCATACTACTTGAATAACATCGATAATCCAGTCATTGTGCCTCTGCATGAACAACACAGGCCTAATTTCATCTTCATGGACAACACTGGCCAGCTCATCGGGGTCGTATCATTAGGGAACGGCTGCTAGAGAACGGGGGACCTCAAATGGAGTGGCCTGCACTTTCTTCAGATCTGAATCCCATTGAAAACCTATGGGATCAGTTGAGTCGCCATGTAGAGGCTCGTAACTCTGTACCCCAGAACCTCAATGACCTGAGGGCCGCCCTTCAAGAAGAGCAGGATGCCATCCTTCAGCAGACAATAAGTCGACTTGTGAACAGCATGAGATGTTGTTGTCAAGTTGTAATTGATGCTCAAGACCACTGACAAGTTGAGGACATTGACATTTTTGTGGGGGTATACCCACCTCTGTTGTTGGCTTTTGTTTCAATAAACTGTATGAGATAAGGAAATCACCATTGCATGCTTCTACTTAAATGCCCTACTTTCATGATATAATATCACTGTAACGTGAACTTTTTAAGTTTTCCATAAATTTCACTCGAAAGCCAAATATCCCTAACTTTTTGTGAGTAGTAACATATATATGTTTGATGACCTGTTGGCACTACTGGGGGTGGAGGGTTGGCGGCATTATGTATGCTGGGGCCACATAAGGGAGCAAATATTGGTACTGGGGGCATTACTGGGGGCCATTATATATACTGGGGACACTATGGGGGTATTAATATACAGGGCACTGCAGGGGTTGGGGTTTAGAAAATCCAATAAAATTCGTCCATTTTTAACAGATGCTTATAAACGGTGAAAAACATACGGACAGAAAATGGATGCACACACTGATACAAAATTGCAATGAATAACAGTTTGTTTTTAACAGACTTTTTCCCCCCACTGTTGTATGAATGTAGCCTAAAGGTACATTCACTCACAAAATGAAACAACACTCTATCACGCCCTATGGGTATAGCTAACCATCTGAACAAGGGTCTATGTAGTATTAACACAGCAGTTTCTATTAACCTAGGATGCACACCTGGAGTACGATTGATATAGCACAGGACTGCATGATTAAGACATTATCTAACATTTGTCTTTGAGACAGCTAACGTACAGCTGGCAGCTTGTGCTAATAGGATATGCGCGTCCATGATGCGCGTTAGTATGTGCTCTTGGATGACCTGATATTATAAGGTATATCTGTGACTTAGAACATAGATACCGTTATATACGCACAGTTTGCACCTAATAGACCTTTAAAAACTTGGATATTTGACCGCAACCGCGATACTAAATATTGTCATCGATTTGCACTTTATTTATCAATATGAATTTGTGCGCTACCCTATATCACCAGTACAGTATAAATTTTGAATGCTTCTTTAATCGTGTGAGTCCTGTGCTATGTCAATCATGTACTCCATGTCATTTTGTCTAATAAAATGCTCGTGATACTACTATACCATAGCCCTTGTTTGGAGTTATTGTTATGGTATGACCCATACAGCTTTATTGGTGTTGTTTAAAGGTACATTCACTCAAAAGTGAAAAACGTCTTTCACGCCATTTTTAGAACCATTGCAGTCTATGGATGTATTCACACAGCAGTTTCTTTAAAAGCCCATAAATACCATCCGTCCTAAAATAGTTATAGCCTATCGTTTGGTGGCCAGACGGACCCCATTAAAATCTAATGGCCCTTTAGACAGAAGTGTCCTCGTCTAATGGCTGTTAAAAATGAGTGCATAAGCTGAGTGGAAGGCAGGGAGTTAAAAATAAATAAATAAATAAAACAATATCTCACCACAAGCACTCGCTGTGCACTGGAGGCAGGAGGACCTGATGCTCTCAGCGCCATGACGTCACATGATCTTACTGGGAGCGTCAGGTCCTGCTGCCTCCAGTGTAGAGTGAGGGTTCCCACGAGTGCCTGCAGTTAGGGGATTAATATTAATCTTTTTTTTGGTCGGTTAGGATTAGGGGATGGGGCCATTTATAATACTGAATGCACTACAGAGCGGGCCATTATAGATAGCCGGGGGAAATATGGCGGGAATTATTTCTACTGAGGGAGTAGTGGGATAGTATATTCTAAGGGCTTAAAAAAAAAAAAGCCAATTAAATTCATCTGTTTTTAAAGGACGTAAAAAAAAAAAAAAAAGTATAGATGGACAAAAAATGTGTACTCATTTTTACCAGCTGTGTCATATTTTCGGTACAGCAATAATAGGATGATCTGGTATTGTGCCAGGAACACTCGTCAGCAGGGAGTTGACTCCAAAAACTGTCTGTATTCAGACTACGCATTATGGGGGGCAGAATGCTTCCTGATCTGACCACTCATAGAAAACAACCAGTCAAGGAGGAGCAAGACCCCCAAAGTGCTGTCACAAACCTGCCATTAGCAGCTGCTGAATAAAAGCGAGACAGCCGGGGGCAGGTGTAGGTACACTGTAGGTAAGTCACTATTAATTGCACAGTACGGGGGTCTTGCTACTCTATGACTGGCTGTTTTCTATATGTGGTCAGACAAGGAAACATTCCGCCCCCCGTAACACGTAGTCTGAATAAAGACATTTTTGGAGTCAACTGCCTTAGGCCTAATGCACACGAGCGTATGTATTTTGTGAGGCCTCAGTCTATGGGAACTATGAAATGCAGAGCAGACAAGCACTTAGCTAGTGCCATTTTTCTTATTGGTGGTATATTTCTCACTTAAAAAAAACGTAAGGCATATTTTCTTCAGGTTTTTTTTTTATCCCCAACTCTTCAGGGAGGAGGGGGGGGGGGTGGAACACCTGCACACCAGAGTAAATTTGTGTGTTGGGGTCTTACAACAGCACCTCCAAACAACATGAAATGAATGTACACGAGCAAGCTGCCATAGCTGACATGCAAAAGCAAACAAACGTTACAGTGCACTGATCCATATGCAAGGACATAAGCAAACACTGAAAAGATAGGTTATTCTGAATCGCATTCTTGCTATACTTAAAGGGGTTGTGTCACTTCAGCAGTTGTAGAGAACGTTAATACAAGACACTTAGTAATGTATTGTGATTGTCCATATTGCCTCCTTTGCTGGCTGGATTCATTTTTCCATCACATTATACACTGCTCGTTTTCATGGTTACAACCACCCTGCAATCCAGCAGCAGTGGCCATGCTTGCATACTATAGGAAAAAGTGCCTCTCTAGTGGCTGAGACCGTGGGAGCGCACATAGGCTGGTGCTTTTTCCTGTAGTGTGCAAACACGGCCACCGCTGATGGATTGCAGGGTGGTCATAACCATGGAAATGAGCAGTGTATAATGTGATGGAAAAATGAATCCAGCCAGCAAAGGAGGCAATATGGAGAATCACAATACATTAGTAAGTGCCTTGTATTAACTTCTCTACATGATAAGTGCCATTTACTGAAGTGACACAACCCCTTTAAGGCCCCCTCACAATGCCCAATGTTTAAGGCCTCATGCACACAACCGTATGTATTTTGCAGTCTGCAAAAAACAGATCTGCAAAAAATACTGATGATGTCCATGTGCTTTCCGTATTTTGCGGAACGGAACAGCTGGCCCCTAATAGAACAGTACTATCCTCGTCTGTAATGCGGAAAATAATAAGACATGTTCTATTCTTTTGCAGAACGGACAAACGGAAACAGAATGCACACGGAGTAACTTCATTTTTTTGCGGACCCATTGAAATGAATGGTTCTGCATTTGGTCTGCAACAAAAGCAGATCATCACGTTCAAACAGCACTCTGTGCCAGCAAACAATGATGGGGGAAGCAATGGCATTAGCGATCACTTCTCCCCATACCGTGGGGGAGATCGCTCCATGTAAATACAGCGGTCTCCTCCACTGTTGAGCAGGCGATTGTCAGGAAGGAATGCTTCTTTCTTAACAATCACTTGCTACATCGGGCCATGTAAAGGGGCCATGTACAGTACTTAAAAATGTAAGGCTGTTCATGCACATTTTTGATCAAAATTGTGATGGCCCATCTACCAACGATAAGGCCTTTTTCACACGAGTGAGTTTTCTATCCAGATGCGATGCGTGTAGCAAAGGCATAGCATCTGGACTGAATCCTGACCCATGGGTCTGTGCACATGAGCATTGCTTATCACGGATCATCTCGCTGTTCAGGAAAAATTGCCGCATGTTCTATATTGTGCGTTTTATCACGGGGCCCAGGCTGCATAGAAATGAATAGGGTTTGTATGAAAAAAAAGTGCATCCGGATGCAATGTAGTTTTCACTAGTGGTTGCTAGAAGAAGTTGAGTGTTATTCTGTTTTTCCTCACGCACAGACACATCAAAAACTGATTGCATCAGCGCAGAAAAAACTGAAACACTCAACACAATCACAGACAAAACCGATTCAACTTGTATGGAAAACCATCAGTTTTTCCCAGAGCAGACCCTGACTCATTCAGGATCGCTCTTGTGAAATAACCCTTAGAAACCCACGCCATCAGAGTTGCCGCTCCTGGGCCTAGGCCTACAAAATGAATTCGGGGCAATGCAGGATCCAGCCATATTATGCTAGATTTTAAAGCCTTGGACAGATGGATAAGGCTTATTTCACATGAGGGATATAGATGCGCAAAAAAAAAAGTAGACTAACATGTAATTCGATTGCGCATTGTAGTTGTATCCTCAGGTGCCTGTGAATCTCCACCTATCACACCATTTTTATGCCGCGTGAGTAAAAAACAAAACTGATTCAATTGGTGTGCAAAACCATCAGTTTCTCCCTGAACGGACCCTGACTTATTCAGCATCGCTCTTGTGAAATAACCCTTAGATGGGAAGCTACACCATCAAACCTGCCTATACTGGGCCTAGGCCTACAAAATAAATTCTGGGCAATGCAGGATCCAGCTAAACTATGTTATATTTTAAAGCCTTGGACAGATGGGTAAGGCTTATTTCACATGAGCGATACAGATGCAAAAAAATAATAATAAGACAAGCATGTGACCGGACTGCGCCTTGTTGATATATCCTGAGGTGCCTGTGAATCTCCTCCTATCATCTTGCTATTTTTAGGCCCAAGATTTATTTCTTATTGTGTCTAGAACTTCTTGACCGCGATAAATTGCCATAATTCCCCGATTGTAACACCAATTAGATTCACTGCCTGTTACAGGATAACAAGGGCTCATGCACACGACTGTTGTTTTAGTCAGCATCCAATCCGCGTTTATGAGGGTCGGATGCGGACCCATTCACATCAATGGGGCCGCAAAAGATGTGGACAGCAAACAGTGTGCTGTCCGCATCCATATGTCCGTTCAGTGGCACCTGCAAAAAAAAATAGAACATGTACTATTCTTAAGGATAGGACAGTTCTATTACAGGCTGGACGTTCTGTTCTGCAAAATGCACGTTTTGAGGATCCGCAATTTACGAACTGCAAAAACGTCTACGGCCGTGTGCATGAGCTCTAACACAGATAACAAGAAGACCCTATTAAAATACAGCACTATAATGTGATGACAATGCAGCAAGGGGGCTCAGCTCCACACACAGATATGGTCATATTTTGGGGGGGAGAGCTGTATAAACACCAGAAAACTGCATACATTTTTTTTGCCCACCTGCATTTTTTTTTGCCAAGTTATTTATTTATTTTAATTGGGGGGGAGTTTTTCTTGGCCAATTTTGCAAACAGATTTACTGATGGATCTACGCCTAAAAAGAGGCACAATTTTGGTTAAACTAGGGTTTCTACACTTAGTTTTGAGTCAAAGTTACAGCGCAATTCTGGCGTAAAATTCTACCTCAAAGTAAGCCAACTAGTAGTTGGTATAAAGCAGGGGTGCACAACCTTTTCTGGTTGGGGGCCACATTGTCAGCCTGAACCAATTCCAAGGGCCGAAAATAAAACTTAAAGGGGTATTACCAACTGAAATACTGTATTTTTGGCATATTGAACATACAGTATATATCATAAATGTCTAGTTACAGTTCTAAGACTCCCATCTAATAGGAGAATGCATGAATAGATACATGTAAGAAGCCATAAAACATAGACCTAGATGTCTTTTACCAGATGCTTGGGGGCCGCAAAGAATGGTATCGGCCCCCGGGCCGCAGGTTGTGCACCCCTGGTATAGTCAGAAAAGTGTCCATCTCTGCACCAGATTTATCATCTAGCCTATTCCCCTGTGATAGATCTGGGGCAGGTCTAGGCAGCCTAAGTTTGTGCCATCTACAAGATCATTAAATCTGGCCCACCAGCATTTTTTAAGCCGTTTTTCCCCATAGAGAAGATATGAACACGCCTAGTATAAAACCAAAAGCTCCAGCATGCAGCGTTTTTAAATGAAAAACATGCGAAAGCCTATGTTTCAACCCTCCTTTAGAGGCATGGTGCAGTTAGGAATCACTGTGAAGGATAGAAGTGGGATGTGGAAGGAGCCAGGCAAAACTGAAGGCTTATTATACTAAAGATATGTTCACCTGTTGCATCTGAATCACTGTTTTGATGTGATTTTGCAAAAAAAATGCTGAAAAAAACTTTCAAACCCAACATGTGAACACAGTCTTAGATTTCTCATTCTTGAACTCTTGCTTCTGAGGGCTGTCATAGAAGAGTGATGGTCCATGGTTATTTATTATGCCCCGGGCACATAGTATGTCCACATATTTTAGTTTTCTGACCTTGTTGTATTTAATCACATATAACATTGTACGTGATCTGATGTCACATGGGTGTAGAGAAACAAGCTCTGCCTTGTGTGAGAATAGTACGATGCTTATACTAGTGTACCAGCATGCAGAAGCCACGGGTTCATAAGGTTCATAGGTGGATCCCACTTCTCCATTTTCTTAAAGGGTTGTCCCAAGACTTAATCTCATCACCTATTTACCGGATAGGTGACAAGTGGCTATTTGGTGGGGACATGACCACTGGGATCTCCCCACCCAGTTGAATGGAGCAGCTATTGAGCATGCACATTACCTTTCCATTCAAATGTATAGGATTGCTAGAGATAGCCAAGGACTGTACTTGGTTCCTCTTCAACAGTCCTATACACTTTGAATGGAGAAGCAGTGGACATGCTCAACCACTGCCACTTGGGGGGGGGGGGGGGGCAACCATGTTGAATTTGGATCCACGGGATATGCCATAATTGTCCTCTCATAGGTGTGCAGTACCCCAGACCTGGGGGTATCCGCAGTTAGGTTGGTTATGTAATTGTATGACATGTTTGCACTGTACACCAGCAGGCGAGGTATGGGGCTAACCATCCCATTCCTCCTCTATTGGTTGGAGTAGAGTGGTTCTACTTCCTGCCAGGGGGGAAGTTAGCTAGGACAGGGAAGAGTTAGGAAGCCCGTCCTATTGCTCCAGCACCAAGTGTTGTAGGGACCACTACTCCAGAGAGACAGAAGGATCGAAACACTACAGATATCCATATTATATTATATCATATGATATTTATAGCAACATGCAGCGTCTACAGCCGGTAGACTGCCCAGCTACCACTGTTATACAAGTGCTGCAGGTGAGGGACAACAGCTCAGACACCCATCACTTTAGATCACATTCAGGCCAGGCCAACTCAAAAAAGCCTGTATTACAAAGTGGACACCTACAACCATAAATGCTAGCTTACAGCTGCTAGCCAGAAGTTCAGGGGAGAGCCATCAGCAAAATAGGGGCCATCATACCTCATCATCTAAGGAAATTGCATAACTACTGCTGGATATACTGCAACTTCTATTTTGCACTTAGTACAGAGAGACTTTAAATTCTTCTACTTTTGGCATGATTTCTTATACCACCTTCTCAGTGCGCTGATCCCCGGGAAGCAATGTCCTGAGGGAGTACACAGTGACACCTCATCAGGGCCACTACCACTTCCATATTCTGCATCAGCTCTTCAGGGGCTCAATGCTGGTGCAGATCCCACCTCGAGGATCCGCACCTACAGTATTTAGAGAAAGGTCTTTCAAGCCCTGTTCTCATGGCTGCTGTGAATGGCGAGATGGCCGTGCATACGTGGCTCTCTCCTTTTACTTTTAAGAGAGTTCTCACAATAGTTGAGCATGCTTACTCTAAAGGCATTCATAATGGAAAAACTGCTGGGATAGTGGACAGGCGACACCCATACTAAGCTTTGCTATGGGGGCCTATAAAATCTTTGTCCAGCCCTGCTTCTATGGGAGGGCATTATGGGCATACTCCTTGACCCATGTAGGTCACTGCAGGGAGGGGGAGAAGGTAAGCTGTGACAATCACGTAATGTGTCTGTATTATCTACATATTAGTGTTTTGTCATAGTAATCCTGCCTGTGATGAGAATGAGACGACTGCCAAAAAGTGATCGCTAGAGAACAATGCCTAATATTAGGATTTATATAAGATTTCTTTTTTTAATAGTGAAATGGAAAATAAAGAAATAAAAAAATTAAAATATGTTTAACCTCTTCCCAACTGCCCACTTTAAAATTATTGTGGAAGACGGGTGTTTAAATATGGCTCCCACTCATGAGCGCAGCGGGCACCATAGCTACCAGGTGTAAGCTGTTTCAAACAGAAGACATCGTGGACTAATGTCTGGGATCGGTGATAACGCTGATTGCGGACATTTAACCCTTCAGGTGCCATGGTAAAATGTGACCACGACATCTGAGGGCCGAAAACTCTGACGTGCTGTGCTTCTGGGGCTGGAACGACTCCCTTAAGTGGTGATTGGGGGAGCTGTTCATTCCCTGCAGCAGCCTCGGTCCCCCTGAAGGTTCTGAGGGTGTCTCAGCTATGTTTCTATGGGCTCCATAGGAACATAGTGCAATGCTCATAGACTCAAATGCTAATGCATTGGAGCCTATGAGACAAGTGATCTAATGATAGCATGTTCAAGTTCCCTCAGAGGACTGTTAAAGTGTGGACGAGAAAGAAAAAAAAAAAGTTTTAAAAAAAATACATAAAAATGAAAATCAACCCCCATTTCCCCAAAAGTTAAAAAAATAAACATCATAGCCATCCATACTATTTAGATATAAAATATTTATCACATATCGCAAATTGCATAATGGAAAAAAACAAACATCAAAATTGTTAATTTGCCTTTTGTCACATTACTTACCCAAAAAATGAAATAAAAACAGTGATCACAAAAGGTCATATGAAAACTACAGATTGTCCTGCAAAAAAGTATACATCTCCAGAGACATAAGTATAAAAACGTTATGGTGATCAGAATATGGCATGCAAAGACAAAAATAGTTTTTTAGTTTTTTTTTCCAAAGCTTTTATATATTTTTTTGTATTAGAACACAAGAAAAACTTTACAAATGTAGTATCGTTGTAATGGTACTGACCACGAGATTGAAGGTAGCAAGTCAATTTTACCACATAGGAAAAGCTGTAAAAGCAAAACCCATAAAACGATGGCAGATTTTTATTTTTTTTTCTAATTCCATCCCATTTGATTTTTTTTCCAGCTTCCCACTACATTGCATGCAACAGTAAATGGTGCCATTAGAACGTACAACTTGTCCCGCACAAAACAAGCCCTCACATGGCTATGTGAATAGAAAATAAAGTTCTGGCTTTGGGAAGGCAGAAAGTAAAAAACTAAAATGAAAAATGGCCCAGTCCTGAAGGGGTTAAAGGGAATCTGTGACCAGACTTATGCTGCCCAGAGTTCTCATCTCATGAGTTCCTCGATCCCTGCAACAGACAGCAATAGGTTAAAAATAAAAATATAAAAATCTGCAACGGGGCTTTTTCAAGGGTATCTGTTGCCAGTTTCTGCAGCCCTTTAACACAAAAATCTAAGTTTAAGGTAATAAACATTTTTTTTGCGGAACCATTCATTTCAACGGGTCCGCAAAAAAAACAAAAAAAACCAGAATGTACGGAATGCATTCTGATTCCGTATTTCCGTTCTGCTACATTTTGAGTTATGTGCTATTATTGGCCCCAAATCACGTTCCGTGGCTCCATTCAAGTCAATGGGGCTGTAAAAAAAACAGCATGCATCCGTATGTCTTTCGTATACGTTTCGTTTTTGCAGAAGCATCTATTGAAAATTTTACGCCCAGCCCAATTTTTCAATGTACTTACTGTTAAAACATTATTATATGCTTCTGTTTCCGATCCGCAAAAAAAGGATCTCAAACGGAAACCATACGGAAACCAAAAACGGATAGCAAACCCATACGGTTGTGTAAACGAGCCCTTAAACCTCATTTACTAGATCTCACTGCTGGTTCTATTAACCGATAGCGGGAAGTATCTAGCATCAATCAGCTGAAATCTTAAGTGCCGGTTCTCGCTTTATGACACAGATGCTGGCTTCACACGCTCTACCGTGTTCAAACTGCTTAGTGATATAATGTACCCTGTAAAAATGACGAGAGAACAGCATCTGGTAGCGATACGTGTTAAAATATCGCTGTTATTGCAACATCCATAACAGATCCCACAAGCAACAGGGAAACGCACCACATGCGCGTTTCAGACCGACAGTCCTTACACACCACATGTTGATGGTAAAACATAATATAAAAAAAATACTGTATAGTATAGTACACAGCCAATGCAGGTTAGGGGATTTGTCGCAAAAACAGCAATGTCAAGTGGCGTGACCTGTGCTCTAGTATAAAAACCAAACATACCCTGTAAAGAACACATCAAGAGACAGCCGCGACTCGTTCACAGTAGTAGATACAGTACCGCATTGCTTTTACGTCTCAAAGGCCTCTTAACTGCTATTCTAAACGACTTTGCACCGTCCCCACCGTCTTTCCTTGTGTCCCTCTGCTAATCTCAGCTGCAGTGCACAGGCCGCTAGTAGCGTTTCATTTCTGCCCACAGTCCCGAAGCACCTTTCATGCTCTTTATAGGTCTTTCACTCCACACCTCACCACCAGTCAGTCTCCTTCCCCCTTTGGTAGCCATACATATTAACCCCACTAAGTTCTCCATGCAAATAGTAAGTTAATAATTGCACCATGGATTCTGGAGAAGTGGAAAGAAATCGTACTTGCTTGCTTATTAGTCAGCCCTCAGCAGCAGTCTTCATCGCTTCGCCGTGCTACTGTATCGGCTCTGGTCATTCTTTGACCAGCAGAGTAGGATCAGTTTACTCAGGCTGTTCGGTGAACGAAGGATCACTAGGTACAAGAACACAAATGAGGATGCAGCAGTGGGGAAAGCGACTGAGCATGCATGTCCACCAGCATTCAGCTCATTGGGCGGAGGTGCACATTGATACAGACTTTGAACAAAAGGTGGAGCCATACTTTGTAAGTAAGCGCATACTTCCCAGCTTTTGAAAAGCCCAAGGAGGGACTATGTGCACATGCCAATTTTTTTTAGACTAAACCACACCTCTAACTCCACCTAATGCCTATGTATACATGCCTAATCCCCTTTTTGCTCCCTAACAGGTGAAGACCTTATAAGGTTAATAAAACTATTTTTTAAATCATCTAGCCCCGTCCCCCCGATGAACAGAGCACGTCATGCTTTCTGCAGCAGTAGGTATGATGCAGTGATGTCATTGCGCCTGCTAAGCTGAGCAGGATTGTGCACAGTTCAGGCAATGCTCTCCAGCCTGTGCGCTCTCCTACTCAGCCCAGCAGGTGCAATGATGTCATTGCATTGTGCCTGCTTTGGGAGGGAGCACAGGCCGGGCTGTGGCTGATGGCTCCCTGCTTCACCACTGAATTCAACTATATCTGTGTCATCTGCATGCACAGACAGTAGAAACCGGGGAATGCTGCAGCCATCCCGGGACAGCGGCCTAGATCAGGGACGGTTGGTTGGTGCGTTAATGTAATAACGCTTCAATCGATCATGGTCTAATGCCGGGATGGGCAAACTACAACTCACAGCATGCAAAGACTGCTTACAGCTATCAGCCTACAGCATGGTATGGTGGGAGTTGTAGTTTTACAACAGCTGAGGAGCCGCAGTTTGCCCATCTCTGGTCTAATGCATGATTTAATTGCTCATGATCCATTCAAATAAGAGTATATACTGCTGGGACAATGATTTAAGATCCTGTAGGTCACACAATGGTGGCTATATATGTGATATTATTATATTGAGCCTTGGTCTGTCTCCTAAACTAAAAATGTTCACTTTGGATCAATGGTAATTTATCCCATTAGTCGGCAGCTGCAACTAAAGCGTTTTATAAGCTATCCCATAGAACATTAAGCCTGGTAGTCCCGATGGGACTGGGAAGGGCTTCCATACTGACAAGTTAGACTGCCAATCTGCAGGTGCTAGCATATATCAATGTTTGCGGTAAAGTACACTGCCACCAAGATGTAAAGGTTTATGCAACTTCAATGGGGGCTTCACCATTAACCCCTCTATGGACAGGTTAGAGTCCTTCTGAAAGTGTGGTCACTTCTTTTAGGGTTCAGTATCATAGTTCAGAACCACTGGCCTGCGGGCAGCGTTTACTCATTCCCCTTCTGTGCACGCCATGTAAGGGAAATTATACAGGACTTGATAATCACCAACAGAGCAATGGGATTATATGTGGTGGTCTAGGGCAGTGAAGAGGTTAAAGAATATCCCTGGTTGTCTAGGTTAGTAAAGGGGTTAAAATTATTTTCAGCATCTCTAAACAATTATATATTTTATGTAACTAATGATTACATCTTTAGAGAGTGGAGTTCTGTTTATTTGATTATAGAAATACAAATCCCTTTCTTCCCTTCACACATGCATAGAGTTACAGGATGAGACACTGACTGCACAAAAACACCACTAGGTGGTGCTCACTGCTTAGGTTTTCCTGCAGCTGCTATTGGCATCAATACGAGTTGTTTAAAAGGGAAATTGTCGTCAACTTTATGCTGCACTCAAAAAGGGCAGCGTAAAGTAGGAACAGACATGCGGATTTCATTGGGGTGTCGTTCATGAGTAAGAGGCCACGTATTACAGTATTCATAATATCATGCTTTTCCTGCCTACCCACCTAAATTCTTACTTTTCTCCTTCGGAAAGAACTGCGTCATCAGTAGGTAGGCAGGAGCTGACTAATAACCACAACTCTTCCCAGGCAGACATGACTCTTTTCCAGGCCCGGGCTGCAACGATTATGATGCTGGTTCGTGGCAACCACTTACTTTTAGTTCATGAATGACACACCGCTGAACTCAGCATGCCGGCCACTACTTTATCCTGCCCTCAGTGTGGTCAGCATAAGGCCTCTTGCACACGAACGTGTGCACCCCGTGCCCGTGCTGTGGGCCGCAAATTGCGGCCCGCAATGCTCGGGGCACCGGTCGTGAGGCAGCCGCAGCAGATCGCGGACCCATTCACATAAATGGGTCCGCGATCTGCCCGTTCCGCAAAAAGATAGGACATGTTATATCTTTTTGCGGGACGGAAGTACGGAACGGAACCACGCGGAAGCACTCTGTAGTGCTTCCGTAGTGTTCCGTTCAGTCATTCCATTCAGCATCTCCGGATTTGCGGACCCATTGAAATGAATGAGTCCGCATCCGTGATGCGGAATGGCCACGGAATGGTGCCCGTGTATTGCGGATCCGCAAATGCGGTCCGTAATACGGGCACGGGGCGCACACGTTCGTGTGCATGAGGCCTAAGGCCTCTTGCACACGACAGTATTTTACAGACCGTATACTGGCAGTTTTTTCAGTTCAGTATACTGACAGTATACTGAACCATTCACTTCAATGGGTCTGCGAAAAATACTGAAGTGTCTCTGTTTGCCTTCAGTTTCTGTTTTTCTGTTCCGTTTAAATATAGAACATGTCCTATTCTTGTCCGCAAATCACGTTCAGTGGCTCTAATCAAGTCAATGGGTCCGCAAAAAAAACGGAAAGCATACGGAAAGGCATCCTCCGTATGTCTTCCGTATCCGTTCCGTTTTTGCTGAACAATCTATTGAAAATTTAAAGCCCAGCCTAATTTTTTCTATGTAATTACTGTATATGCCATAGGGAAAAACGGCAGAACCACAATGGAAGCAAAAAACGGAAAAACGGATCCGAAAAAAACGGACCACAAAATACTGAAAAAGCCATACGGTCGTATGCAAGAGGCCTAAGGTTAATGACAGGTTCCCTTTAAATACATATGAGGTATGCCCCTTCTAGTGGCGGTAGTTGGCATGTTATAAAGCAGGAGGAGCTGAGCATATTGATATAGTTTTGTAGAGAAAGATTCTGCATAAATTGCAACCCATTGACCTAAACCGCTCCTCTTTCTGACCTTTCTGAGTGGGCAGTCCTGATCAGTGATTGAAAACTCTGTCAATTGCAAACAGGAACACCCACTGGACTCCTAAATCCGCAAATTGGACTCATAAGCTGAGAGATTTAGATCAATGAATTGCAAGTAACCTTTTCCCACAAAACTACATATCATTCTGCTCAGCTCCTCCTGCTCTAGAACATGCTGCATGCAGAACGGACGGCATTTTAAATAGGACCTTTCATGGAAATTTTCTAGTATAATTAAATACCTTTCCTTGCAGGGTACCCCCGCTGATGCTGACACCCTGGTTGTTTTTTTAAACACCACTCATACGCCCCGCTGTGTCCCCCTGCAGTTTCCGCGCTCAGTATGGTAATCCTGAGCATCGGTATAGGGAGGAGGAGACAACAGGGTTTCTCAATGGGCGTCTCCTTCCCCCTGGCTGTGACGCGCTCTACTGTGATTGGACCGCGTCACAGCCAGGGAGAAGGAGACGCCCATTGAGAAATCCTGTTGTCTCTTCCTCCCTGCACCGATGCTCAGGATTAACATACTAAGTGAGAAAACTGCAGGGCGGTACAGCGGAGCGTACGAGTGGTGTTTGAAAAAAACAACCAGGGTGTCAGCATCAGCAGGGGTTCCCCGCAAGCAAAGGTATTTAATTATACCAGAAAATTCCCATAAAAGTTCCTCTTTAAATGTGACAGGCTCCCTTTAAATCAATTGCCTTGCTTTTGATACATTATACTCTTATACTGTGAGGTCCTTAGCCAGGGTTTCTCAATGGGCGTCTCCTTCCCCCTGGCTGTGACGCTCTCTGCTGTGACTGGACCACGGCACAGCCAGGGAGAAGGAGACGCCCATTGAGAAATCCTTGGCCCATTTCGGCCACCACCAAGTACATTCCAGTCCAGCTGCGGTATAGAATAGAGACGCAATGAGACATATAAGAAATCATTTTATTTGACAATAGGAAGAAAACCCTTTTAAAACACAGCACATAATTGTAGGGCGCATATAAGGGGTGACCATATAGGTAAGAAGAGGTGTGCAAAGCAATATGTAGTGTTCGAGTAAGGGGGCTGTATTGCACGTCATTTCAGGTTTGCATTTCCCATACCACACCTTGGAGGATCATTTTATGTAGCATTTCCAATCTCGGGACAATGGGATGGCTATCAATAAAAGGAGATGGTTAAAAACAGATGAACGTGTGCTTCTTTTTTTAATAGATTCATACACACAGACTTGCATAAATATAGATTCGTACAATAAATTAGAAATAAAATGACTCCTGTAAACGCATGCCAGTTTCTGACGCTGTACCTGACCATTACACTAAGTGAAAGCGGCCATTGACAGTCCATGCTTTGAAGGGTACAAGTTCAATGGTCTAGTACAAAGCAACGTCTGGGGAAAAAAAAAAAAAAGAGGGTGGCCATTGTCTTATGAACAGTACAAAGAGAACTGTGGCTTCCACCGAGTGTAAGCAACACGTACTCCGCGAGGGTTCACTCCATGACACGCAATGGAGAATGAAGGGGTTTCATTTTGTGGCAAACTGAGATTCTCTATCTGGAGATAGACGGAATCCGTTCGTGTCTGTTGAAGATCAATGGCGGAGAGCAGCTGCTTAAAAGAGCATTTCAACCCAAGTAGTATGGATCCTTAAAGTGGTTGTGCAAGGATGGTGGGGGTTTGGCAACCCCCCATTCTGCCAGACCTGCAAAGGGACCATGACTTGCCAGCTCCCCGGCGCTGGCTCCTCGGGGCCTGTGATGCTCCGCTGGGCTCCATCGATGTCAACATCTACTTTGACATCGCTGCAGTGGCGCCCGATTCCTCTTTTGTCATGTGACCATTTGTAAGGGAAACCGGACACCACTATGGTGAGTGATTGGCTGCGGCAATGTCAAACCAGATGTTGACATCGATGGAGGCCAGCGGAGCATCGCAGGTCTGCAGGAGCGGAGAGCCAGCACCAGGAAGCGGGTAAGTCATCTTCTCTTTGCAAATCTGGCAGAATGGAGGGGTTTTCCAAAAACCTCCCATTCTTGCAAAACCCCTTTAAGTCATTTTCTAACAAGGGCGCGCCAGTGGATAAAATGCATCTGAAATGTCTTGGCGGGGTCAAAATAAAAACTCACTGATGCTGTCACTCCCTGTCACTCCCGTTCTGAGAGGGCCCGGTCCCCCGCAGTTCCCATATCCTGCTGTAGCAATGAATACTGTCACAAAAAAAAACATATAACCCTTGCAGACCGTCACTGGCCACAGTGGTGACCCATACAACCAGTGATTGGCTGCCATGGTCATATCTTCCTGTGCTGGGACGCCACTGCTGCAGAAAGAAGAGAACAAGGTGGGATCCTCAGAACGGTTGCTACAGGAGATTGTTAGTGTATGATTTTTTTTATTTATTTAATTTTGACCTTATCAAGGCTTAACTCCCCATAGAAAACCCCTTTAAGTGATAGTCCTTCTAAGATTAATTTTAGAGGCGCATGCCCAGTGCGTAAAACACGCTCCGTGTGGACACTGCTCCCTTTCACAAGACCACAGTATTATGACGCCGTGCAATCCTGTGAAGAGGAGCATTGTCCATCTGCACTGAACACTTCCTACATGGGTTGTCAGCTAGCTTTCCCAGCAGGGCCCTGAATGGCAAATTTCGCTCCGATAAGGTTGCATCCTTCCTTCATTCAAAATGGGAGCAGAATCCTGAGACAGAGACCAAGTCCAAAAACTGACTTCGGGAAGAATTTCCAAAATGAATTTAAATATTTCCTGTCTCCTCAAAGTTGGGATCTGTTCCCGTGTTTGGACAGATGGCTCTCCTGGATGGCAGTGTGTACCTAGCCGTAAAAGGCAATTTTAATGAGATCAGAAAAAAAATATGGCTGCTTCGGCCATGTCTGGCATTGCAAATCAGCCCCATTTACTTGAAATGTGCGGAGCTGCAATGCCAGAAAAAACCTACAGACAAAAGTGGTGCTGTTTCTGGAAGAAAGCAGCCTTGCTGTTTTTAACCTGCATGGGTCACGATATCACTGGCCAGATTTGCCAGTCAGAATTCGAGGAAAATTGACCCGGCTCCTGTGGCTGCCATATTGTCTGTCGCACAGCTTTCACAGATACATCCGATAGAACAGGGCTCACATTCACTGGTGAGCGGGAAATGCTCTTTAGCTTGTGCATTTCATTTGGGTGTATCCGCCGTGTGCAGAGAATGTCATTGTGTCTCAATTTGGAAGCATCATTGCGTTCTCATCGAGCAGCTAATGCCAGAAAGAAAACGGCATGGTATCAACGCAAACATGTAATGTGACAAGACAAATCGAAAGACCAAGGCGAGGTCACAATAAAACACTGCATGTGCTTGAACAAAACGTGCAGGACCTTACCCAGACCGTCACGGCGTGTGCATTATTCTATATAAAAATGTGCCTCTCCACACATGACGGGAAAGGACAGGACAAATCACATATATCGTTTAAGTGCATATTTATCTTACCAGGGATGGGAATGGAATGAGTAGGGAACTTGGGTACCGACAAGTCATCCTTTGGCTCCAGAACAGAATACAAAGTGGGACATTTACAAAGCTGACATAACAGCGTATGCCAGGTCTATAATATAACGGGTCTTGACGGATGGGGGTTTCAACTTGAGAAAAATCCAGCCCTGATGGGTGGAATCACAGCGTACTGCACAACCGTGCCCAAGTCTTCCTACAGAGATGATCGAGTCAATCCATGCTGTTCGCCAATTTGCACGCTTTGCCAGTCCACACGATACGATGCCAGACAGGAGTCACCAAAGGCAAGTCTCGAGACGCCGAGGCACTCAACACCTTCCAGTGGTGGGCAAATGCTGCAAATAAATTCACTCATCTCTATTCAACTAACTGCAGCTAAACTACAACTCCTGGCATGCCCTGACAACCACGGGCTGTCAGGGGTATGCTAAGAGTTGTAGTTTTGCAAGATGGAGAGGTTGAAGACCGCTATCATACCTGCTCCATAAACTTGCTGTTTGACTACCAAGTAATCGAGCCCGTGACAAAGAGGCTGCAAAAATCTCAGGCGGGCAATTTTCAAAAAAAAAAAAAAAATTCTTTAAAAAATAAAAAGTTTCATGGAGAGAAATTATTGGGAGTCCACGTCAATGACTGCACATCCCTCAGTGATGTATTAAAAAATTCTGTTGGTTCCCTGATTTACAAGGCTATTGCCGAATGTTACATTCTCGTGTCCACCACGGTTTACATGGAAGTATGGAAATAAAGGAATATTGCAATTTTTTCTTCTTTTTAAAGGGATCTCACATCCACCAGCATGTCAAGATATTCATACAGACCTGTGGTTCAATACGACCTCGCTGCTGTAGCTTTGCCTTCATGATTCTCTACAAGCTTTTTCGGGGAACTGGTCTAACTGGGGGTGGAAAGTGCCTGGGCAAAAATCACAGGGTTACCACTCACCAACACGGGTTTCTGAAGTACTTGCGGCCCTATGTAACTTACTAGCTAAGTTTAAAAAGGTGCCCAACACTGTGTCCCAGGGATGGTGGTACAATCTCATCATTCTACATTGGTGGAGGATGCTGGGTCTTAGTAGCTATGGTCCTTAGAAAGAGAGGATTTGGGAAAAAAACATGCTTTGGGAGTCAAAAGCTAAACTGACCAGAGCAGTGTAAGGAAAAAGTACTAAAAAACCCCCTCACTTGAATGGAATAGATAGGATATTGGTTCCATCAGTCACTGATCCGGCCCCAGTAACTTTACAAGGCTTGAGGCAGGCAGATCGGTTATACACTATAGTAAGGAGATTTCCACCCCTATATCACCCTATAACGTCCCGGCCATAGAGAATGAAGGTTTTTAGTTTTTTTTTACGCAGAACAGCCTTTTTTTGTATCCTCAGAGGCAGATGATCTTGTGAAGTGAGTAAAGTAGTGCATTCTATACTCATCATGTAACAAGCAGTGGGATTGATAAGGCTGAAAATCCTATTAGAATGTAGATGAATGGATGTTCCACTGCGTGTGGGCAATTGTGAGGGGGGGGTGGGGGTCAGTTTATTTGTCCGTAGCAGCCCTCATCTGCAGATTTCCCCAGAACCAGTAACAGTCCAGTGTGTTTTAGAGAGACCAGCCATGTCCCTGTCTCTGGGAACCCGTAAAAGTAACTCAACCCAATCCGGGGGAACGTCAGCTTGAAGTGAATGAGCTTTTCGTTTATTCTGTGCAAATTCCATTTACCTGCAGGAACGGTGTCTGCCCTTATTGCCATCATAATGGAGAAGCAAATTTAGGATCAGTTACATGTTCTCAAAAGGGAACCCGTGTAAGTGTGATCCTATGGGGCCCCCCCATTTTTTTTTAAGGCGAGATGAGTGGGATCGTAAAAAGGATTCAGGGTATGAAGAAAAGGTAACCCAAAGAGCCGGAAGAATCAATCCTATAAGAAGAGGGAAAAAAATAATAATTTATTAAACCAGCGTAATGTGTAGACTGGAACATAGCGACGCCTGGGGTGGTCTGCACTTTATGCAAGGCACTGATACCTTATAGTGTTATAACGTTCAGAGATGGGTCTGGCTCTGTGGAGGCTTCACGTAGCAAATCCTCTAACTCTTTATCACAATATGTTCCATGAGAATCTGTATAAAGATACACAAAGGAAGAAAAATAAATAAAAGCAAAATGCAGACTATGGCCTCATTTACCCACCGACCTATGCCCTTCATTCTCTGGATCACTACAATTACAACAATACCCCATATGTGTAGCTTTTTTTTTAAAATGTCTAAATAGTGTAAAAATAAACTTTAAAAATAAATTAAATAAAATTTCTGATCCCCATAACTTTTTTTTTAGTTATACCTACTGAGTTGTGTGGGGGCTCATTTTTTGCGGGACAGTCTGTAGTTTTTATTGATACCATTTTGGAGTGTGTGTGACTTTTTAAATCACATTTTATTGCAATTTTGGGGGGTAAGAGAAGCAATGAAAAAATTGCAAATTAGCCATTTTGACCCTTTTTTCTGTTACGCCATTCGCCGTATTGCAAAAATATTTTTATATTTTAGTAGTACGGGCGTTTTCGGTCGTGGTGATACCCATGATGTTTATATTTTATTATTTTTTTTTTTTATTATACGGAAAGGAGGGCGATTTAAACTTATATTTTTAAATATTTTAATTTTTTTGCAAAGATTTTAAAGCTCGTGTTTAAGCGTACAAAATCCATTTTTTTCATTTTGAGGAATCATGGATTTTTAAAATGCATTTATTACTGACCATTGCTCATTTATTATGTTGGCCTGCCACCCGGTGGCCAAATTAAGAACTGCAGCTTGAATGCCCTCAGCCTCTTCAGCAAGGTTGAGCGCATTGAAACCAATTACCGGCATCCCCATTGGCCTCAGAGGATGCTGGTAAGAAGCCCGGAAGTGGCATCTAAAGTCTTTAATTACCGCAATCGGCATTATTGCCAGTCGCGGTAATTAGCCGCAGGTCTCTGTTGTTTTAAACAGCTGAGACCTGCTGGCCATAACGCCCGCTGCATGTGCAAGAGGGCACCATATTTGCCTATCGCACCAGCGAAAGGGTTACGGGAATAAGGCCTTAAAGGGGTTGTATCATTTCAGCAAATTGCCTTTATCATGTAGAGAAAGTTAATACCAGGCACTTACTAATGTATTGTGATTGTCCATGGAAAAATGCATCCAGCCAGCAAAGGAAGCAATATCGATAATCACAATACATTAGTGTATTGTATTAACTTTCTCTACATGATAAATGTTATTTGCTGCAGTGAGACCACCCCTTTAAAGCCACATGGGAATAGAAGAACAAAATACTTACAATACTTAGCTAAGCGCAAACAAAAATAATCCATTTTTTGTCAGTATTTAAACAGAACTTGCCGCCCTAGCCATGGGCTGCATGAAATACTAACAGGCTCCCTAATGACAAAGAACTGGCTTTTACACCGCAATGCTGCCGCGTTTCATGCAAAACAGTTAAAATTAGTCAGGAATGGAAAGAAATATAGTGAGAGACCCATCAGTGCAAAGCAGACACAATGTGCTTTAACCCCTCACCGACCAGCACCATATAACTACGGCACTGGCCGGGTCTTTACAGCAGACACCCGCAGCTCATGTCCGCGATCGGTGATAATGCTGGTCATGGGCATTTAACACTTCAGATGCCATGGTCCAACCTGACCATGGCATGTGAGTGCGTATATTACCAGAAACTTGCTCTTCCGGGTATGCGCTGACTCCCCAGAGGAGCTGGAGCATGTATGTCATAGTGAATGACAGGAGGCTGCTGAATAGTTTTTTTTCTATGGAAAACAAAATGCAGAAAACACACAGCCAGTATCCGTGTTCGGCGGATCCACAATTCCCTGTAGCGCAAAACATGTGCGTCCGTTATCCGCGACTTGCAGACGGCAAAACGGATACAGTTGTGTGCATGAGGCATAAGAGCAAGACAGAAATGGCCTAGAATCTAAGACCATATAGGACACCCACCTTTGTTATCACAGCATGTCGGTGCCCTTCCAAATTCTGCCTCAAGTCCATTAGCGAGGGCAGGACTTCCTGGTGTGACCACGCCCGTCACCGAAGACCCTTTATTCTCCTGAACTCCCTTTCCTCCTTCCACTGTACTTGGATTTTCCACTCTTGTAACTAAAAAGACTTTATGCCCTCTACCTGGGCTAGACACTGCCACTGGAGCCGGGGGGCTCTGCACTGGCTGCTCAGCTGGCTTTTCGGTGGCCTCTTTTATCTCTTCTTCATCCTCTGTATCAGAGTCCGAGTCCTGACCTTGGGGGTCTGGGGCAGGTGTAATCTCTTCTTCCTCTTGGTCATCTGAGTGCGGTTTGCTGTTCTCATTGGCAGTGCTGGAGTCCTCGGCAGCATGGCTGTTCTCTCCCGGGGCAGTGTTTGTGTCCTCCTCTTCACCAGTGCAGGCAATCTCTGCCATTGATACTGAGTGTTGGAGGCGTTCTTCCTTCTCCTTGGCCAAGACAAAGTTTCTCCTACAACCGTTCTGAATCTCGGTCAACAAAGCCTTCTGTGTTTCAATAAAGCTCTTGACCTATTAAAAGGAATGAAATTGTCAATAAAAGCAATGGCTGAACTTTAAACCATATGTACTAGGCAACGGGTAAAGCTGTGACAACCTGTCTGGGGGGTTCCAGCCTAGGAGCAGGCTAACGAGCACAGGTTAGGTGGCTCCTAGGGCGGACAACCCAATTTTAGCTGGCCATACACCTTAGACAGATGTTGGCCAAACGCTATGAATAGAGAGAAGGGCCTAAGCCGCTGTCAAACACCACTGAAGACAGCTTATCTCTCTGTCCATGTTAAACTAAAAATGGCCGACCATTTGTTGTCCCAAACATCCGTCATTGGCGAAGAGTCTGCACACATCAGATGGCCACCTTTAAGGGCAGACGCTCTATGCGGTTAAACATAGCTGCCCACTAAACATACTGCCTAAAATGTCACCCTGTGGGTGGACTTCAGAGTCTTATGGGGGAGTGTGAGATTATTTGGGCATCTATCTCATCGGAAAGAAGAGGATAAATAAACTCCCTAACAAAAAATAAATAAAAAATCTGCCAAGGAGGTCTGTAGAGGCCTTTAGATCCTGCACACTTGTAGCGGACTGAAGCTGGCATCCCAGCTGGTCCCACAAATGCTCGATTGGTGATAAATCTGGACCCCAAGCAGCCAAAAAAAGGATTACTGAAAAACCAGTGTGTGAACATTATCCTGGCCACAGGATGTCCTGCAGATATCACTCAGCTGTTAGTGTCCCTTTAACTAGAAGGGACCGACTTGTATGTGGTGGCTCCGCAGACCATCACACCAGCAGTTGGGGCAGTGTGTCGCTCCACAGCAAAGGCTGGATTGAAGCTCTGACCACGAGGCCTCCATACCGGAACCTGACTGTCATCGAACAAACAGAACCTGGACTGATGATAAGATTCCAGTCCGTAGCAGTCCCAGATTCTCGTTTGCTACAGCACGAAGGAGACAGTGGCTGGATGTCAATGGCAGGACACGTAATGGGCGCAGTGACATCAAACCTGCTTATGCCAAGTGCCTGGTCTGCCAGAGACAGGAGTAATGAAAGGGCCACCTGTGTCTGGATGGTGGACAACAAAACTGTGAGAGCTGCTGGTGCTTGTCAGCAGCTCAAACCATCCTCTCTACTGGTGGTCCTGTCTGGGCTGTACGTCCATGTTCACCATGTGTGCCCTCACGTAACCACTGCTCCCAACAGCTAGTTCAGAAAGGCCTAGATGGCAAGCACTCTGCTTCTTTCAGTTCAATAACACACGCCCTTTCAGTCTGTCACTTATACAGAATGCTTCTAGTGGGTCCTCGAGGCATGTCTAGCAGTCAATAATCTCTCACCGACAGGAACACTACCAAAAAGTAGCCCCTGGGAGCTTTTTGATAGAGCAGTAAGGCACTTTTAGGCCGTCTTATGGCAAGATCCGGTTTTTGTTTAGATCAGACCTGTAATCACTTACATATCTGTCTCAGACGTAGCTGCATGCAGAGACATTTCTATCAGGGTGCAGAATTTTTATTACATCCCTGGAACTATCCACATGTCCACCAATGAGTATATGTCAACTACCTCTAAGGGATATTTAAATCTCAGACACGCAGGGACGTAGCTAACGACTCATGCATGGGCCCTGGTGCAAGAGTTCACGTCACGCATTGCACCCGCATGGAATTCTCGCCCGTGTGAAAGGAGCCTTATCTGTAAGGAAAAACAGCGACTCTTACAGCTTCTTTCTTTGGTTCTCTGTCCAAATCCATCCTGAGAAGAGACTGGTTCACACGAAGAGCCAGCGACAGCGCCATCAAGCCTCCCGTCTTGATTTCATTCTCCCTCAGATCAAGACGCAATAAACGAGGGGATTCGGCCACAAACTCGGCTACAGCCACTGCGCCTGGAAACACAAAGGCATATACTATATCATTATATAACCCTTGCCTCCTTTGCATTAAGACAGATCCAATAAAAAGTGCCCGTTGCCCTTTGCAACCAACGAGCAATGGGAACAGAGGCGATCTGAGTGGTTAAAATACTTTGTTCTGAGTTATTTCTGAATATCTGTTCTGTATAGCAGATGGCAGAGGTGGATTGGGAACTTACAGTGGCCCTGGAAAAAAGTAAAAGTCACCCCAAGTTGTAGGTGGGTCAAAATTAACGAAAAAGGCAATGCCAACACGAGTGGACGGGGCCAGCAAACCATTACGTCACATTGCTGGTAGCTGGACCAGTGCAAATATGCAATGCCAGACAGAGCCTTTTTAGTATGCAGAGCAATGAACTGGTAGAAATCTGCACTGTAAACCGACATGCTACAGGTCAAATCTGCAGCATTTACAGTAGCAGCAAGATGGAGGATTTTCAGAATTCTCAACCACACAGATCTCATAGAGCCCCATAGCCAAAAGCAGTATGGGCCCCCCTGCTCCACTCAGTTTCCCAGTACGAGAGCGATAATTGCATCCGGGGTTTACGCCAGACAACTGGCAAAAATACATTGAATGATCTGCTTAACTTCTATTACCTGCAGCTGCCACTAGGAGGAGCTCAGTGAATAGAAATGTATACAGTTACCATTTACTGGAATGGAAGAGGAAAAAAGGTCTATGCATTGAGCTACCCCTAGTGGCGGCTCATGAAAATGCAGTGTTTTCTTGGTAAAAGGAGAAGTTCCGAATCCGACTCTCCCCCCCCTGTAACTGTTGCGTGGTCTCTCCAGATATATGAGTGCCATATCATAAGCTGTTACTATTTAAATTACTTTTTGGTGTTTGGAGCTTACACCTCTCTGATATTGAGCACCAATTCAGCCC
This sequence comes from Bufotes viridis, assembly GCA_033119425.1. Classification (NCBI taxonomy): domain Eukaryota; kingdom Metazoa; phylum Chordata; class Amphibia; order Anura; family Bufonidae; genus Bufotes; species Bufotes viridis. The sequence continues at coordinate 35,423,070 of CM065597.1, read as the reverse complement.
ACTTGTGGGCAGAGCCACCCCATCCAATTATTTGCTGCGTGGTCTGCCTCCACTGAAGTTGCCACTGCATCCCCTCGCTGATAACTTTCAATCAAATCATAACTTTTAACTGACATTGCCATGCAGCTGCTTTCTAAAATCTGTAGCAATTCCACATCAAAATCAAAAGAAAAATCCACACGATTGGATTTCAGCAAGATACAATGTGGATCTGGCAGCGTCAGGACCTTGTGATCCATAATGTCCTGTTGCAGATAGTGTCGGGTCCTTACTACGGGGCCAGGAGCCCTGGAAAATCTATTACACTATTAAAAACAGAAAGGAACTGAGGTAGCCCACTATGCATTGGCACACAGGGAATTTTCCCTGAAGGGTCTACTGCCAGTCTGTCCCCGATGGTCAGACCTCCAAATCCTATACATAGACCTGTATTTATAACAAAGTGCTGGCAGCCTGCACTCACCACTAGGGGGAGTGTGGGGGCTTTCTGCTAACCATTTACTATTTGAACTCATTAGGGCTGTATTCAGTTAGCTCTTACGCTCCCTCTAGTGGCAGAAGACGGCAGCCAGTAAGTTAGGTTTCAAAGGAAACCCATCAGGAGGATTAAAAGGATTTACCGAGATGTTTATACATCAGTATCTGATCGGTGGGGGTCCGACACCCGGGAACCCCGCCGATGAGCTGCTGCCTTCTCGAAGCACACCAAGCACAGCACTGTACATTGTATAGCGGCTGTGCTTGCATTGCGCTTAGCCCCATTCACTTGAATGGGGCTGGGCTGCTCCTAGGTCACGTGACACACGAATGTGTAGTCACTCGACCTAGGTAAAGCTGAGCATGCTGCGGCGCTTACCGAAGTGTTGGTGCCTTCTCAAACAGCTGATTGGCGTGAACTCCCTTTAAAGGGGTTGTCTCATTTTCTGAAGTGATACTTATGTTGTTTAACAACCTAATACAAGTAACTTACCAATATACTGTATGTGACCATAATGCCTCCTGTTCTTACTTCTCCCAATTTTTCTTGTCTTTATAAACTGCTTGTTTCTAGGGGATACAGTCACCGCTGCAATGCATCAGTGGTGGCCCGCTTGCGCTGTGAAAAGAAACAAAGCCGGCCTTTCTGGTGGCCGGGATAGCGGGAGCCAGTGTGCATAGTCTCCCGGCCACCTCACATAGCCTGAGTCTGAAGTGCCTTTTGCATCTACCTCGTATGTGGTATGGAGCTGCCACAGTGCTGCGCTCAAGCTATGCTTTTTCTGAGCTGACCGAGGCTGCTACTGAATCATTAGCAGCCTCAGGAGCATGGACATACAGGTCCGGGGAGGGAATTACAGCATCCCAGCGCCTCTGTCCTGTGCTGTCACCAATGTTAGCAGGCACCGCCACCTACAGCACCCGAAGTTTGAACCTGACACTCTAAACACAGGAGGTGAGACAACCCCTTTAAGACCCACACACTGCCACCATACCGGATGGTAAAAAGGTTGACAATGATGTCCTGGTATATTCTGGTGATACAACAGAAGTTAGAAAACAGTGCATACTATATTCAATTTCCGTGTAAAGAGTCATTGAGGTGGTGTTGCTCCTCCGAAGAGTCACGCAGGCCGTTATCCTTTCTTGCTCCGCTGGCATCTCTCAAGCCAGGATACTTTATCACAAGCCACCTTCATCTGCACACTGCATGCGCCCAACCTCTTCATTCTTCGCATGGCTCCCTTTTGTAATGAATATTTCTCACAGGTTTCTTAAAGAGGTTGCTCGGCTGGTAATTTATTTATTTTTTTAATAACATTTTGGTCTTTTTGGACAATGTATGTCAACGGCAAATTACCTTCACAGGTGAGTTTCGCACATGCCAGACCAAGTCGGAGTACACTTCGGTTTCCAATCAGACCATTCTTAAGATGGCGGACGCCTTCATTACCGATTGCATTATGACCAAGGTTTAAGGTCTCTAATGTCAGAGTGTGAGGCTGAGGCAAAGAGAGAATCAGAATTACCGCATGAACAGAAATTTAAAACTACACAAGCAGATTCTGATGGATGAAAAGGGAAGGTCACTGGCACAAAGTACAGATGAGACGATATAAGTGTACTGATCACCCTGTACTATATCAGACGTACAGAAATCTTACCAAGCACATGCTCATGTAGACCATGCCAGCATGAGTCAACTGATTGTTCCAGAGAACAAGGGTTACCAGTCCCTGACGTTGCTCCTTCACTCCCTCACAGATATAAGCTAGACCTAGAAAGTGAGAAATACCCTATAGTCAGCTGGCATCGCAACATCATAAAGGTTTCTGATATGCAACTAACAACAGTGCAGTCGTCCACCTCTGGGGATCTTTCAGGCAGACCCACCCTCCATGTCGCTAGAGGAAGGAAGCATACTTATCTGCTCCCTTCAGCTGGGTTTCGGGCCCCTTTGGGCCAGTCGTGCTCAGGTCACATGATGCATGGGGGGCAGCGGTTACGTGACCCTCGTCAAACAGAGTTTATGAGCAGGGAGTGGCACCTGGCAGTGGACTGAAGGAGAGCAGGTGAGGATGCTTCCCTCCACAAGGTGATGTGGGGTGGTCTGGCAGAAACGTCCTAAGGGCTCATGCACACGACAGTATTGTGGAAGCATTCATTTTGGGTCTTCAAAAAAACTCCGTGTGCATTCTGTTTCCGCATGTCAGCATGTCCTATTCTTGTCCGTTTGGCAGACAAGGCATTGTTACAATGGGTCCGCAAAAAAAAAAACGGATAGACTTCAAAATACATACGGTCGTGTGCATGAGCCCTAAAACGTGGATAACCCCCTTTACAACCTACATGGTGGACAACCCCAGTAAGATAGGACAATCTGCAGCAACACATGACATTTTGTGCAAGATAATAAAATCACATGATAATTAAAATGTTGGGGAAGAGAAGGATCAGGCATGTCGGATTTCACGGCCCGAGCCTTTTGTTCTCCAGGCAGATACATCACAGCCAGAGGGGTCTGGCAGCGGCTTTCTCCTCTCTCCCACCGAGAACTCATGCATGCACAGCTATAGTTACTCAAAGTGTATAGACAACTTTAGTCAATACCAAAATTGACTGGTTAAAAAATAAAAAACGTATAAATAAAAAATGCGATCTGATTCCCTTGGTGGCAGATATGCCGCTGCTCACCTGAGTCCATGATGTGGTTGTTCCGCAAGTCGAGGATCTGTATACAGCTGTTGAACTTCAATACATTTCCCAGCTGGGCTGAGTCCTGCAAGCTGTTCAGGCGGTTGTCGGCGAGGTACAGCTCCCGTAATACTATGTTCATCTTTAAAGCCGTGGCTGACGTGGAAAACCAGGGGCACGGAGTTAATAAAAAGAAAACATAGCAGAGCAGGAAAAGCTATTCATCCATTTATTTTGCAGTATAAACATGGCCACAACCGCCATCTGCTCCTCTGTGTTGCCTGCTCCCTTTTACATTGGGCTGTATAGTTGGGCTATGCTCTCGGATACCAGAGCACAGCTCACCTTTTCTGTCTGAACAGCCAATAAAATATCATGCTGTTAAACAATGTTGCAAGACAAGCAACACAACAGGATTTACAAAGATATTCAACTTGACATGCAAACTGGTATGTGTTATTTAAGGCTACTTTCACATTAGCGGCAGGGGAGTCCGTCAGGCTGTTCCGGCGGGTGAACAGCCTGTCGGATCCGTCCTGCTGCATGTCATACTTTTAGTCCAGCGGCCTCTCGCCATGTTGCCGCCGGGACTCCGCCCCCATTATAGTCAATTTGGACGGAGCGGTAGTCCGGGGGCACATGTGAACTAGCAGCAGGATGGATCCGACAGGCTGGTCACCCGCCGGAACAGCCTGACGGACTCCCCTGCCGCTAGGGTGAAACTAGCCTAACTCTGGGTTCAGACCTGAGCGTTTCTGAGACGCGCGTTTTTGGCAATAGTAAACTAGCATTTTACGCGCGTTTGTGTGATTGACTGCAGTGTTGTCCAATGACCAAATATCCCTGTCTATATGTAGTTTGGCCTTTCCAGCATGTTGCAAATTCATAAACGCTCGTTCGAACGCGCGTTTTCAGTGTAGAAAACGCGCAAAATACAAGCGTTGCGCGTTCCCATAGAAGTCTATGGGCCAAAACGCGCGTCAAACGCCCCCAAAAAAGCTCAAGCACTTGTTTATGCGTCAGGCGTTTTTCAGCGTGTTCGAACGTTCGAACCAGTCCCATAGGGAAGCATTGGTTTGCATCGGTTATGCGTTTTACAGCGCGTTCGAACGTGCTGTAAAACGCGCAAGTGTGAACTGAGGGTAAGAGCGGAGTTTTCCAGTTAGGCTCCATTGATACATGTGTATTTAATCAGGAATTATTTTTTTTTTAAACACCAAGCACCGAGTCTGGAGTTTTTTTTACCTCATTGCCTGGTGATTTTCTCCCCTAAACCTCCAGTGATTGTTTGTTGCCTAAAAAATGCATGTGCAATGCGTGTAGGAGGTTTTGCATTGTTTTTTTGTTTTTGTTTTTTTTTTTAAATCAATGCTTTTCCATCATACAGCTCTCCAGAAAAACTGGCATACTTTCCCCCAACAAAAATACCACACAAAAAATACAATTAAAAATGCCAGATACACTATATAATACACTATATGGGTAAAAATATCTGAAAAGGCCACTGATCAAGTCAAAATCATATGCGAGAAGGAACACTAAATAAAGGCTAACAGCAATGCAAGAATTGGTACATAGGAGCGTTACTGTATTTTTTTTATTGCTTCTCGGCCTTTTGGCTAAGATCACGCGCATTGTAGTACTTACCGAATTTTCGCATTGCAAGACACGCTTTTCCCCCCCAAAATGGGAGGGGAGGGGGGAATGACCGTGTCTTAAAAAGCGAATACTAATGAGTGCTTCCATGATGGAAGCGCTTATTAGTACAGAAGGACCAGGGAGTGGGGAATACAGCTCCCCTGGTGCTGCCTTTACTCACCCCACCCTGTCCTTCTGCTGGCGTTGCCCTCTGCTGTGTCCTGACTGTGTATAGCGTCAGGACGCAGTGCACTATGAGCTGATGCTGTGCAACATCAGGTCACAGTGCTGCGCAGCTGGAAGAGTGCACTGGATCTCCCAGAGCAGGAGAAGAAAGTTCTTTTATTTAATTTTTTGTCAGATCTGATTAACATTGGGGATCTGAACGGAGGTCTGGTTAAGATTGGGGGTCTCACCTGAGGTCTGGTTAAGATTGGGGGTCTCACCTGAGGTCTGGTTAAGATTGGGGGTCTCACCTGAGGTCTGATTAAGATTGGGGGTCTCACCTGAGGTCTGATTAAGATTGGGGGTCTCACCTGAGGTCTGATTAAGATTGGGGGTCTCACCTGAGGTCTGATTAAGATTGGGGGTCTCACCTGAGGTCTGGTTAAGATTGGGGGTCTCACCTGAGGTCTGGTTAAGATTGGGGGTCTCACCTGAGGTCTGGTTAAGATTGGGGGTCTCACCTGAGGTCTGATTAAGATTGGGGGTCTCACCTGAGGTCTGATTAAGATTGGGGGTCTCACCTGAGGTCTGGTTAAGATTGGGGGTCTCACCTGAGGTCTGGTTAAGATTGGGGGTCTCACCTGAGGTCTGGTTAAGATTGGGGGTCTCACCTGAGGTCTGGTTAAGATTGGGGGTCTCACCTGAGGTCTGGTTAAGATTGGGGGTCTCATCAGAGGTCTGATGAAACATATTTTTCTTATTTACCTCCTCTAAAAGTTAGGTGCGTCTTATAAAGTTAAAAAGATAGTAAACCTAAGCAATATCGCACACTACACATGAAACTGCACAATCTGCATGATGCAGTGACAGATTTTGCAGTATCTACGACCCTAAGGCCCCTTGCAGATGAGCGTGAGCGGATTAGGTCCAGATGTGTTGTGGATGCATTTAGTGAAAACTGAGCAATTTCGCAAGCAAGTTCTTTCAGTTTTGCCTGCGATCGCGTTCAGTTGTTCCGTTTTTATCGCGCTGGTGCAATGCGATTTATTGTGTTTTGCATGCGCGTGTTGAAGGTTTACAATAACATCTCTTAGCAACCATCCGTTGCACTTGCTTGCGGATGCGATTTTCACGTAGCCCCATTCACTTTTATGGGCCCAGCGCTGCGTGGAAAAAAAACAACAAAATCGCTGAATATAGAACATTCTGCGATTTTCATGCAATTCAAAAGTGATGCGTGAAAAACATTGCTCATGTGCACAGCCCCATTGAAATGAATGGATCCGGATTCAGTGCGGGCGCAATGCGTTCGCATCACGCATTACACCCAGCCAGTGTTCGACTTCTGTAAAGACACGGCAGCAACGCTAGCCACACACTGTCACTAGGCTATGGCTCTGTTTTTGGCGTAATTTTTACATGCTGTGTGGCTGCAGCAATGCATACATTCTCCATATAGAACTGGGCCCTTAGATCTCCAATCAGGACGAAAATTCTTATAGCGTGCTCAGTGTAAATTAAAAAGTAATGTTCAAGCTACATCCAAATGATCTGGCCATTTTTCTGAGTTCCCCCCCCCCCCCATCGGTCACTCACCCAGCAACATCAGGGGTCTTCCAGAGAGACTGGTGTTCTCCAGGTGAAGGACAGTTAAGCTGCTGCTAATACGTAGAGCTCGGGCAACAAATGGCGCAGAGTGATCCAGCAAGGGGGTATTTCGAGCATCCAAATACTGCAGGCAATTTGTCTGTACAAAAACATAACCTCATGATTATATTACTGGCCAACATAATGCTAAAAACATTACTTAACCCCTTAAGGACCAGGCCATTTTTCACCTTAAGGACCTGACTGATTTTTGCAAATCTGACATGTGTCACTTTATGTTGTGATAACTTTAACTTTCCTTATCCAGGCAATTCTGAGACTGTTCTCTTGTCACATATTGTACTTCATGACAGTGGTAAAATGGAGTCAACATTTTTTATTTTATTTATAAAAAAAATACCAAATTTACCCAAAATTTAGAAAAATTTGCAAATTTTAGATTTCAATTTCTCTACTTTTATAATATAGTAATAACTCCAAAAATAATTACTTTACATTCCCCATATGCCTACTTTATGTTTGGATCATTTTGGGAATGCCATTTTATTTTTTGGGGACCTTAAAAGGCTTAGAAGTTTAGAAGCAAATCTTGACATTTTTCAGAAAATTTCCAAAACCCACTTTTTAAGGACCAGTTCAGGTCTGAAGTCACTTTGTGGAGCTTACATAATAGAAACCACTCTAAAAAATTACCCCATTTTAGAAACTATACCCCTCAAGGTATGCAAAACTGATTTTACAAACTTTCCACAAGAATTTATGGAAAACGGAGATAAAGTTTCATAATTTCACTTTTTTGGCAGATTTTCCATCTTAATCCATTTTATCCAGTAACAAAGTAAGTATTAACAGCCAAACAAAACTCAATAATTATTGCCCTGATTCTGTAGTTTACAGAAACATCCAATATGTGATCTTAAACTGCAGTACGGGCACACGGCAGGGTGCAGAAAGGAAAAGAACGCCATATGGTTTTTGGAAGGCAGATTTTGCTGGACTGGTTTATTTACACCATGTCCCATTTGAAGCCCCCCGATGCACCCCTAGAGTAGAAACTCCAAAAAAGTGACCCCATCTTGGAAACTACAGGATAAGGTGGCAGTTTTGTTGGTGCTATTTTAGGGTACATATGATTTTCGGTTGCTCTATATTACACTTTTTGTGAGGCAAGGTAACAAAAAATAGCTGTTTTGGCACCGTTATTATTTTAGATTATTTACAATGTTCATCTGACAGGTTAGATCATGTGGTGTTTTTATAGAGCAGGTTTTACGGAAGCGACAATACAAAATATGACAACTTTTTTGGTTGTTTGTTTCAGTTTTACATAATAAAGAATTTTTAGAAAAATTATTTTTTAGTGCCTCCACATTCTGAAAGCCATAGTTTTTTTTATCTTTTGGGCGACTGTCTTATGTAGGGGCTACTTTTTTTCTGTATGAGATGACGGTTTGATTGGCACTATTTTAGGGTGCATATGACTTTTTGATCGCTTGGTATTATACTTTTTGTGATGTAAGGTGACAAAAAAATGGCTTTTTTTTACACCTTTTTTTTTTTTCAATGGTGTTCACCTGAGGGATTAGGTCATGTGATATTTTTTATAGAGTAGGTCGTTATGGACGTGGCAATACCTAATATAGTTACTTTTTTATTTACTGAAGTTTAACACAATAACAGCATTTTTTAAACCAAAAAAATTATGTTTTAGTGTCTCCATATTCTGAGGGCCGTAGTTTTTTTTATTTTTTGGGTGATTGTTTTTTTTAGGTGCTCATTTTTTGCGGAATGAGGTGACGGTACTATTATGGGGGGCATGCGCCTTTTTCATCGCTTGGTGTTGCACTTTTAGTGATGTAAGGTGACAAAAATAGCTTTTTTTTTTACATAGTTTTTTTTAATGGTGTTTATCGGACGGGGTGGATCATGTGATATATTTATAGGGCTGTCGTTACGGACGCGGGGATACCTAATACGCGTGTTTTTTCTTTTTTTTATTAAAAAATCTGGGGAAAGGTTTTTTTTCTTCTTTTGTTACTTAAAACTTATTTTTTTTTTATTAAAAACACTTTTTTTTTAAACTTTATTTCTGTCCCACTCTGGGACTTCAACTTTTGGGAGTCTGATCCCCTCTGCAATGCATTACAATACATCTGTATTGTAATGCATTGCCTGTTAGTGTATTACACAGAGTCAGTCATACACTAACAGGTTGCCTAGAAGACCGAGCCTGAGGCTGGATCTCTTGGGCACCCGTAGAAGGCAGGTCCCGATACCGTGCAAGGCATTGGGCAGCCTCTGCACGGCATCGGGCTGACATGTATAGCGGAATGCGTTCTGGCACAGTTTCCCCAGCCGTACATGCATGGCATTTTGTGTTAAGGGGTTAAAGGGGACCTCTCACCACTCCTGAAATGTCCGTTTTATTAAATACTCGTACTCCCCATGAAATAATTCTGACGCTTCCAGTTTGATAGCTGCATTGGGCCGTTCTTCTGTTACTCCTGCCATGATTGGTCTGCTAGCTTTATTTCACGTTTGCAGCTCAGGGGAGTGTCCTTTATCAGGGGTGTGGCCATTCTGCTGTAACTCTTTCCTTATAACCGCCACAGCTTCTAACAGAAGATATGGCCAGTGACAGTTGAAGATCTAAACTGAGCGCATGTGACCACCTCAGTGAGGTGGACAAGAAAAAAGGAAAGGAACAAACAGCAGGTGGCGCTGTACAGATACATTTTATTGAATAGCTCAGTGGCTATACTAAATTTGTAACTACATGCAATTACAACAAGTGTTCAGATCCAGGGGCTGGTTTAGAAACTGTAGAATATTTTTCGAGGTACAATCCCTTTGAGAATAATTCAGCAACTAGGTGTTAACTTTCTCCTTGTCAAATGGGTGTATCCTACACATGCAGTACCGACTGGACAGTACTCAACTGTGCAGGGACACAGCAAGTAAAGTAAGGCCTCATGCACACGACCGTTGGTGTTTTCCAGTCCGCAAACCGCGGATCCGCAAAACATGGAAGCTGCTCCGCGTTCCGTAACTTGCGGAACGGAACGCAGCCCATTGTAGAAATGCCTATTCTTGTCCGCAAAACGGACAAGAATAGGACACAATGGGTCCGCGCCCGAGCCGCAAAATATGCGGTTCGGACGCGGACCACAACAACAGTCGTGTGCATGAGGCCTAAAGGTGCTGAAAAATACTGACCTACTGCACGTGACACTTTGGCCACTAGGTGGCACTACAGTTATGTATTAGACTGTAGTACTGGATTATAGATTAGCTCGGCTTGCTCTCCCTAGACACCGAGTGCAGCCTCTGTACAGTAGTTTGTCACACGGTTGCGCCACGCTTACCTTTCGCATCATATGAGCAGCGGCCTGCCAGCCCCGAGTGCCGATGTGCTTGTTAAAGGAGATGTTGAGATGCGTCGCGGACTCATAATACTCAATCATGTCAAACAAAGCAGAGGCTCCCTGTACAAAGAAGTAGAAAGGGAACGATAAAACTAAAGGCGAGTACAATATGGAACACGTCGCATTGATTTATCCTTGTAGGATCCTAATCACTCCGATCCTTGCATATCTATTTCAGTGGGGACTCCATCATTCAACAGATCTCTAAGCACAATGATCATACTTCCCATTCACTGCAGGATTCCCAAAAACTTACGTCCTCGTCCAGGTTTGTCTGCTCCAAATCCACCATTTTAAACTGCACCCGCTTAAAGATTTCCTCCAGTGCCTCACACGCCTTATGGTCCAATTTTTCCCCTATGAAAGAAATTTAATTTGCATAGGAAAACTGAGAACAATCAGAACACATGTTAAAGGGGTTCTGCAGTTTGATACAACTGATGATCTATCCTCAGGATAGATCATCAGCATCTGATCGGCCGGGGTCTGACACCAGGGACCCCCGCCGATCAGCTGTTTGAGAAGGCAGCGGCGCTGCAGCAGCGCCGCGGCCTTCTCACTGTTTTCCTCTGCTAGAGCCCCGCCCAGTGACGTCACGACTTGTATCCAAATGGCGTGGGCGAGGCTAAGCTCTGTTCACTGAATGGAGCTTAGCCCGCCCACGCCACTTGATACAAGTCGTGACGTCACTGGCGGGCTCTAGCAGAGGAAAACAGTGAGAAGGCCGCGGCGCTGCTGCAGCGCCGCTGCCTTCTCAAACAGCTGATCGGCGGGGGTCCCGGGTGTCAGACCCCGGCCGATCAGATGCTGATGATCTATCCTGATGATAGATCATCAGTTGTATCAAACTGCAGAACCCCTTTAAATGTTCTTAAAAAAAAAAAAAACACATGTTAAGGGATCAATAAAGTAATAATACACACTTTTAACCCATAGGATACCGGAGGTTTTTTCATTTTTGCGTTTTCATTTTTCCTCCCCATCTTCATTGGGCCAAAACTTTTTTATTTTTTGGTTCACATACACATGAGGGATTACTTTTTGCGGGACAAGTTGTACATTCCAAGAGGACCTTTCACGCCTGTTTTAATAGCTTCATGCATTCCCCATGTAATAACCATTCTGGAGCCTCCATTCTTATGGCTCTATGCTGTGCTGTTCCTGTATTATTTCTACTAGAATGAATGAATTGCTAGCAGTCTGCAGTAAGGGTACAGAGGAGTGGTAACCAGTTGGGGGCGTGTACCTGCACAGTCTGAAAATGGCAGCACCAATATGATAGAGTGAGACTGTGCAGGTGCACACCTCCAACTGGTTACCACCCTCTGTACCCTTACTGAAGGCCAATAACAATTCATTCATGACTTCTAGTAGAAATAATACAGGAATGGTACAGCAAACAGACATAAGAATAGATGCTCCAGAATTGTTATTACATGGGGAATGCATGAAGCTATTACAACAGGAATATAAGGAGCGGCGACAGGTCCGCTTTAATATGGTCATACAATCTAGCGGGGGAAAAAATTCTAAATGGGGTGGAATTGGAAACAACAACAACAACCACAACAACAATTCCTCCACCATTTATGGGTTTTGTTCCTATGGTGTTCCTTTTGCAGCAAAACTGACCTGTGCCCTTCATTCTTTTGGTCAGTGCGATTACAACGATACCACATATGTGTAGGTTTTTTTATGTCTAAATAGTGTAAAAAAAAAAAAAGTTAAACTTTGAAAAAAAATATTTTACCCCCATAACTTTTTTATAGTTAGATCTACTGAGCTGGGTGCGGGCTTACTTTTTGCGGGATGATATGTAGTTTTTATTGATACCATTTTGGAGTGTGTGACTTTTTGATCACATTTTATTGCATTTTTTTTTTGAGTAAGAGAAGCAATGAAAAAATTGTGAATCGGCCATTTAGACCCTTTTTGCGTTACATAATTTGTCGTATTAGAAAAATATTTTTAGATTTTAATAGTACGGGCGTTTTTGGATGCCCATGATGTTTATATTTTTTTTACTTTTTTTTTGTTTTCCACTTTTTTATGGTATTGTAACTCATGTTTGAAGTTACAAAACTGATTTTTAATTATTTTTTTTATTCTGACCCATAATGGGTCCATGATGAGAGGAGAATTGCTCATTTCTTTTGTTGGCCTGCCACCTGCTGGCCAAAATAAGAATTTCAATACCCTGGGTCTCTTCCACCAAAAAGCTGAATATTACACTGGAGAGCAGTGTTTTTGCATTGATATAGTTAAAATAATGGCACGCATTACTTTTTTTTTTTCTTCAAATCAGCGTTTTTGATGTTACAGGTAGACCTTGATGGAACAGTGCCTTTTTTCAACCTATGTAACTATGTATTACATTATTGGCATGCGCTGTGACCGGTGCAGAGAGGGTGAGCTTTAACCATCATATGCCTATTGTAAATTGTGGATCCAGCATTACCTACAGTGGGTACAGAAAGTATTCAGACCCCCTAAATGTTTCACTCTTTGTTAAACCCAAAGTTTAACCCAAAGAAAAAAAATGAACTTAAGAGATTTTACCAAATGGCTGCAATTTAACAAAAAGTGAAAAATGTAAGGGGGTCTGATTACTTTCCGTACCCACTGTATATAGGCGTTACTGTGATAATATGATGACTGCTTAGAAGCAATATCTATTGAACATGAAGTATCAGCATATTGTGAGGCTCAGTAACCAGAGGGAAAACTGAAAGATTTGAAGGTGTTTTTTTTTTTTTAGTTTTTTTTAAAATAATATACATAAATGAAAATACTTGTCCTTTAAAGCATGCAACAAAAATACATTTAAATATTTATTATTTTTAGAAATTATTTCTATTACATGCTTGTTATGGCGCCCTCTGCTGTTCATTTGTTTCCTTATCTCAGAACATCCAGTTAAAAGGGTTGTCCTGGCTTTTTAATATTGATGACCTATCCTTAGGATAGGTCATCAATATCAGATCGGCAGAGGCCCAACAGCCGGCACCGCCGCCGATCAAGCAGTACGGGGAGACGGCGCGCAGTGTGTGCATGTGCCGTCTCCCTTCCTGTCTGCTGCTGTATGTCTATGGGACAGCAGCAGCGGGCAGGAAGAGAGAAGGAAGTTGGCGCATGCGCAGTGCGCACACCTTCACCTCATACAGCTGATGAGGATAAGTCATCAATATGAAAAAGCTCTGAAAACCCCTTTAATGTGCCCACAGTAGGTGATATGTTCTGAATGTGAATAAAAAGAGGGCACAATATCAAGCACAAACACTGTGTAGTGGATACTGTAGTCATAACACCACTTGTCCATTAAAGAGTATCTAAACTTCACTCAAAGCACAGAACGTACAGCGGCGCTTCTCAGAGTGATCTGCACCTTCCACTTGAACCGGTTATGCTCTACTTTTGCAGCATCCGGAGTACAGATCTATAGAAAGTGTCCAGGATCTGTACTCCGCATTCTGCAGAACAGAGCACCTTCTGTGCTTTACACGAGGTCTACTAACCTTCGGTAGTATAGCGGGAAGCAGGGGAGAGGTGGACGGTACTATGACTGCAGTATCAGACTACAGTCTGACATGGTTCCAGGAGAACAGAGAATGCTTCTCAAAATAAGAGACCTTACCCTTGAGATCCAGGCTCTCAACCCTCCCTGAAAGATCAGTCAGATCCTGCAAGACACAGAGCAACCCAGAATTAGACTACGTTAAACTTTCTAAACTGGATCAAAGCACTGGGTCCACCAGTACGCTCAATCACACTGCTCTGCAGTAAGCCTGAAGTTCACAAAGAAGTCCAAACGTTTTCTTCTTAGGCTGGCCACACAAGTGAAAATTGCTGGCTCAAGACTTGTTTGGGCTGACAGCTATTTCTCCCGACTCCACCATAAACATGCATCCTTGACATGCATGCATGTTTTTTTTCAATGGCGAGAAGGGACTAAGCCTCCACATGTTGAAATCCATAGCCCATCCCTCTAATCCCTCATATCTGCTGTCGGAAGAGCTGGAAGTTAGAGATGAGCAAATCAATGTGTACGACTCTCGCCTGCGCCGATGTTCAGAGTAGCGGCGCAAGAGCAGGGGCTCTGCTGCTAGTGCTACCAGGGTAGCAACTGTGCATGTGCTGCTAAGCTTCCAGGTAGCAGCGCATGCACAGATACTGCTCTGGTATAAGCAGCAGAGCCTCTGCACTTGCACTATTACTCAAAGCAACAGCGAAGGTGTGAGATGGAAACGGCCTGACCCTGCTGTCAGGATGGAGTGGGGGGGAGACTCAAGAACTCTGATAAGGGAGTCGATTCGCTCATCTCTATTGGGAATTGCTCTAACTGTTAACAGGGATGCTCAACCTGCGGCCCTCCAGCTGTTTCAAAACTACAACTCCCAGCATGCTCTAATAGCGTAGGCTGTCCAGGCATGCTGGGAGTGGAAGTTTTGCAACAGCTGGAGGGCCGCAGGTTCAAACTGAGCCGACTAACTTTTACATATTTAATGTTTAAAGTTATATAGTTTCCACTGCGTCGTCTAGCCTTCCCCAGAGTCCAACACCCTGGTGCCAGTAAGGGACGACTACTTCCATATAGTTTTTGCTTCTACGCGGCCGACCTTACCTGAAGCTGCCGGATAAGTTTCGGAATCTGTTTGCAGTTCAGTTTCTGGCAGGCTTGTGTATAGGACGTGACGACATCCTCCACAGTCACGTTCTGGGCTAAACAGAAAGGCAGAAGTAGGTTAAATCTTTCCCTCGTCATTAAATGAGGAGTTTTCCGTGTCCATATGTGCACAGAGAGGGGTTTTGTGGGAATATACAATGGATATAAAACAGGAAAATAATAAACCTTGCAGCATACACCCCGGCCGCCGCTCCATCTATTGTGGGGATGCAGGACATAATAGCAAAGTCGGTTAAACTTCCCGATTTTAGCAGGACCAGGTGGCGTAGCTGGGACGGGCGAAGGGTGCGGGTGAGGACTATGAACTGATTGACTGCTATGAGCCATAAATCCGGTTCTTATCTGCGCCAGCCAAATACAACCATCTATTTCTCCTGTAAATGAATCTACCTCCAACATACCTCCCCATTTATATAACATTTCAACAACCGCCCCGCAAACTCCTACAAATCCTCCTAAAAACACCCACATTGGAGCACATCTGCCTGAGGCCTCCTGCACACGACCGTATGCCCTCCGAGACACAGTGAGCGGGCCATATGTCCCGGACCGGCATTGATCGTGCTGTGGACGTCATATGAGTGCGGGACAATAGCCGCGGGCGGCCCGACGTGCACATCATTGTAATCTATGACGCTGTGCGCACGATCAATGCCGCTCTGGGAGATATGGCCCGCTCACCGTGTCTCGGAGGGCATACGGTCATGTGCAAGAGGCCTCAGTCCCATTCACCTTGAAGTCAGTTTGGCAGTAAAATCATGCAAAACATGGGAAGGGAAGGCCGATACCAGCAGAAAAATAAAAGTTTTGCTTAACCCCTTCTACCCCGGGCCATTTTTTGCAAATCTGACACTTGTGTCTTACTTTATGTGGTAATAACTTCGGAACGCCTTTACTTATCCAAGCCAGTCAGAGACTGTTTTCTCGTGACACATTGTACTTCATGACAGTGGTAAATTTGAGTCAATATATTTCACCTTTATTTATGAAAAAAAAAAAAAACAACAAAATTTACCAAAAATGTGGAAAAATTTGCCATTTTCAAAATTTCAATTTCTCTGATTTTAAAGCAGAAAGTGATACCTCATAAAATATTTATTGCTTAACATTCCCAATATGGTCATTTTGTAACTGCCATTTTATTTTTGGGATATTAGAAGGTTTAGAATTTTAGAAGGAATTCATTTTTAAGAAAATTTCTAAAACCCTCTTTTTAAGGACCAGTTCAGGTCTGAAGTCACTTTGTGGGGCTTACATATATATATCATCCATGAATGACCCCATTTTAGAAACTACACCCCTCAAGGTATTCAAAACTGATTTTACAAACTTTGTTAACCCTTCAGGGATTCCACAAGAATTAAAGGAAAACGGAGATTAAATTTCGAAATTTCACTTTTTTGGCAGATTTTTAATTTTTTTAACAGCCAAAGAAAACTCAATATCTATTACCCCGATTCTGCAGTTTACAGAAACATGCCACATGTGGTGGTCAACTGCTGTATAGATACACGGCAGGGCTCAGAAGGAAAGGAGCGTCGCATGGTTTTTGGAAGGCAGATTATGCAGGACTGGTTTTTAGACACCATGTCCCATTTAAAGCCTCCCCGATGCACCCCTACAGTAGAAACTCCCAAAAAGTGACCCAATTTAGGAAACTACGGGATAAGGTGATAGTTTCATTGATATTTTGGGGTACATATGATTTTTGATCAGTCTATATTATGCTTTATGTGAGGCAAGGTAACTAAAATATGGATGTTCTGCCACATTTTTTATTTACAATGTTCATCTGACAGGTTAGATCATGTGTTATTTTTATAGAGCAGGTTATTACGGACACGACAATATAAATGTCTATTTTTTGTTTGTTTCAGTTTTACATAATAAAGCATTTAAAAAAAATAAAAAAGATTTTTTAGTGTCTCCATATTTTGTGCGTCAGTTTTTTTTTTGGGCCGATTGTCTTATGTAGGGAGCTCAATTTTTGTGGGATAAAGTGACAGTTTGGTACTATTTTGGGGTGCCTATGATTTTTTTGATCGCTCGGTATTACACTTTTGTGATGTAAGGTGACAAAATGGCTTTTTTGGCACAGTTTTTTTTTATTTATTTTTTATACTGTTTATCTGAGGGGTTAGGTCATGTGATATTTTTTTTTATAGAGCAGGTCGTTACGGATGTGGCAATACCTAATATGTATACTATGTCTATACTGCACCTGTAGAGCCCTGCGAAGTGGTGGCTGGAGGACTCCGGTCCGGCTATCACCAAGCGTTCTCCCTATAGAAGTAAATGGTGGCGCACTGCAAATGACCGGCCACTGCTCCCATTCACTTCTATCAGACCAATGGAAATAGCCGAGCCAGTGTTCGGCTATTTTCGGCAGCCCCATAGAAAATGAATGGAGGGCGGCTGCACAAGCGCAGTGTGCCCTCCACCACTTTCGAGCTCCGTTCTCGATATAGGTGCAGGGCCCACGTATAAGACAATGGGGGCATATCCTTGCGATATGCCCCCATTGTCTGAGATGAGACAACCCCTTTAAATACTGATTACCCTTGGTGTTGCTATGTCTACGAAGAGCAGTAAGAGAGAAGGGAGATGGCATGTGCACAGTGTGCATGCCTTTCCTTCATACAGCTGATTGGCGGGGGTGCCGGGTGTCGGACCCCCGATCTGATATTGAGGATAGGTCATCAATATTAAAAGTCCAGAGAACCCCTTTAAAGAGGTTATCCCATGACAAATGTGAAAAATTAAAATTGGATGTCATATCGGACATGACAGTCTCCTTCTAACAAAGCTAGAACCAGCCCTGTATCTCACATGGACCCACAGATCTCCCCATTCATTGCTCTGCTAGATTTATATCAAGCTGACAGCTCAAGGGTAGTGTCCTTTCTGCTGCAGCTAAGGGAGGGTGTGTCCATGCTCTACCTAACACAGCTCAGATTGCACCTTTCATTTTTCACAGCTCCTTTGGAAAATGAAAGATGGAATCTGATTGCTGCTATGGGCAACTAAAGTTCTACTTTACACCGGTTTTCATAAATCTCCCCTTATAAAAGTATCTTTTTAATAGGAAAACTGGATTCCCCCAGAATCAAAACTTCACAATAAGCCGTTTTTACACACACACACACACACACCGGGGGCCACTTAAAGACTTTTCAAACAAAGCAGATTTGTTTTTGGCTAAACCAAGGGTGGATCTCACACAGGAGATTCGCAGCGGTCCTTTCTCCAGAAAAAAAATAAAATAAAAAAATTCATGCAAAAAGCCAACAAACCTGCCCGCCTTATCTGTAGTAGCTATACGTTCTAAATCTGCGCAGTCATGTCTTTTATATACACAAGGGCCATCTCCTGACCGGCACTTTTCTTTGTGATGTGTGTGGGACTTTAAAGGGTAACTGTCATGTTTTCATCAAAAATCAATTTTAGCATATGTTACTGCTGCAGCAGCATTATGCATAAAGCAATCTTTAGTTTCTTCACATACCACTGTTTTCCTTGAGTTTTTCCCTTAGTTACAGCTGTTTAAACATTTACAATATGAGGACCTTCTCAAGATGGCTCCTCTGCCAGTTCTCTGAGGCCAAAACTGCTTTCCCTCACTTCCCATACACACTTTCTGTAGCCAGCAGCTCCCTGCCAGCCAATCAGATTGGATTACTGAAAGCCCCGCCTCCTCACTCTGAAGCCTAATGCAGCCATGCAGTGTGAAGGACCGCCCCTCCGTCTTCTGTTTATACTAAAAGGAAGACAGACAAGTCCTAGCAACGGTCTTTTAAGGGAACAGTAGAAAGGGACAGAGGACATTACCTTATAATAACAGCTTTCATTAATTACAGATCTTTTGACAATCATTGACAGACTAACTCAGGTATACATGCCAGCTCTAGTAAACTAGCAAATAAATTAAAAAAATATGAGTTACCCTTTAAGGGAGATTTATCAAAACTGGTACAAAAGGAAAAATGAAAGGTGGAATCCCGTTTCCCGTTGCACCAGTTTTGATAAATCTCCTCCATTGACCTTACGTTGCAGAAAAAAATAATTGTGTAAAACTCACAAATTCTTCCAATTCTTTCACATGATTCAGACAAGAGGAAGCACATTTCAGTGCGCGCCTTAAGGCGCCTTCACACGCTGCAGATTTTGTTGCAGAATTTTCCTTGACTAAAAATCCATGTGCTTGCTTCCCTAATCATGGAAAATTCTGCAACAAAGTCTGCATCATGTGAAGGCGCCCTTACAGTCCGGAGTCAAAAAGGCCAGGCAGCTGCAGACTTTTTCCCCCAATTATAAAAAAACCTGTGCCACTGTTTTAGGGTAGTGAAGACGTCAACCCCTTCACTACCCTTGACCACCAGGTCAGCAAACATTAAATGTGTTAGCCAGCCCCCGAACATAGAAAACCCCGTTCACCTGTCCACGGCCCCACTGTTGCTCTGATCCCGACCACTTCCGATCCCAGCATGATCAGGAAGCAGCTTGGTCCTGGGACCGCTGTGGCCAATTAAACCCTGAAATAACTCTGCCCTAGACCACAAGGTAACGGCTCATGCAGATGGCCGTTGCCCGTCCGGGTCCGCAATATACAGGCCCTACTTGAATGGGTCCACAATCCAGAAGGTTCGGGGTGGAACGGAGGCAAGGAATCCCAGGGAAGCACCACCAAAGAAAAAAAAATTTTTTATTGCGGTGTGGACGGATCACAGACCCTTTCAAGTTGAATGGGTCTTAACCCGTCTGCGGAAACCGCATGGATGTTGCCCGTGCATTGAGGACCGCAATCTGAGGTCCTCAATGCACGGAACGGCGGGGCAACGGCCGTCTGCATGAGCCATAGCCTGAGCGCGGCTACAAAAATACGGTCGTGTGAATAGAGCCCAAGGTTTAAAGCTCATTTCTGGTGCACCGCGCAGTCTGGAAAATAGTCATTATAATTAAAAATCTTGCCGTAAAATGCGTTACTTATTTTTAATATTAAGAAGAAAATGTGCGCTTATCACGTGATTTATCAGGTCGGCACTAAATTTACAGAAGACACCCAATTACTACCACTGACTGGGCCCCTGGTGCCCCTCCATAAAAAACCACTACCAGCCGGGTAACCCCTTCAATCCTGTTCTCCGCTGCAGAGGAGCTAAGGTGCATGCCGGACTATAGGATAGCAGAGCCTATACTGTAATACGCTGGTTATGTACACTGCATGACTTTTATGGGGCCGATATTACAGGTTATCATAGTTTACATTCCTGTGTAAATACGTTTCCTTTTTATAACAAGGCGCCAATTAAACATGACCTCGATACGGCGCTTCCAAATTGCACAATATTTCCTGGGTCTGATCTCTAACCCACATTCCGCAGATCTACTGCCCCTACTCAGGACTTCTTGTGATGAAGCTACAGTCTTTATTCTGGAGCGTCTATTCTTAGGACTCTAGCTTGTGCCATTCCTCTATTATTCCTTCTGGTAGTCTATGAATGAATTGCCAGCAGTCTGAAATGAAGGTCCGTCTAGGTATTATCACGTGGGGATGTGTCCCTGTACAGTCTGATACTAACCAGTCAGTGCTGCCAGTGTAGGGACCCTCCTCCAACTGGTAACACCCATCTGGACCTTTATTGCAGACCGCTAGTAATTTATTCATAAACTTCTAGTGGGAATAATAAAGGAGTCATAACAATAGATGCTCCAGGATTATTATTACATGGAGAAAGTAGGTACTGAAACAGACATGTCAGGAGAGGCGACAGGGCTTCTTAAATGGGTAATTACCACATGGACCAATGGAGGCATGACTGCAATAGGAGGCCACGCTCTTGTTTGTGCAGCCACGGTTTACTTCCACGACTGCAGCAATGTGCCCTTTGTCAGCAAAATCGTGGTCAAACCAGTGATAGCTAACCTCCGGCACTCCAGCTGTGGTGAAACTACGACTCCCAGCATGCTTCATTCATTTCTATGGAGAACGGTGAAGCAAGTGTGCATCTTGGGAGTCGTGGTTTCACCACAGCCAGAGTGCCGGAGGTTAGCCATCACAGCCATAAACCACGGCCTCCAGAGGAAAACAATGGGAGGCAGTCACTGAATCCATGCAAAAGACAGCGTGCACAATATTCTGTGTGAATGGCTCCTTACGATCCTGGCTGATTACATGACTCCCACTGAAGTGAATAAAAAGGGGGGGTGTTTGGGCAACCAGTTTTGGATGTAGGTGTGGGTCCCAGAGGTTTATTTCTCAATTTTAAACTAAGGCATTTATCCCATGAAAAGTATTGCTGTGCAATGAATAGGGCACGTCAAATGAAGTATTGCTGATTATACATGCAATAAAAATATTTTTTTCACTTACGCACATACATTACATTTTCCTCTGGGGTAACGCCCCCTGTTGCCTATACTTCTGGTCCACCTTCTCCTGCATTCAGAGGTGGACTATCATGCTCAGTATCTTCCCCGGAGTCCTGGCACAGTGATCTCATAGAGAAGCGGGTGAAGCGGCCCAGACATCTTTCATTCATTCATCCCCTATTCTAAAGTCCTAGAAATACACTCGCCTAAAGAATTATTAGGAACACCATACTAATACGGTGTTGGACCCCTTTTGCCTTCAGAACTGCCTTAATTCTACGTGGCATTGATTCCACAAGGTGCTGATAGCATTCTTTAGAAATGTTGGCCCATATTGATAGGATAGCATCTTGCAGTTGATGGACACGAAGCTCTCATTCGACCACATCCCAAAGATGCTCTATAGGGTTGAGATCTGGTGACTGTGGGGGCCATTTTAGTACAGTGAACTCATGTTCAAGAAACCAATTTGAAATGATTTGAGCTTTGTGACATGGTGCATTATCCTGCTGGAAGTAGCCATCAGAGGATGGGTACATGGTGGTCATGAAGGGATGGACATGGTCAGAAACAATGCTCAGGTAGCCCGTGGCATTTAAACGATGCCCAATTGGCACTAAGGGGCCTAAAGTGTGCCCAGAAAACATCCCCACACCATTACACCACCCACCACCAGCCTGCACAGTGGTAACAAGGCATGATGGATACATGTTCTCATTCTGTTTACGCCAAATTCGGACTCTACCATTTGAATGTCTCAACAGAAATCGAGACTCATCAGGCCAGGCAACATTTTTCCAGTCTTCAACAGTCCAATTTTGGTGAGCTTGTGCAAATTGTAGCCTCTTTTTCCTATTTGTAGTGGAGATGAGTGGTACCCGGTGGGGTCTTCTGCTGTTGTAGCCCATCCGCCTCAAGGTTGTGCGTGTTGTGGCTTCACAAATGCTTTGCTGCATACCTCGGTTGTAACGAGTGGTTATTTCAGTCAACGTTGCTCTTCTATCAGCTTGAATCAGTCGGCCCATTCTCCTCTGACCTCTAGCATCCACAAGGCATTTTCGCCCACAGGACTGCCGCATACTGGATGTTTTTCCCTTTTCACACCATTCTTTGCAAACCCTAGAAATGGTTGTGTGTGAAAATCCCAGTAACTGAGCAGATTGTGAAATACTCCGACCGGCCCGTCTGGCACCAACAACCATGCCACGCTCAAAATTGCTTAAATCACCTTTCTTTCCCATTCTGACATTCAGTTTGGAGTTCAGGAGATTGTCTTGACCAGGAGCACACCCCAAATGCATTGAAGCAACTGCCATGTGATTGGTTGACTAGATAATTGCATTAATGAGAATGAGAACAGGTGTTCCTAATAATTCTTTAGGTGAGTGTATATAGCTGTATCTCTCTCTAGATATGAATACCATATACCAGGAATGGCCAAAACCACAACTCCCACCATGCCCTGCTGTAGGCAGTCTTGGCGTGCTGGGAGCTGTAGTTTTGCAACAGCTGGAGAGTCTTGGGTTGGCCATCCCTGCCATATAACATATGGGAGGAAAATGCAAATGCTTGAGGAGCTGCTGCCCGTCTATAGAAAGGAAAGAACGTCCGACATCTAAGGGTGCATTCACACGACCGCATTCGTTGTGCAGTCTGCAAAATACAGATGCGGTCTGTGTGCATCCCGCAATTTTCGCGGGCCCCGTAGAAGAGACACCAATTCCTGTCCACAAAATAACGTGAGGCTTGGTTGCACAAAAGCACGACATCCGTGTGCTGTCCGCATCTTTTGCAGCTCTGTGAAAATTAGGGCTGCACGATATGGGAATTTTGTGCGATTGCAATTAGGGCCCTAAAAATTGCGATAACGATATGCGATGCGATATTTTAAGGGAATTGTGCTAGAGGTCTATCTGCTTGGATTTTCAAGGTAAAAGCACACACAGATGACTGATAATGTGAAATGTAGTTATGCTGAACTCAAGAACTGAAATGCGCAGTGATTTTCAAAATAAAATACATATTTGCATTACTGCAAAAGTACAAAATACAAAACTTGCCATTTTCCTAATAGCGCTGCACAGAAGAGATAAATAAAATAGATAGAAGAACATGTGTTCATTAAAATAAGCGACTTTCCACCAGCCCCTCCTCCCTCCCCGCACTGTAACTGATGTATCGCTGGCCGCGCTGTGCAGCATAGCGGCCGGAGATACAGTGTCAGTGTCACGTAGAAAGTCAACCATCGCTTTATAAGACGCACTCTCACCCCCCCCCCCACTTTTGGGGGAAAAAGTGTGTCTTATAAAGTGAAAAATACGGTAATAAAATTGCTGCATTTTTGGTCGGCAAATTGAGATTGCGATATGGCGATTAATTGCGATTGCTTTCGCGATATATTGTGCAGGCCTAGTGAAAATGAATGGGATCGAAAATATGGTCGCGTGAACACACCCTAAGTAGTGAAAAAAAGCTTTAAATTCATGGGATAACCCCTTTAAAGGGATTGTTCTGCCATGTACATTCATGACCTATCATATCCGATCGGTGGGGGTCCGACACCCGCTTCCTCTTCATTACACTGGCCGTTGTCTCAGAAGCGCATTATGATGACAAGTACTCAATCCGTTCACTTGAATGGGGCGAGTACTTGTACTTCCACTACCCCGCCACTCCACAGGAGATGACACGTAGTGTCATAACCGGGGTGCGATGCTAGGGATGGCAGGTGCCAGACCCCGACCAATCCGATAGGAAAACGCCTTTAATTCTGTATAAAAAAAAAATGTTGGTTGTCCATGTATTTTGGCCAACTTTTCCAGAGGAACGGGGATAATGGTTGTTGACAACCCTGCCCAGGAGCTTGACCACTGTTCCAACTTGTAGGTATCTACATGTACATCTAGACAAGGCCATGGGACAGAAGGTAGGTTCTCCCTGCACCAGCAGACAAGACATAAATAGGATCTTCTCTACAGAGGTTTTGGTTTTCCAAAGCGCGTCTCTTCTCTGCTCAGCCGTCCCCGTCTCTCCCCCTTACACGGACTTTTTGGGACATCACGCCCATCATCAGATGACTCAGAAGCGCTGCCTACAAGAACGGCTCCAGAGTCTGGCACATCTCATCAAAATCACACTGCAGAAACACTCCAAAATGTTCATTTTACTGTTTAAATCAGTGTTTTATAATCTGCTAAATTTCCAAAAAGTTAAGGTGGCCATACCACACAAGTTGAATGTTGGTGAACCCACTGATTATATTTTGAGCCTGCTCGACCATCTAATAGGCAACGGTTCGTTCATACCCAATGGCCGCTGCCTGAGAAAGAAAGATTTGTTTTGAAGGGCATCTGTCAGCAGATTTGTCCCTATGACACTGGCTGACCTGTTACATGTGCACTTGGCAGCTGAAGGCATCTGTGTTGATCCCATGTTCATATGTGCTGAGAAAAATGATGTTTTAATATATGCAAATGAGCCTCTAGGAGCAATGGGGGCGTTACCATTACACCGAGAGGCTCCGCTTTACTGCCGCGCCCTCTGCACTTTGATTGACGGGGCCAGGAATGATGATGTTTTCACTGCCTGACCTGTCAAAGTGCAGAGGGCGTGGCAGTTGCAGCGTGAACAGAGCCTCTAGGTGTAACGGTAACGCCCCCATTGCTCTTAGAGGCTTATTTGCATATATAAAAACATTATTTTTCTCAGCAATGCAGGCACATATGAACCTCGGACCACTGTAATCCTTGTAAGCGGCTGTTCAGCCATGTCATGGCGTACAGACCTAGCTGGCGATGCCACTCAGACGCTGGCAGCATCTGACGTGTCATAGCAACTCTATTCCTGACAGATGGCGAAGCATCATGGAGGCTCATCTGATATGCATCGTACAGTATGATGAGAATCTCATGGCCAGCAGTGGGCAAGGAACACTATGAAGATCCTACTGGGGCCCTATGCTGCTGCTGCATGCATTCTTGGGGGCATGCTGATCTGCAGCAATAAGTCGGGGCAGTGAGGACGCACTATGGGAGCATCTACTTGGGAGCTTTAGAATGACGCGGTTCTGTCTAGTGGCTGCCAAAACGGTGTTTTAGCTGGCTCCTAGTATTCCAAGGAAACTTTGGTGCAGAGTCCCATTGGACCCTAATCCGTTAGCAAAAGTGGAGAGCAGCTGCACAGTTCTTCTCTCGGAAGGACCCAGAAGTCCATGAACTTCATGATCAGCCCTCTGATTTCAATGTCATTAGTGTAATTCTATATATATTTCAGGGGTCATTGCGCTTGGGGTTGGGGTTCACCTACCGATTACAGCTAATCACTGGGGATCCGAGCAGCAGAGATCATCATCTAGGGACATGGCTAACCACAGCCGAGAACCCCTTAAAGTAGTACCCCCCCCTGCCCCTAACGTCACCTCATACAACAAGTTATTCTACAAGTGCCGCAGTTTTAAGCCACAGCTCAACCACTAGATACTACCCAATAGTAACATTTGCCCGAGCCCGTTCCCAATCTAGATCATTTGGCTGCGATCTGGAGTAGGGGGAATATACAGCATCCACACAGGGGCACATTTATTTAGGCTGTATGCCTGTTTGCTGGTGTACAAAAGTCACATTTTTTGCACAAGGTCATTTTGTGCAAAAATTTTGCAACTAACCCTTTTGCTGCTTATTGCACTTTTTATAATAATAAAAAAAAAAAAAAATAATGGGTGGTACTCAGAAGGGGCTTCCATAGCCCGACAACAGAAAACTGCTGTAAACTTAGCCCGAAATTTTGCCCATCCTAATCCAAAATTCTGCAGTTTTCAAACCAGCACCTGGATCTGAAGACTTGCAGTTCTTTTTAACTTATTCCTTTGTCCACCTCGTTGAGGCGGACGCACATGTTCAGTTCCATCCGTCAACTGCCTTCTGAGCCGTGATAGGGAGAGGGCTGCAGCAGAAAGGGCACACCCTCTGAGCTGCACATACCCTTGAGCCGTCAGCTTGATACAAATCTAGGAGGCATTTAGGAGAAATGAATGGGGAGATCTCTGGCCCCATGTCAGGTACAGGGATGGTTCTAGCTTTTGTTAGGGCTCATGCACACGGCCGTTCCGTGCATTAGGGAACGCACTTTGTGGTCCCTAATACGCGGAGTCCGCAGATTGATCCAGAACCATTCAACTTGAATGGGTCCTTGATCTGTCCGCACCCAAAAAAATAGAACATGTTCTATTTTGTTTCAAGTGGGTCCGCATCCGTGATGCAGGGTGCACGCGGCCGATGCCCGCATATTGCGACCGGGCAACAGCCGTGTGTATGAGCCCTAAGAACGAGATTGTCATGTACTAAATGATGTCCGATTTTCATTTTTCACATTAATCATGGGTTAACCCCGTTAAGCCTGGTGTGTTTAGTAGACTAAATGCCGCCTGCCCTGGAAACAAAGCTGGGGTGATACTACCAGGAGGACACGCACCTGCCAAGTCAGAAAGTCCCTGCCATTGTCAACAAGACAATGCCCTGAACCAGACGGGTGCAGAACAATAGTTTGCACCATTACATACCACTGTGCAAAGAGCAACCCCTGTGTCCTCCCTGCCGAATACAAACTGCTGACGAGGCAGCAGGCGATACAGAAGAGGTGTATGACTTAAAGAACCTGCTGACTCCGATATTTCTCAAACGCTTAATCTCCAGTTCGTTTCGACACCCTTTTTGCCCGTTTAAATGGGATTCAAATTAAAACACCCCTTGCACAAGAATTAATGGTAAAAAAAAAAAAAAAAAATTCCTGGAGTGTCATTCCGTAAAAAGAGAACACACTGAAATAAAAGCTTCACGATAATCGCCGCTCTCAGTGCAAGAATGGCGAGTCTGGTTAATAAATAACGAATAAGTGCTGGGTTTGATTTATAATTAATCAGCCCAGAACGAGGTCAGATCTGGTTTCAGAGGAATGTAATACTATAGGGCCAGGACGATGGAGCTCTGCGGGGCTCGGTGGCTGGTACTTGTCTAAGGAGCTCACACTGCACCATTGTTTCCAGTCAGTCGTGAAAGACCCCATGTTGTTTCCTGCACAGCATACGTATGAAAGCGTAGGGGCGACGCTGAAGTCATCAGAATGGAAAATAATTGTCCTTGCAGACAAAAATCATTAGACGCCTGGTAAACTGGAAAGACCTGTACAGACACCAACAGAGCGCAGGGATTGCTAGGATCACAGCTCTCTCCCCAGTGTCACCAGCTCGGGGCATTTCTGCACAAAACCTTTAGGTTCACCTGCACACAAGAGCAGGTGAACCCAGATGAGACCCGCACTGATCTGTGCAGATTTATGTACGTTTTCCGCAGCATAGCCGTACCAAAATCTGCACTGTCTAACAGTGATTTGTGCCGCAGATCTCACTCTATCGGGTGAAATCTGCAGCTAAAACCGCAAACATAAAATCGGCATGCTGCAGATTTTGAAATCCGCAACGCAGGTCAGCAAAGTGTACGTGGGACTGGTGCACTCAAACGTTTTGCGGGTACTGTAATACGCTGCATTTTTTCCCCGCATGCATCCCGCAACGTGTGCAGGTGGCCTTAGGGTTCAGCGACACTGCGATCTATGTGACAGTGTAGGGCTGCTAACCTAGAAATGAATGGGGTGTGCGTCCCGACTCACACGCTTGCCACGACCGTACAATCGTAAGAAATCTAGCAGTGTTTGATTTTTTGCAATTCTTGGGTCGCGGCAAACATGCGAGTCGCACGGTGACCCCATTCATTTAGATGCTAGCACTGCGATCCTTGGGTGTGACATCTTGTAAAGCAACCAAAAATCACGTTGTAGCCTTAAACAGATTATCCAGGACACAGATATTGATGACCTATCCTCGGTATAGATTTGTGGGGTCCGACTCCCAACACTACTACGATGAGCTGCTTCGGCAACCGCCACCACCGCACCAGAAACTATAGACTGTATGGCGCTGGAGGCTGACGGCTCTGTACACCGTGTAGTGGCGATGCCGGTGTCCTGCAGCTCAGACCTTGTTAAAGTGAAGCCGCCACTCTGTACACTGTATAGTTTCCAGAGCCATGGCTGCAGGAAACAGGTCATCGTGGCGGTGCACAACTCCGGCACGGACACTACCGCCTTCTGTTTCAGCTCCATGCATTGTTTTCGGCACCGCAGTAGCCCAAAACAGCTGATCGGTGGGAGTGCTGTGAGTCCGACTCCCACCGATCTGATGCTGGTAACTTAAATCTGAGGACAGATCAGCAACATCTGTAGTCCCGTTTAGGGGTATATAGGTTTGCTGCAGCACTGACCCACTCATCTGAATGGGGCTTGCAAAAAGCCATCAGCTGCAGAAACAACCCCATTAAAATGTAGGAAACAGATTTTCAGCAAGGAGAAAAAACCCACTATGACATCCAATGCTGGCCAAAATGAGGTCCATCTTCCCAAATTATTTTGGTACCTTAACCTGGCTGGTTCACCTCCTGGCTTCACTGAGGTTCCATAGGCCGGGTGCATCATCCCAAACCACCTCCAAGGCATCTGGCGCATGCGCAGGGTGGATATTGAGTTGCGGTCAATACACCTTGCTTCACTGCGCACGTGCTGGATGTTGTGGTGATGTACCCAGCCTGTGGGATGTCAACCAAGCCAAAAGGAGGACTCCTCAGGAGCCGGCCCCCCTTCATGACTCCTTACAGGTCATTTGAATACGGCATTCAAAGTTTTTGCATAATGCCGAATCTGTCAGAATCCAAAAGGACATCAATATAAACCTTTCACCAGGATAGAGAACAGGCCGACTGTGCTTGGAGAGTTCAAATCCTCACGAAATCTTCCCTTCAACAAAGTATTCAGTCCCAAGGTTAAATAGGAACTTGTTTTTTCACCGAATACAACAAAGTAGAGCTCTGTGTCAAATCTGTAAAATCTGCACCAAATAAAAGGAGACCAATCTAGGCCAAACCAACAATAATGTTATGTCTTTGGGGCTTGCACATAGGCTGCTGTTAGGAGGAAAAGCAAGAATATGACTAGTTGGCCTTTGTAGTCCAAAAAATTCTCCCCCCCCCACCCCTCCCTTCCCAGAGACAAGGGGTCGCTGCCAGCACTTACCAAAACAATTCAGAAATTAGGCAAATATAACAGTTACGGTAATAAGTAAGGGTTCACAGTCCTCACCATGTCTCCACGGGTCTTTGGGTTCTAGGGCACCAGATACAATGTCATCATCAGAAGGAAATGTGACTCTCTTCGG
Organism: Bufotes viridis; assembly: GCA_033119425.1. Lineage (NCBI taxonomy): Eukaryota > Metazoa > Chordata > Amphibia > Anura > Bufonidae > Bufotes > Bufotes viridis. Next base: position 35,393,750 of record CM065597.1, on the reverse strand, counting down.
CCCCTGTTTACTGCGACCATTCTCCTCTTCTGGGGCCCCTTCCTCTTTGGTCCCCTTTGTATCATTCCCTTGGTCCTCTCCTGCCGTGGACGCAGGTCCCTCATCACAGTCAGCCTTTGCTTCGTCTGTAATATCCGGACTGGAAGAAGCCAATTCGGTCCTGTGAGGCAAGGCCTCCAAGTCCTGGCTGACCGGTAATGAGGCGACGGAAGACAATTCCTTGGTCTGTTCTTCCTGGGCACTACCCAGGGAAGCTACAGCCCCTGAAGAATTTTCCACATTCAGTTCCACCCTCGTCGTATCTACATTTGCTAAATCGTCCACACCATCAACCTGAGCGGGCTCCTCGCCCGCGTCATCTGTGCCGTCTCCTTCTTTAGCGCTTCGGTCGGGACATTGCTCGTCACCCGTCCCCTCCTGTGTGTAAAATACGTCCCCATTGTCCTCTATTTCAGGATGTTCCTTCTGTATATGTGACCCCTCGGAGGGAAGGTTTGCACTTTCCAAGACTGCAGGCATCTCCATAGTAGCAGGTACTCTATCCAGCCATGGAAGCCATCGTTAGCTCACGCACCAGAAGCCTGGAATACATCAAAAACATCTCGTTGGTATCAACTGGTAAAAGCAATGTAATAAAGACTGAGGACGGGTCTCCTCTCACACATCCCTTTTAGTAAATGCTTGCATTCCCCATAATATAGCAATCCTGGAACATGTTGTCCTTGACTTGGTGTCATTCCTCTTTTTTCTTATTTTTTACAAATTAATGAATAAACTGAATACTAGCTAAGTGTTACCATTCTCCCAAAGAGGTGCATCCTACAGTCAGCACTGATTAATCAGTACCAGATTTTGTAAAGACGCCCCCCTAACTGGTAACGCTCAGGTGTCACTTTATTCACAAACTTTAAAGAGGAATAACAGAGGTGCAAGAAAAGATGCTCCAGACTTGTTATATTACGGGAAATAAATGACATATCAGGAGGGCAGACAGGAACTTTTTAACCCAGCATCAAGGAAACAGGACAAGTGCTGGATTACCAAGTATTCCTAATGACTGGGGGGTCATTGAAAACCATACAAATCTCACTAGAATCAGAACTCCGGTAGGGAAGGCCGCAATAAAACAACAATGTGTAAAGTCTATAAAAGTCTATTCACATGTGGCAGCAAACTTCTGCAACTGTCCCCATTCATCGGAATGGAGCTTGGGGCAATCCATGCACTTGCTGCAGAAGCAACCCCATTCAGAAGTAAGGGAGCGGTTTTCTGCCATAAACATACGTGGGGATATACTCTGGAGCGGCTTCACACTCTGCGGCCTGAAAATCCGTTCTCTTCACCTGGATAGGGCTTACAGAAATCCATCTGCTCGCCGCTCCATTCAAATGAAAGGAACCGATTTTCAGTTGCGGAAAATTCTGCAGCGTCTTAAAGAGGACTCCCAGGCCATGAGCTGTGCGCTGTGATTGGCCAGCTCTGCAGCAAGGGACACGCCTGATACAAAGTCCCCGCCCCATACAACAGAGGGAGCTCGGACACCGGAGCATATACAGGGCGAACGGAGCGGCGCCCAGACATACTAGTAAGTGTAGGGGGACCCCTGGGCGCCGCTCTGCCCACAGATATAGTTAGTTTTTAAATAGGTGAAAGGTCCTCTTTAAGGCTACCCTAAGGCTTCTTTCACACGAGCGAGCTTTCCGCGCGGGGACAACGCGTGACGTGAACACATAGCACCCGCACCGATTCCTGACCCATTCATTTCAATGTGTCTGTGTACATCAGCGTTTTTTTTCACGCCTCAGTTCTATATTATGCGTGTTTCACGCAGCCCTGGCCCCACAGAAGTGAACGGGGCTTTAGTGAAAGGCTACATGCACACGACCGTATGTGTTTTGCTGTGCGCAAATTGCAGATCCAAAAAAAAAAAAAAAAACTGATTTTTTTTTTTGCGGATCCACTGTAACATTGCCTAAAACTGACAAAATAGGACACGGAACAGGCATACGGATGCGGATAGCACACTGTGTGCTGTCCGCATTTTTTGCGGACCCATTGAAAGGAATGGGTCCGCATCCTATCCGAAAAAAAAAACGGAACGACACAAAAACAAAATACGTTCGTGTATGAGGCCAAAATTGCATCCGAAAGCAAGTGCGGATGGAATGAGTTTTTCACTGATGGTTGCTAAAAGATGTTGTTTGTATCAAAATGCACTGCACTTGCGCGGGAAAAAACTGAACTGAAAGCAATCGCAGACAAAAGTGACTGAACTTGCTTGCAAAATGGTGCGAGTTTCACTGAACGCACCCTGAAGGCATCCAGACCTAATCCGTCACGCTCATGGGAAAGATACCTAAGGAATCACGCACGGGCACTATCCGTGCGGCTGCCGCAATGGATCCAGACCCATTCAACTTGATTGGGTCCGTGATCCGTTCGCACTGCAATAAAAAATAGAACAAGTTCTATTTTTTAGGGGTGCGGAGGCACGGAGAGAAACCCCACCGGACCTTCCGGATTGCGGACCCATGGTGTACATGTATACGGCAGTGTAGCCAATGGGGATTTTCCATGCCGATCTTGTATGGTTGTTGCTGTGTTTTCGTACCACGCCCGGTTTGCGTTACTTGCGGATTTGCCCCAGGTCTCACCTTTCGCATTGCCGTTGCAAAGGGTGAAATCAGAACTGAAAATCCGCACAAATTGACGTGCTGCAAAGCTCAAAATCAGCCCCGCAGGTCGATATCAGAACTGAAAATTTCCGCATTGGGGTACATAAGATTTTGAACATCTCATCTACTTAGCTGCTACTTTACTGCACGGAATCTGCACCGTGTGCATGTACGCCTATATAGATTTTATGTCAAACCCTCCCCAGTGCCCTGTGTTCAATCAATATAGGAACGTGCGCTTGCTCAGCGTGCAAGTCCCCGTTGTCTCCGGCGCTGCTGTTCCGACCTCACCTCCGGTCTGCAGCGGTGACATCATCGTATACAGTACCGCCAAACAGAAACCGGAGGTGAAGAGCGGAGCTGCACCGCTGGAGATGAAATGTTCGTTTTAACACATTTAGGGGCACTGGGGAGGTTTCCATACACGTCAGACAGTCCCTTTAGAGGGTGTTCTCTCTGCTCAGGCTTCTCCTCGTGCTCCTGTGAAATTCCACACTACACTGTAGCTCTCCACCGGGAACGAGCGCTGGATTATCAGATTTTCTGGATTAGTAGACGACAGATTAAATGAACGCCACTGTATTCCATCCGTAAAGTGCCTTGATGACAGCTGCGGTCACACGCCCACAATGAAGTAAAAGTATGACAGATTATTAAATGTCAAGTAGTATCACTTCTCCTAAAAGAAAAAAAAAAACATTTCCACTAAATTAACAAAAAATACTCGTCAGTAGAGATGAACGAACTTCTATTTTTAGTTCGGTGTCCAAAGTTCGGGTTATCGTAGCATCCTGTTATGGATTCCGCTACCGCGGACCATAACGGCATTTGGAATCCATAATTGGCTGCTTCATTAAACCCAACCCTTGGACAACACTAAGGACCTGGGGTGACGTCACCGTCATGTGATCAGTGCAGGGGGCGTGGCTAAGCACTGGATTGGATAAGAGGTGATCCAGTACTGAGCCACGCCCCCTGCACTGATCACATGACGGTGACGTCACCCCAGGTCCTCCGTGTTGTCCAAGGTTCGGGTTCAATGAAGCAGCCCCTTATGGATTCCAAATGCCGTTATGGTCCGCGGTACCCGAACTTTGGACGCCAAACTAAAAATAGAAGTTCGCTCATCGCTACTCGTCAGTCAAGTTGTAAAATTTGCAGGTTTCCGTAGTTTCAGCGGTTTGTGGAAACCCTGCGCCTATAAGCACAACTTTTGGGTATGTTTGACAATTGTTTGGCACGGGCTGTAGTGCAGATTTGGCGCAGAACACCACGTCAACTCTGCGCTTTCAATGGGAGGCCGCGCCACAGTTCACGCAGTCGAGGATTTTTCCTGTGCAGTTCTCCAGACTGCTCCAAGACACCTTGGAATGCCGCCATGGGAGCCTGCTGGATTTTTAGTTCCACTCAATGCACCGTTCAAAATGAAAACCCACGGCAGAACCGTGGCGGTGTCTACCATGGGAAAGATAAGGAAGCCGGTCGGCACTCGCTATGTGCACCCTGCACGGGAGAGGAGCAGACTCCAACGTTAAACACATAAGGAATCCCTGCGGCTGTGTCTTTGAAGATATATTTTATGGTAATATTTTCTCAGTGTGTCCTATAACCAGGACGCGTTTCGGCAAACATGCCTTTATCAACACCAGTTTAATAAATGCATGTTTGCCGAAACGCGTCCTGGTTATAGGACACACTGAGAAAATATTACCATAAAATATATCTTCAAAAACACAGCCGCTGGGATTCCTTAAATGTCTACCATGGGATAGGCGGCGGATTTTGCCACGGTCACGTGAACCTACCCCCTCTCAGCCCCTCCCCAGGCAGAATACTATGCAGAAGTTTGGGAGACCACGGCGCTGCGGCTGTAAAAAGTAAGTGCACACATAGCGGAAATGCTGCCGATTTGCGATCTGTGAACTGAAAACCTGCAGCGGACGTACCAGCCGCGTGGCTCAAGCCTACGATGCAGAATTTTGTTTTTTTAATGCAGAAACTGACCTGTGGTGCGGTTTTTAAAATCTGCAGCATGACAATTGATGTTGCGGATTTTCACCCTGGACTTCAACCTTTTCAATGTACTTTGCCAAAACTTCACAGCACACACGCGGGCATCGTAAAGGCTTGACTAGCTGATCCCGTTTTATAGGGGGTTTTGCAAAGTTGAACAGAAAAAAAAAATTATTCAGAATTTAGGCTCAAAACTGCAAAATTTCAAACTTTGAAAATCTTTACAGACTTTACTCTGGTCCCATCCTCATCACCAGTCTAGTGCACATCCATAATGACACCAACCCTGCTGCCAGTCACTGGTGGCTGCGGTCAGCATTAAAGCCCCACGTGCCGCCCTAGGCAGGGGCGTAGCTAATGGCTCATGGGCCCTGGTGCAAGAGTTCAGCTTGGGCCCCCCTTCCCTCAGTACTTTGTGTGTCTTCCTATGCGGCACAAGGGTCTTTGGGCCCCCTCAGGCTCCTGGGCCCGGTAGCGACTACCACCTCTGCACCCCCTATAGCTACGCCCATGGCCCTACGTATGTAGAATATCTCCCTGCACACACCATTCAATAGTCCCCGCCATACAGAATCAACCAGAAGATACCTCCGTAAGAGAACGGAGGCCTACAGGGGTGCAGTAGAGGCCCCATCCAAAAACGTAACGCGGCCGCGTGCACGTGGCCTAACCTTGGGAAAGCCACTCATTCATTCATTATGTTTTCAATAATCCCTCTAAATAGTAAACTAAAAAAAAAAAAAGTTTGGGAATAATCTGGCTTCAATATGAATATCTACCACAGCTATCTCTCCCCCTCCCCAGATCGTGCGCCTACGGCTATATATTTCGGGAGTGGCGCTGGCCCTAGATATGAAGTCACGACGAGCACGGGGAGCAAGTAGAAACCCCTTAATTTGGAGACAAATCAAACTTTTTTCTGTGTAAAAAAAATAATAACGAAGGCGTTAAAAACGGCGCCAGGTATAGAAAAGAATGGCGCTATTTCTGGGACCTGACTGACAGCGCCAGTTCACACCAGGCACATTTTTATGGTGACTACGGCGCAGTATTCAGCATGACATCACCCGGGCTGTCTCTTACAGTTACTGGCGGTCTCAGGCAATGTCCACCCACATGTCACCCCAGAAATGTCTACCCAGCTGCCACCCTGGCAGTCTCATTACCTGTCAGTGCCTTCCAGTCCCCTGCAGCATGTCTACAAGCGCACGGGAGCCGTGTTACTTTGCTTCTCAGTATTACATTAGGTCTATGGGGCTTTGGTAGGTGTCAGTGACCGGACACAGAGCAGTCTCTCTCCCTCTCAGTGCCGTCTCGTCTCTTCACAGCCGTCTTTCCCCCCGGCCAGTGTCTCTGCTCCGCACAAGTCCTTGTTTGTCTCTGTCGTTCCAAGAATGTCTCTTGCTGTCTAAACTCAGTTTCCGGGTCACATGTCTCTGTCTTAGGTCTCTGCCAGGCTGCGACGCCAGAAAACAGCTGAGCCAATCAGCGCTCGCCGCGTCAGCAGCTACCATAGAGGCGAAGGAGGAGCGGAGAAGGGACGTACCATAAAGATGGCAGGTGGAGAAGAGCGCCTACAGTGCAGTCCAGTGGCGTTGAAGGGATTGGTTCAGAACTACAAATCCCAGCATGCAGTGTAGCATTGCAGAGCGGCTGTACATGTACAGATGCACCAGTATTCCCAGTATCTGGGATATAATGGGGAACATTTACCAATCCTATAGAAGGTGTAAACTAGACCTGCACCAGATCTATCACAGGAGTTAACTTTTTACTGACTCTTTACTCTGAGAGAGAATTTTTTGCCAGAATTGTGATTCAATTTTGGCCCAAAATGGCAGATATTAAGCCACACCCATTTTACATTAGGTCACGCCTTTTTCCCTATTAAGCCATACCCCCTTTTGAGCTTGGTGTAGGCATGTCCAAACTGCGGCCCTCCAGTTGTTGCAAAACTACAACTCCCAGCACGCCTGGATAGCCTACAGCTATTAGGGCATGCTGGGAGTTGTAGTTTTGAACAGCTGGAGGGCCGCAGTTTGGACATGCCATTTCTCTAAACCTAGATGAGCCAAATGGAGCCACTTTTTTTGCGCCATTTACAAAAATTTTAAGTGCACTCTCCCTGGGCCAATGTGGCAAACTGTGAGACATCTTGATTTCCACAGCTTAGTGTGTGGGTGAATTCTGAAGCAAATTTACAAGTAAAAGTAATTTAAAAAAAATAAAATAAAACAATCTTTCCATTTTCTGTATGCAGCACCTATGCAGATCTATGCATCCCCATGGTGAGAAGCTACATACAAATGCCATGTGTCAGCAGATGCAAATGGTTGATTTTTCAGTTGAGCAAAACGATAACATAATAATAAGTACAATAGATGTTCCTGTAACGCAGTAAATGCGATTCTTTAATAAAATTTGTAACCCCTTCCCGGCTACTGGTTTTCTGCTGTTTTTAATTCAGCAGACACCTCGGTATAATGTCTGTGATCGGCGATAACCCAAATTGCAGACGTTGAACCTCTCAGATGCCATCATCAATTGTGACCATGGCACCTGAGGCAGCTTTTTCCAGCAGAGATGTGTTCCTGGGTTCTGAACCACTTCCCAGCACAGCGATCAGGAGAGCCGTTCACTGTCTGCAATAGCCTGGGTCTCCGAGAAAACCCATGCTATTGCACCTGTAGTTTCTTTAGAGCCCTGCAGGTGGCAAGTCTTCAAAGGACATAACAAATCTGCAATAAAAAGAAATAATAAAAAAAAAACATCATAGGCATCGCTGCGTCCCAAACTGCAAAAACGTTTGAAATATAAACGGATTTATCTGATATGGTGAACGCCATAATAGAAAAAAAAATCTAAACTGCCTATTTGCATTTTTTTCGTCACTTCACATCCACAAATAAAAGAATAAAAAGTGATAAAAAAGTCATGCACACTCCAAAATGGTATCAGTAAAAACGACAGATTGTCCTGCAAATAAATGAGCCCTCGCAGAGCTCCGTAGACAGAATTATAAAAAAGTTATGGGGTCAGAATATGACGATGACATTTTTTTTTCCAAAGTTTTTATTATTTTCAGTATTAAAGCACAAGAAAAACTATAGACATTTATTGTTGTAATCATATAGACTGGAGAATGAAGTTTACAAAACCCATAAAACTAACGTGAAAGTGCGTTTTTTTTTCCAATTCTACCCCTTTTGGAATTTTTTTCCAGCCTCCCATTAAAGGGTTTCTGTCACCAGAATTAACCCTATCAAACTGGCTGTCTTATGCTTATTGATGTGCCCCTTACTCCACGATTTTAACTTTGATGACATGCAAATTAGCCTCTAGGAGCGTGGGTTGCTCCTGCTCCTAGAGGTTCCTTTCTCCCACCTCATGTTACGCCCTGCTGTCCTTGATTGACAGGGCCAGGCAGCATTCGTCTCCTCCTGCTGACCCTGTGCGCTGGGCAAACGGCACTGCGCAGGCACGAGATTTATCCAGCACACAGGGCCGGCAGGAGAACGCTGCCTGGCCCTGTCAGTCAAAGATAGCAGGGCGTGACATGAGGTGGCAGAACGGAGCCTCTACGAGCAGGAGCAACACCCCTCCCCCTGCGCCTAGAGGCTAATTTGCATATCGTCAAAGTTAAAATTGTGCAGTAAGGGGAGCATCAATAAGCATAAGAATAGTAGAGTTAGGGTCTGCTGACATTAGCACATTGCTAATGTCAGCCAGTTTAATAGGGTTAATTATGTTGACAGAAACCCTTAAATGTTGTATACAATACAACGGGGTTTTTCCAAGTGTTTTTTTTTTTTTTTTACTGATGACCTATCCTCTGGATCAGGGATGCTCAACCTGTGGCCCTCCAGCTGTTGAAAAACTACAACTCCCACTATGCCCTGCTGTAGGCTGATAGCTGTAGACTGTCTGGGAATGCTGGGAGTTGTAGTTTTTTAACAGCTGGAGTGCCGTAGGTTGAGCTTGCCTGCTCTGGATAGATTATCAGTATCCAATTGGACTCCTGCCAATCAGCTTTTTGAGAAGACATCGGTGCCCCTGTGAGCGCTGCAGTCTTCTCTCTGCACACCAAGCATAGCGCCGTACATCATATAGTGGCTGTGCTTGGTATTGCAACCCAGTCCCATTCACTTCAGTGGAGCTAAGCTACACCTGTAATACCCCAGAGTGGCATTACAACCTCTTTTTGGGATCCCCACTATCTGTAAGTGTCGATTCTTCGTCACCTCATGCAAATGATATCATGTCCTTCACAGTGTGTAAATGTATTCCTGATTTTTTTATGTTGACATGTAATGTGGCTGGTTCACCAGCAGATGGCGGCATTTCTGGCAGAGTTGTTTTACCTAGAATGGAGCCCTGCTTCCATTCTATTCCCCTCTCTAGAGAGAGAGGAGTTTAGTTTGTCAAGTCAGTCTAGCCTTCCCCCTCCTGGGGAAAGAATGTGAGTCTAGTCTACCCCTCCTGGGGAGAGGTTGTGTGTCGGCCAGCAGAGCGCTGTCTGCTTTGCTGGGCCCAGAGGCCCTGCCTCTGAAGTCTACATGGTTGCTTGCACCCTCCTGGGCCTGCATTGCCTACAGCCAAGCTAAGTGAGCTTGATGCCAGGAAGAAGTTCCTAGGATTAAAGTAAGAGACTACAGACAGCTAAATTCTAGCAGAAGAGGAAAAGTATCCTATTTAGTCCAGCTACAGCATAGCAGAGCTGAGATTGTTGCAGAAGTGTTTGTCTGCCATTTATGCCAATACCGTTCAACGTCTGCCAATGCGTTCAACGTTAATACAAGTCTGGACTCAATTATTCCTTCATCGTCCAAGTAATTCACCCCTTTTTGCACTGCTTTGTTTGACCACGTCTGGGATCCAAGGATATCCAGGCAGGAGCACCATTACACGTGCATACAACACCTTCAGAGAGATTGTAGGTCACTCTACACCACTCTGGCAATCCTACACCTGGTTACTAACACTATCATCTACTTAAAGGGGACTTCATGTCCTCGTTGCTTCATTGCAACTGGCATCACGACAACTTACTCTGTAAGAGGGAAATATATCGTAAAAATCTCCTAAAAGGGTAAGGGATAAACATGACGTCACTGGGCTAGGAAAAGCTGGAGAAGGCCGTAGTGTTACTGCAAGGGCAGGCGCCTTCTGAAACAGCTGACCTGTGGGGGTCCCAGGATCAGATACTGATAGGGTTGCTACCTTTCCCAACAAAAAATACCGGCCAAGTTAAGCCACACCCCAAAGGAGGTGTAGTTGTGGGCATGGCTTAACACAGGGTGATAAGTCTTTATGTCATAATGTGGCTCCCAGTTTTAATATTGCCCTCCAGTAATATTAAAGGGGTTGTCTGGGTCCCATTTTCACCCAGACAGCCCTCTGATACTAGCATCAGAGCATTTCATGCTGATGCTCCCTTGCCCTTTGCTGGATCGTCCAGGCCAAGAGCTTTTTTGTTTTTACACTGCTAGGCCTGCCCATTAGTGCCAGTGACGTCATCAGGCTTATTGCTGGGCGGAATCCTCCGCCTACCAGTCCCTAAGGAGAGCCTGGTACATCACCGGATATCCTGAAAATGCCTTTTGCAAGGGGGGCTGCCTAGGTGAAAATGTGGGTATGTCCGGGTTCAGCTCTGAACCCGGACAACCCCTTTAATGCCTCCATTAGTGCCCCCCAGACAGTGGCGTACATAGAGACATAAGGGCCCCATAGCAAGGATCAAACCAGGACAGAAGGGTTTCTACCTAAAACCTTTTCAAAGACCCCTGAACTCCCAGAATGAATAGTGCCACCATTAGAGAGACCCCCCAGTAATTGTAATGCCTGCATTAGTGCTGCCCAGTAATATTAATGCCACCATTAGTGCGCCTCAATAATATAAATGCACCAATTAGTGCCCCCAAAATGAATAATGCCCCTTTTAGTGCCCCCCAGAGATAGTGTTCTGCCCATCAGGGTTAGAAAATGATTATAGATTACTGTTGCCACATTCAGGGTATTCTAGGGGTTGTTCACTGTGATTATAGCACCATCTAGCGGTGTTAACCTGTATTACACTATATTTTCTTGTTACAAAGACTACTTCATTGGAATATTGTGCAAGGAATCTTGGGAAATGCTTTGCATTGTGGGAAGAAGAAGTCTCCAGGACACATCACAGACCCGTCCTTTGCATATCTCATTCTTAAACTCCATTATCCTTGTAAAAGCATATCTGTTTTAGCACACACTCTCTAACTCACGCGCTCCGCACATGGAGAGTACAACCTGTTGACCAATAAACAAGTTAGACTACAAAGAACAGTTCTTTTATTTAGAAGACATTAAAGGTTTATGCTGTATGTCAGACTGCACACTGTGTGAACGTGTACGAAGACAGCACAAATAGTAATGCCACCATTAGTGTCCCCAGTAGTCCCACCCAGTAATAGTAATGCCCACAGTAGTACCCCCCAGAATTACTAATGCCCCCAGTAGTGCCCCCTACTATTAATAATGCCACTTCTCTTCTCTGTACAAAAAAAACACACCTTCTCAATTTGCTCGCGCCGCGGTGAACACTCACCGCTCACTGAAAGGTCAGCACAGGACCTGCGCTCCAGCGTGATGACGTCTTGCAGGTCCTGTCCTGAGCTTTCAGTGAACAGCGAGTGTTCACTGCGGAGCGAGCAAATTGAGAAGGTGTGTTCTTTATTTTATTTTATTTTTCCCTAACATAAAAGAGGGGGGGGGGGAGGTAATACCAATTGTAGATATGAGCATCGCCTCCCATTTTCCATTGTCACACCTAAAAAACGTGATGCTCTTTGGGCTCCTTGGCTCTGCCATTCCTCTTATCTTCCATAACCACCCACACTGCTCGCTGGTTTATCTCCCCTAACCATCTTAAAAGCATAGTAGATCTGATTTTGTTTTGTTTACTTATTTGTTTGATTGTTTTGTACTACATTCTGTACTATGATATACGGTGTTGTATCCCCCGAATCCTCAGTATGTGGGGAACTCATCATCAGCTTGATATGTTACACGCAATGGTGTTGGGTTGGCAGTATCCGAGCGGATAACCCGACACTTTAATCTGCTTTTTTAGTCTTGTCCATATATGACTCATCTAACATATCATATTGTTTAATAGTGGCTGCGTCCACTGTCTAATTGTTTGTGACTTATATATTCTGAAAACTTCAATAAAAATTTATTGACTCTAAAAGAAGGGAGGGGTTGGAGTTGAAGGCTGTCCTAATGAGCGCCCCACAATAGAAGCGCTCATTAGTAACATTCCGTGTATAGAAAAATACCGGCACAAAATACGTTTTTTGTTCTTGCTACTATAGTGACGTTATACATTACGCATATTATGCAGGAGGAATTAGAAGATATTTACGAGATAAATATTATTGGGGGGATTTATCAAATTGGTGTAAAGGAAAACTGGCTTAATTGCCCATAGCAGCCAATGAAATTCCATCTTTTATTTTCCAAAGGAGCTCTGAAAAATGGAAGGTGGAATCTGATTGGTTGCTATGGGCAACTAAGCAAGGTTTCCTTTACTCCAGTTTTGACAAATCTCCCCTTAGGTTCTGAACAAAGTTCCTTAAAGAGGTTGTCTAGGATTATGAAAGCGAAGGCCTGTCTTCAGGATAGATCGGTGATCACTGTCGGACACCCTGCACCCTCGCCAGTCTGGTGTTCTGCAGTAATTCCACTAAAATCCTGCACAAACCCCTTTAAACATAGCATAAAAAATTAGGAATAAATGGATTTTTTCCAATTCTTAACAATTTTCTCTAAAAAGACCAACACAATTGACCTCTGCTCCCATTTTAAAACAATAAAAAGCTCCATATGGTCCGGCCCCATTCCCGCCCATGTTATGCCCACAATTTTAGACGTGGCGTGAACGGGGCAAAGTCGCCATCTGCACCTGTAATATGCCTAATTTAGGTGTATTTCAGCTTAGTCCACCCCTGAGGAGATCTCTGAATCCATGTGAGGTACAGGGCTGGTTCTAGCTTTGTTAGAAAGAGGTTGTCATGTACTGTATGATGTTTGATTTTCATTTTTTTACATTAATCATGGGAGAACCCCTTTAGGCCCCTTTCACATCTGCGTTTTTCCTTTCCGTCCTAGAGTTCCGTCCTCGGGGCTCTAGGACGGAAAGATACTGGTCAGGATTATCCCAAATTATCCCAATGCATCCTGAATGGAGAGAAATCCGTTCAGGATGCATCAGGATGTCTTCAGTTCAGGACTGACACGTTTTTTGGCCGTAGCAAAATCCTCAGACATGCCGCAAGGACGGATCTGGAATTAATGCCCATTGAAAAGCATTAATCCAGATCCGACTTTAAGCTAAACTTCGTTTTCCGTATCCGACGTTTAGCTTTTAAGAATGGTAACCATGGCAGGACTCTACTAAAGTCCCGGCTGCCATAGAAAAGAAGCGGGGGAGCCGGGAGAAAAGCTACTACCTTCCGTGCGGCCGCTGGGGCGCTCCTCCAAGACGTCACCGGGTCTCTGCGTCACATGGTTTATATAGCTATGCTATGTGATCCATGCGACGCAGGGACCCGGTGACGTCATCGAGGAGCGCCCCGGCCGCCGCACGGAAGGTAAGTAGCTTTTCCCCCGGCTCCCAGCTTCTTTTCCATGACAGCCGGGACTTTAGTAGCGTCCTGGCTGCCAAGGTAACCTGAAAGCATATTGAAGACTGATCAGTCTTCAAATGCTTTCAGTTATCTTGCGTTGTGATGGATCCGGCGGGCATTTCCGGCGACGGAAGTGCACGCCGGATCCTCACAACGCAGATGTGAAAGGGGCCTTAAGGAGATATAAAATTGGGAGTGATTGGTCTAATGTAATACTAATTTTATTACAGTCCATGATTGTGCTCCAACAATGTCTACGTACCAACTTTGTTTTTTTAAATCTTTTACTTAAGGGTACTTTCACACTAACGTTATTCTTTTCCGGTATTGAGTTCTGTCCTAGGGGCTCAATATGATTGTATACATGTCCTTGTACTTTGCCTCGATCTGCAATCGAGGAATGTTGTTAAATATTACCACTAATGATGACCTTGCTAATAAAAGTAATTGAACAACAATACCGGAAAAAACTGATCAGTTTAATACTAATACATTCTCAATGGAGAGCATTCCGTTCAGGATGCATCAGTTCAGTCCCTCTTACGTTTTTTGCATGCTGCGGTATTTTCTCAGTCCAAAACTCCAGAACACTTGCCAGAATGCCCGATCCAGCATTAATTTCCATTCAAATGTATTAGTGCCGGATCCGACATTAAAATTACCGCAGACCTTTAAAAATGTGAAAAAAAGATAGATACCATTTTTCCAGATGACAACCGGAGAGAGACGGATCCGGTATTGCAATGCATTTGTGAGACGGATCCGCATCCGGATCCATCTACAAATGGTATCCGTTTGCATACAGATTGCCGGAATCCAGCAACGCAAGTGTGAAAGTACCCTTAGTTTATTTATTTTTTATTAAAAATCCAATGCAGCATTCCAAAAGGTGAAATTTCGCTCTGACCCAAAACATCTCCAGTCATGAAAGGATTAATCTGGTAATCGTTGCGCCCTGAATGTCCCCTGGTCATCCTTAGGTGACAGATTGTGCCTGTGTTACTCCGGCGGCTTATCTGCTGAACAGCAGGAATGGTTTAGATTTACATTGTGAGAAGGACAGATGAAAAATGTTGAATATTACTGTACAGAAATGCAGCAAATGCTATTTCAGACACATTCAATTATAATGTTTACTTTAAAGTTTTTTTTTATTTTGAATTAACATCTTTTAAAATATTCTGTTGTGAAGGAGACTGTAATTTTGTCATTTATTCCTTTTATATATATTACACATTATCACATGACCATGTCCATGCAGCTTTTTCTTATTTCCTGTGATGTTATGTCCATGGGCGGGGCAGTGATAGGGAGTGTCTATGTAACTAGCTGGGTGGGAGGAGCTATAAACTAGCTGGCCGTTGTTAGGGCGGTGCTGTGGCAGAGGAAGGAGAAATGCATCATGGGTTCGGTTGGATACAGCAACAGGAAGTGCTACATACCGGATTGAAAGAAACCAGAGTGATCTGTTTACAGGGTGAAAATGGGTCAGGAGAGTCCAAACTTAAAAAAAAAACAAAGCATGAGGAAGATGTACATGAGGTAATCAACTACATGAGCATATCTTTTAATAGCCATGGTAATCCAGGAAAACCTCTTTAACCAGTACAGGACCGCCTAACGCAGGGATGCGTCCTGCGGGCGGTCCTGTAGCTCTGAGATGACGCGTCGGCGCGTCATCTCGTGAGAGCCGAGACCTCCTGTGAACGCACGCGCGTGCGCAGAGAAGCGAGGCACGGCAGTTAGGCTACAGCCTGCCAGCGATGATCCATCGCTGGCAGGCTGTAGATGAGAATAAAATCGCATCAAACAGCTATGTCAGACGCTGTTTTGTGAACAGCGTCTGATATAGCTGCTACCTGATCCTCTGGTGGTCCCATTTGCTGGGATCGACCACCAGAGGACCAGGTAACACTGTAAAGTTGCACCAAACACTACACTAACCCCCCCCCCACCCCCCCCCCTCACCTATTAACCCCTTGATCACCCCATCTAGACCCCCTGATCACCCCCTGTCATTGATCACACCCCTTGTAAGGCTCCATTCAGACGTCCATATGTGTTTTGCGGATCCGTGGATTCACGGATCCGTGGATTCACGGATCCGCAGATCCGATCCGCGGATCCGATCCGCAGATCCTCAAAACACGGACACCGGCAATGTGCTTTCCGCATTTTGCAGATCCGCACATTGCCAGAACTATATAGAAAATGCTTTTTCTTGTCCGCAATTGCGGACAAGAATAGGACATGTTCTATATTTTTGCGAACGGAAGTGCAGACTCGAAGCGCGGATCCGTAATTCCGGATCCGAGCGGGACAAAGTCTGTCCCCATAGAAATGAATGGGTCCGCAATTCCGCTCCGCAAACAGAATTTCGGACGTGTGAATGGGGCATAAGGGTCCCTTTATCACCGCCAGTTAGTTAGCTACTTGTTAGGTAGCTAGCGCCCAGCCCACCGCACCGCAGTCACTGATTTGGCAGAGATTTTTTCATCCACATTGACCGATGCGAATGAAAAATCTGTGCCGTTCATTTTTTTTTTTTTCAGCGCAGAGGCTGAACGGAAAAAATCTCATTACCCGTATGCTCAATATACGGAGAATCGCAGAAACTCCTAATGCTGGCCATACGTGTAATGATTATGGAGACCCTCAAATGCCAGGACAGTACAAACACCTCACATGTGACCCCATTTTAGAAAGAAGACACCCCAAGGTATTCCGTGAGGGGTATGGCGAGTTCATGCAAAATTTTATTTTTGTCACAAGTTAGTGGAATATGAGACTGTAAAAAAAAAAAAATCAGTTTCCGCTAACTTGTGCCAAATTATTTTTTTCTGTGAACTCGCCATACCCCTCACAGAATACCTTGGGGTGTCTTCTTCCACAATGGGGTCACTTGTGGGGTATTTATACTGCCCTGGCATTTTAGGGGTCCTAAAGCGTGAGAATCCAAATGCGTAAAAATGGCCTGTGAAATCCTAAAGGTACTCATTAGTTTTAGGGCCCCTTTGCGCATCTTGGCTGCAAAAAAGTGTCACTCATGTGGTATCGCCGAACTCAGGAGAAGTAGGGCAATGTGTTTTGGGGTGTATTTTTACATATACCTATACTGTGTGTGAGAAATATCGCTGTAAACGACAACTTTCTAAATTTTTTTATTCAAAGTTGTCAATTTACAGAGATATTTCTCTCACCCAGCATGGGTATATGTAAAAATACACCCAAAACACATCGCCCTACTTCTCCTGAGTACGGCGATACACATGTGTGACACTTTTGCAGCCAAGATGCGCAAAGGGTCCTGAACCTCAACGAGTACCTTTTAGGAGGGCATTTTTACACATTTTTCTTCTCACGCTTTAGGGCCCCTAAAATGCCAGGGCAGTATAAATACTCCACATGTGACCCCATTTTGGAAAGAAGACACCCCAAGGTATTCGCTGAGGGGCATAATGAGTCCATGAAAAATTAAACTTTTGTCAAAAGTTAGCGGAAAGGGAGACTTTGTGCCAAAAAAGAAATCTTCTATGAACTCGCCATGCCCCTCATGGAATACCTTGGGGTGTCTTCTTTCCAAAATGGGGTCACATGTGGGGTATTTATACTGCCCTGGCATTTTAGGGGCCCTAAAGCGTGAGAAGAAAATGCGTAAAATGCCCTCCTAAAAGGTACTCATTGGAATTTGGGCCCCTTTGCGCATCTTGGCTGCAAAAAGTGTCACACATGTGGCATCGCCGTACTCGGGAGAAGTAGGGCAATGTGTTTTGGGGTGTATTTTTACATATACCCATGCTGGGTGAGAGAAATATCTCTGTAAATTGTCAACTTTGTATAAAATTTGCCAAAATGCCAGAACAGTAAACACACTCCACAAATGACCCCATTTCGAAAGTAGACACCCCAAGGTATTCACTGAGGGGCATAGTGAGTCCGTCTGAGATTTTTTTTTTTTTTGCCAGAAGTTATTAGAAATTGAAACTTTTTTTTTTTTTCTCAGAAAGTGTCATTTTCCGCTAACTTGTGAAAAAAATGAAATGATACATGAACTCACCATGCCCTCCGCGAATACTTTGGGGTGTCTTCTTTCTAAAATGGTGTCATTTGGGGGTATTTATACTTTTCTGACATTCTAGCACCTGAAGAAACATGACAGGTGCTCAGAAAGTCAGAGCTGCTTCAAAATGCCGAAATTCACTTTTTGCACCATAGTTTGTAAACGCTATAACTTTTACCCAAACCAATAAATATACACTTATTGGACTTTTTTTTATCAAAGACATGTAGAACAATAAATTTAGAGAAAAATTTATATAGAAATGTAGTTTTTTTTAAAAAAAATTTACGACAGAAACTGAAAAATGTCATTTTTTTGCAAAAATGTCGTTAAATTTGTATTGATGGCAAAAAAAGTAAAAATGTCAGCAACAATGAAATACCACCAAATGAAAGCTCTATTAGTGAGAAGAAAAGGAGGTAAAATTCATTTGGGTGGTAAGTTGCATGACGGAGCAATAAACGGTGAAAGTAGTGTAGTGCGGAATTGTAAAAAGTGGCCTGGTCATTAAGGGTGTTTAAGCTAGGGGGCTTAAGTGGTTAAAACCTGCCTCCACCCAGAACTTGATAATTCACTTGTGATTGTTGCAAACTCCCATATATCCCCCCCCCCCCCCTCCATAGTACACACTGAAGTAAAGGAAGCTGAGATATGGGGCCTTGTTTAGCAGGAGCTTCACAACAGAGAACTCATGGTTACTAGTGATTTTATTATTTTTTTGGGAATATCATAATGGCAGCTCAATTTTAAATTCCATGTCAGTCCTGATACTCATTTTTAGATTAGTGACTCCCAGTTCTTAGATGGTGACTTCTAGTTCTTAGGTGTGTGGACTTTGCCAAAGGGTTCTTTCTTCACACCAAATGTCAAATTCTTAATCCTACCCCACCCTCCCATTAAAGACAAATGTAAATGGACATTATATAAAGCACTATGAAATATATAGGGTAATATAGCACCACATACCTCTTACATCCAGTGACGTCTCCTCTGATATACAGTCATGGCCAAAAGTTTTGAGAATTACATAAATATTGGAAATTGGAAAAGTTGCCACTTAAGTTTTTATAATAGCACTTTGCATATACTCCAGAATGTTATGAAGAGTGATCAGATGAATAGCATTGTCCTTCTTTGCCATGAAAATTAACTTAATCCCAAAAAACCTTTCCACTGCATTTCATTGCTGTCATTAAAGGACCTGCTGAGATCATTTCAGTAATCGTCTTGTTAACTCAGGTGAGAATGTTGACGAGCACAAGGCTGGAGATCATTATGTCAGGCTGATTGGGTTATAATGGCAGACTTGACATGTTAAAAGGAGGGTAATGCTTGAAATCATTGTTCTTCCATTGTTAACCATGGTGACCTGCAAAGAAACACGTGCAGCCATCATTGCGTTGAATAAAAATGGCTTCACAGGCAAGGATATTGTGGCTACTAAGCAGTGGCGTACACACAACCCATGGGGCCCCAGTGCAAAACTGATCCATGGGGCCCCCTCTCCGTCATCACACCCCCAACCTTGCTCCACCCCCTTCCCCGTTTCCGCCCCCCCAACCTGGCTCCACCCCCTTAGATCATACCAGTGTATTATTGTATTGTGGCGGCAGCAGGAAGCGCACGGCGTCATAGCAACCAATGACACCGTGCGCTCCTGCACTCAGAAGAAATCCAGGCGGGGATCACAATGACCGTGTTTCACGGACATGTGAATCCAGCGTTATATATTACAATGAAACGAGATTAGATTAGATTAGATAGATAGGTAGATAGATACTCTGTAAATACACCATAAAGTAACATCTTTATGACCCAAAGCCCTCACCTCACAGATTTCTGGCTTACTCTTTCACCCCCCACCAGTGATAGAATTAATAAATGAGGGCTGTAATATGCATGGACCCGGCCTGGTTTCCATGAAGTGAAACAAATAAGACTTTGCGACACTTACATCAGACATTAATTTATTATTCAGCAAAAGAGCGAAAAAAAACTTCTACCTGGTGTCTCTGGTGTGAATAATGTAATGGCGGCGGGTGCCGGCTGCATGAGAGACTTAGCTGGTTAGTCTTTATACAGATGTAGCAAAGCCGACTTTGTCACTAGACGCCGTTTATCACAATATGTTTATGACTGCAGGTAAAGTTACTACAACAGTGGTCAGTATTGTAACCTGTGGCACTCTAGCTACACTATTGTGAAACTACAACCCCTAGCATGCTTCACGTCTGTGTACCTTCATAGAACTGGACCAAGCAGTGTGCATGCTGACAGTTGTAGTTTTACCACAGTTGGAGGGCCGGAGATTGCTGATCTGTACTAAAGGGAAGGGAATGACAAACTCCTCTCCACTACATCAGTATAAGGAATGCCTTCAATGTCCTCTTCCTGGGG
The DNA here is from genome assembly GCA_033119425.1 of Bufotes viridis. Lineage (NCBI taxonomy): Eukaryota > Metazoa > Chordata > Amphibia > Anura > Bufonidae > Bufotes > Bufotes viridis. Next base: position 35,373,939 of record CM065597.1, on the reverse strand, counting down.
CAGTCTGTCATCCACTGTTTGCTCATTCCTTCTGGTTTGGGAGCAGTGAGATTTGGCCATTTTCTGGGATGATAATCCAGCTTCATCTCCTCACCCTGAATTACCTTTAGTCAGTCAGGAAGTGAGGTCCCGACTCCCCGAGCACAGACAGCACTGCTATCACTCATCAGCGCCGAGCGCCCCTCCCCCTCTGCCACTAGGGGGCGGTGTTGCTTCACAGACCCAGCCTAGCTGTCTAATGGCAGCTTCAGAGGAAACCTATTCCCTCCTGCATCCACCCAAGGGAAGGTGGTGGTGGTGCAGGAAGTGCGAGCGGAGCGCCCCCTGTCTCTCCTGATGGTGGTTGTGGTCCCACAGGCAGCACCAGGTCCAGGTATGTGACAGGCAGCTGAGCTCTTTACTTGCAACTTTAATTGGATGATTATTTGGTGGAAGCTGCAGTATGCAGGGCAGGCTTTACACCCCCCGGCCCCAACATAACTTACCAGTTCTGCTGGTGCTGGGCCCGCAGCTACCCCTCCTGGCTATCTGCATCTCAGACTCCAGCAGAAATCTGCTCATTCCACTGCTGGAGTCTCTCCTCTCCTTCCCGGCCGGCTGCACTGTGTCACCTGACCTGACAGCGCGCATGCACTACGTCCTGACGCTGTGTGCTCAGGTCAGGACAGTGAAGCGCCAGCTGGGGAGGGTAAAGGGGCGGGCCGCACAGATATCAGACCAGTCCAGGAGGCAGTGGCTAGCGCTGCTGGGCCCCGGTGACTCTAGAAAAAGAAAAACAGCATCACTAGTGCAGGGGACAGGGCCCCTGGAGTGCCGGGTGGAGGCTAGCACTGGGCCCCGGCCAGATACAGATACAAAGTATATACAGCACAGTATGCCATTAGTTCACAGGGGGCGGGGCCAGGGGTCCACAGGCAAAGTCATATTCTCCGATGAAGCCTCTTTCCGATTGTTTGGGGCATCTGGAAAAAGGCTTGTCCGGAGAAGAAAAGGTGAGCGCTACCATCAGTCCTGTGTCATGCCAACAGTAAAGCATCCTGAGACCATTCATGTGTGGGGTTGCTTCTCATCCAAGGGAGTGGGCTCACTCACAATTTTGCCCAAAAACACAGCCATGAATAAAGAATGGTACCAAAACACCCTCCAACAGCAACTTCTTCCAACAATGCAACAACAGTTTGGTGAAGAACAATGCATTTTCCAGTATGATGGAGCACCGTGCCATAAGGCAAAAGTGATAACTAAGTGGCTCGGGGACCAAAACGTTGACATTTTGGGTTCATGGCCTGGAAACTTCCCAGATCTTAATCCCATTGAGAACTTGTGGTCAATCCTCAAGAGGCGGGTGGACAAACAAAAACCCACTAATTCTGACAAACTCCAAGAAGTGATTATGAAAGAATGGGTTGCTATCAGTCAGGAATTGGCCCAGAAGTTGATTGAGAGCATGCCCAGTCGAATTGCAGAGGTCCTGGAAAAGAAGGGCCAACACTGCAAATACTGACTCTTTGCATAAATGTCATGTAATTGTCAATAAAAGCCTTTGAAACGTATGAAGTGCGTGTAATTATATTTCACTCCATCACAGAAACAACTGAAACAAAGATCTAAAAGCAGTTTAGCAGCAAACTTTGTGAAAACTAATATTTGTGTCATTCTCAAAACTTTTGGCCACGACTGTATACCGCATCCACATAGTTGGGCCTTACTCAGCAGGAACAGACAGCAGCAGGTTCTTAGTTGGCAGCAGGAATGTGTTAGATTCAGTCGCTATATTTCTCCTTTCTAAAGCACACTTAGCCAATAAAATAAACTGATTATTTGAAAAAAAACAACAACAACATCACCTGAACATGTACGGCAGATGTTGAAAAAGGGTAAAAAGGGCTTGTTTAGAGAAATCTTCTCTAAAGTACTACTAATCTTTGTATTGCCGATTGGTGGGGGTGCCAGGATGGAATCCCCGGTCATCACCTGTAATACTGCCAGTCACAAGCCTCACTGTTGGAGATAGACACTAATGATGAGCGACCACCAACGTTTTTGGGTGTTCGGTCCGAACACACAGCGATATTCGTGCGCTCGGCCAATCCCCCGAGTATAATGGAAGTCAGTGGGAGACAACCAGGAACCCCCTGCTCGGATGAGGGGAGGGTGCCTGGTTCATAGGGAAAGGTCAGAAAGTGACAGAAACACCACCAAAATGGATCTGGAACAGCATGGGGACCATGTCTGGGTGCATCTTGGACTACAAGGTCGCTGCTGGGAGCCATGTTGTCCCATTTTTACAGACTGACAAAAATATGCCCAAAACCCCGCCCCTCAAAAAAAAAAAACTATTTTAGAGGAAAAATTGTTAGGAAACATTCTTTCCTGTATATTCAATTGTATATATAGTGCAAGTGCTGCCAAATATTACAAGGAAGAAGCACTCAGATACAACCTGTATATCACATAAAGGAGGGCCTCATTCACATGGTGCTACAATTGTTCAGGTACACTGCTACACTCAAAGCCTATGCACTGTAAAAGGGCTGCCAAAAAATAAAAGGAACCGCCACTGCAATACACCCTTTATTACACATACACACCCTTGAAAAATTATGATTGGTGTCCTGCTGGTGACCCTAAAAAACATTTGGAGCAAGGGCCTGCTGATCTGACCATCTAAGAAGTTAAGTGACCCGGGCAGCACAGGCTACCAAGAAAGAATGACCACTTTCAAATTAAACATATTTTTTTTTTGGGTTATAGATATCGTCACATAGAAGATTTAGCGCCGGGAAATGGCTGTCAGCACAGGCAATGAAAAAAAGAACAAATTTAAATCGAATTTTTATTTTTTTTTGGTTCGAGATAACGTCACATAGCCAAGTTAGCGTAGGGAATGGTGGTCAACATCGGCTACCAAGAAAGAAAGACCAATTTCTAATCGAAATTTTCGTTTTGGTTCCAGATAACGTCACATAGCATAGTTAGCGCAGGGAATGGCGGTCAGCAACAGGTACAATAAAATTTCATAGAATTTTGAAAACATAATTTTTTCGTGAGTTAATGTTACACTGCAGAGTTAGCGCAGGGAATAGCGGTCAGCAACAGGTACAATACAATTTTAGAGAATTTTGAAAATTATTTTTTTGTGCGTTAATGTTACACTGCAGAGTTAGCGCAGGGAATGGCGGTCAGCATTTGTTGTCTCTTTACATGATGGAAACTCATTACCGGAACTATACCACAATTACAAGCTGCTATCTGACTATCTTGGATTTTTATTTTTTTTTTTAATAAAAGTTTTTATTGAGGAAAAGGTGCAATAACCATACAGTGTTGTGTGAACCCCCAGGGGGTAATTACAAGAAAAGTTGGATATCCAGGATACAATCACCAAATAACCTATTACAGGTGTGGTTTACAATGCACAAGCACCCACCTCATTTTCCATTTTCTCCCAACCTCCTCCACCCCCCCCACCCGCACAACATTTCCCTCCAACATTTCAACAACAGTGCCCGATCATGTGGAACAGAATATGAATGTTGATCTGTATAAAGACTGCATGAGGTTCCCTTCTGAAAACGGCTAAACTCAGCCAGCCAGGATTTCAAATACCGCCAGCCTGATACCTTATGTGTTCCCCACCTCCAATTTACCTAAGGTGCCCTTTAATTGCTCCTCTAAAAACCATTTGGTGAATTTAAATGGTGTCACCAGTTCTTTGATTTCAGCTGAAGTCAGAACCTGGGTAGCAAACTGCCTCCACTTAATGAATAGAGGCTTAGTCCTAGCCTCTTTATCATGTTCAGCTTCTAGCCTCTCCAAATACAGGATCTTTTTCATAATGCCCAGTACCTCATCAATCGTTGGAGTCGTGGGGTAGAGCCAGTGCCTCAATATTGATTTTTTCGCAGCCAGTAAGCATACATGGACTCCCTTGATTTTAGTGGAGTGTGTAATCTCTCCGTTCAAGCCGAATGGGACATACTGAAAAATACAGTGTAGCGGGTTAGGCGGTATTGTTAACCTCCATGTCTGTTTTATAAACATTATCACCTCATTCCACAGAGTCTGTAGAGCAGGGCATTTCCACAGGCAATGTAGCAGGTTTGCTTTCGGAAGATTGCATTTGGGGCATTTACGCAAATAGTGCGCTGGTGCATCTCTATATGAGAGGTCAAATGCATAAGTCGCTTTGTGCAAGATCTTAAAGTGCATTTCCCTCCACGTCTCGTCAATTATTGCTTCTCTAACCCTCTCCAGGCCTTCCCTCAATTTAGTTATTAACTGGTTATCTTCCACCTCTCCATCCCAGGAGTGGAAAACTTTGGCTTCTATAGGCATCGCAGTAACATTCTGTATTTTTCTATATAAGTCTGCCAAGGAGAGATTTTGACCTTCCACAAGAGATGCAAACCAGGTTAGGCGCTCTTTGTCTCCTAATGTCAAGGCCTGTGCCTTGCAAAAAGATTGCAGTTGAGTATAGGCCAAGAAGTGGGAAGGTGGGAGCTGCAGGTGAGATTGTAGGTCTGGCCGAGTCTGAATGCCATCACCAGATGTGTTTAATACATGTCTCAGGATTGTCACCCCTTTCTCTTTCCATCTGATAAACAGGCTAGATTGCCTACCAGCCAAAAAAGCTGGAAGCTGCCATAGTGGCATGTACGGTGATAAGTACATTGGTAAACGATATAACTTACATATAATCCTCCATGCCGCCATGGTATCCCTCAACATAGCGTATTTGCGTTGTAATGGGGGGACATCTCTGATCCGGGTATGCAAAAGCGCACCTAGATCCCAGGGTGAAACCAACTCTCGCTCAAGGGCCACATTAGAGAAGCAGGATGTCTGCGCTACCCAGTCTCTGATATGCCTGCAGAGTGAGGCTAAGTTATAGCTCCTCACATTAGGCATTTGCAAGCCTCCCTCCCATTTCAGAAGGCAGAGCTTTGCATATGCGATCCTCGGTCTCCTACCTTTCCATAGAAATCTAGAGAAAGCACCGTGAAGTGCCTTCACATCTGTATGTTTTAGGAGTAGCGGGATAGTCTGTAATGGGTAAAGCAGACGTGCAAAGCTAACCATCTTTATCAAATGTGCTCTACCGAAAAGGGATAGTGGCAGAGACTTCCATTTGTCCAGTTCCTCAACTATCTTACAAATTAAAGGGCCAAAGTTCAATTTATATAGGGATAGTGGGCTCTTTCCTATCTTAATTCCCAGGTATTTGAGGTATTGGGGGACTATTTCCACGGACTGCGTAGTCAAGGGCAGGTGATGAGCACGGACATGTCCTTTCAAGTATAACAATTGACTTTTACTCACATTGATATGGTAGCCGGTCACAGCTCCATAATAAAGTATAGCATCTAAGATTCTAGTGAGGTCATCCGCAGGGGAGTTAATAAACAATAGTATGTCGTCCGCAAAGCAAGTGAGTTTGACTTCCGAGTTTCCCACCTTGATTCCCCGGTAGACGTCAGAGTGAATCAGATAACGGACCAGAGGTTCCAAGGCCAGATTGAACAAAAGGGGTGATAATGGACATCCCTGCCTCGTCCCCCTGTGGAGGCGGAAAGGTACCGACAAAAAGCCGGGAATATGTATCTGCGCCTTAGGGCAGCGATATATACCTTCCAGGAACGTGAGAAACCGACCCGTGAGCCCGAAGGTTTCAAGTACTCTCCACAACCACTTCCAATTGACATTGTCGAAAGCCTTTTCCGCGTCCACAGAGAGAAGGGCAGGGCACCCCGTCCCCTCCTCACCATGAAACAGATAGTCCTGGACCGCCAATACTGTTCTGATATTTTAAACTGCTGCCCTACCCTTAGTAAAACCCACTTGGTGAGGACCAATCAAGAAAGGCATACAGTCCGCTAACCTATTGGTCATAATTTTAGTTAAGATTTTCAAATCTTGGTTAATCAAGGAGATGGGGCGATAGGAACCCATCTGTGAGGTATCCTTGCCAGGTTTTGGGATGAGTTTAATGTGTGCTAATTCCCCCGACACCATCGTAGAGCTGCCATTCAGACAGGCATTAAACACCTCAGAGAGTAACTGGGATATGTCCGTGCTCATGACCTTGTCAAATTCAGCCGTGTAGCCATCAGGTCCTGGTGCCTTGCCATTACTGAGGGCCTTAATAGTATTTTGGACCTCCTCCACCGAGATAGGACTATTGAGCCTAATCAGCATATCTTCTGTAAACCTTGGGAGGGGGGCTTTGCTCAATAACTCCTCTGCTCTAGGCGAATCATATTCATCTTGTGAGTAGATGGACGCAAAGTAGTGGCCAAAGGACGTCACTATATCCTTAGGGTCGGTAAGTGTGGCACCAGAGCCATCAACGATCGCCCTGATTGCCAGAGTGTAGTTCTGTGATTTGATGAGATTGGCCATTAGCTTCCCTGCCTTATTGCCGAACCGGAACAATTTTGCTGAATGATAATCCATATGGATTCTCATCTGCATCTCCAGATTGTGATCATACGTATGCTTTGCCGTAACCCATCTCACCTTATTCCCCTCAGTGCGTGACGCCAGGAATGAAGTATAAGTGGTTCGGACCTCAGCTGAAGCATTTTGAAGGCCCTGCCATATTCTTTTCTTTTTAGCCGCCATATAAGAGATTATGCGTCCTCGGAGTACTGCTTTCGCCGTATCCCAGAGGAGACTAGGATTATCGCTATGTTCCGCATTATCCCCAAGAAACTCCCACAGCCAGCCTTTCATCAGATTAGTAAACTCATTGTCTTGTGACAAACAATTCGGCATGCGCCACACATAATCTGTGCCCTTACGGACCTGCTCCGCTAACGTGATGAACACCGGTGCGTGGTCCGATACCACCATGTCCATGATCTCCACTTGTAACGCTTTCTGTAAGAGTCTCTGTGAAGTCAGTACATGGTCGATGCGGGACCACGACCCATGCACATGGGAAAAGTGGGTGAATTCTCTGTCTACAGGGTGCATAAACCTCCATGCATCAGTAAGCCCCGAGGATTTCAAAAAGGGGACAATGGTGTGTCGCCCTCTACTGGAGTGTCGTTGACACCGATGTGGGTCCCGAGAACCTTGACGGTCTTCCGTCACGTCATGGACAGAGTTCAGATCTCCCATCACTAAAATCTGATCACCTCCACAATTCGCAAGTTCAGTCTCCAGCTCTCTGAAAAAGGAGGCCTGACCCATATTGGGTCCATATACGTTTAAGATACTCAGGTGATCCACATCAGTGTGGAGTTGTACATGTGAAATCCTACCTCGGGTGTCACTCATTGATTTTATGACGTCGTGCCAAACCCTCTTGTGAATGAGTGTGAGCACCCCTGCGGTCTTGCCCACCGAGGGGGAGCCCAGGACCCGACCTACCCACAGGCGCTGCATGCGCCACATGTCAGCTTCCTCCAGATGCGTCTCCTGCAGCAGCGCAATGTCGACATTTAATTTTTTGAGGTGCCTTAGGACCATCATTCTCTTTTGAGGGGCTCTAAGCCCTTTAACATTCCATGTCACAATTTTCATGTTATCCCGTACGGCAATGCGATGCTGCAGAGACTAATATCACAGGACCGTAGGATGGGAACCCGACCATCCATTATAAGTAAGGTACCAAAGTTCCACATGATCAACAATGAAATCCCCAACAACGTCCCACCCTCCCAAACAAAACTAAAAGACAAACAATATATTGAAAACATAGGTAATAGTCCGACACCCCTCATTTTGGACTTCACTTCTTTCGCATTGAACTGGCTGTGACATTCGGACACCATCACGCCAGATTCCCCTTCCCTGCCTATTGTGTCTGAGAAGCTCCAAGTACCCGTGTCATCAATCAAGACTGAGCACCTTCCACCCTCTGTATTATCAGTAAATATCCCGCCACTAGTATCATGTGAGACGGACCATGAGCTCAGACACTACACCGAATCTAACTGTCTGACATCTTGATAAATGTAATGTCCCGCAAGCAGAGTCTCTGCAGGTAAAACAGAACAACATACAACCTGAGTCCTTCATGGAATAACTTCAGATCGTCCCAAGGGGTCGATAGTGACGGCAATCAGTCCCAGTCCATGCTGGGAGACTGGCTGGAAGAAATCCCGCGTTTCCAGGAAGAAAGTTCTGGTATCAAACCTCCGCCATGTTTTCCTCCACGACCTCTCCTCGGCGGTGAGTGCCCTCTAGTGTCCAAGTCTTTCCTCGGGGTTCCCACACGATCTTCTGCATCCAAAGCATCTTGCGCTTCATTAGGGGTCAAGTACGTTTCAATATGGCCTTGCGACCTGAAGATGCGCAAAGTGGCCGGGTACATGAGGGAGAAACGTATCTTCCGTTGCACTAGTTGCGTGCATATTTGAGAAAACGCCCTGCGCCTTTTAGCCACTTCCACGGAGTAGTCCCCAAAAAGCAGAATCTTGTAGCCACGGATCCGTAGAGGTTGATTCAGGCGCCTGTATTTCAGAAGTATCGCCTCTTTATCCGCGTAGTTGAGATACTTCGCGATAGCAGGTCTCGGCCTGACATTTGAATCGCCCTGGTCTGGCTCCCTAGGAGGGCCTATCCTGTGCGCTCTCTCTACCGTCATTGAGGTTGGGAGTCCCAAAGCCAGTGGAAGGTCCTCAGCAAAAAACTGGAGTAGCTTTTGATTGGGAACGTCCTCTGGGAGGCCGATTAATCGCAAGTTGTTTCTGCGCGATCGCTTTTCAAGATCCTCCACCTTTTGTAAAAGAGCTTTGTTTGTCTGCTGAATGTCTCTAACCTGCTTCCGGGTTCTTTCCAGCTCGTCTTCCAAGGTCCCAGTCCTATGTTCCACTTCGTCCAATCGCAAGGAGTGCTGCGCCACCTCTTGCTGTAGTTGCCGCATGGTCATCGCAATGGTGGACTCCAGCGTGGCCTTAATGTCCGGCGCAAGGAGTTGTGCTACCGCCGTCGCAATATCTTTGCAGGTAGGCTCGGTCCCTACCATTTGCCGCAGTTGCAGGTCTTGGGACGTCTGCGAATCTGATAGGAAAGCAGTCGGGAGATCACCATCGCTGACTGCGGGGGGCTGGGAGGAGGAGCGGGTTGCTCTGCACTTACTCTCCGCCATCTTGCTCGTCGGCTGTCTCTGAGCCACACGTGGAGGGAGAGGTGACTCTGTGATCGGGGAGCCAAATCGCACCAGGAACTTCTCCATAGGTGTCCCCACGATTGGGAATGGGGTACAGTCGGGGATATAGTATCCCAGGTTGCAGGTATGCTCCGGTATTTAGCTGGGTATGCGGAGCTCAACTTCCACACATCTTTACATATGCGCGCCGGAACCGGAAGTACTTGGAATTTTATTGTCTACCCCAAAGAAAGATTTAGGGAAAGTGGCACATAAAATGAATACAATAGATTTTATAAAACCTTTATAAAGAAACATAGTCACACAATATAAAGAAACATGGTCAATTCTTAAAAAGGCAAATCCAGGATAAAAGAGAATTCCTGAATGGTCATTCCCCCCTGGAAACGGACATGCTTTCAAGTGTCTGCTGATAATTGTAATTCCTCAAGGCCCGAAATGCGAAAGGGTCTAATATCGCTTGAAAAGGCATCTTCAAAGGAGAGAGGAGAAAATTGAGCCAAGCCTGACATATTGAAAAAAAAAATTTGAAATATTTACCCCTATGCCACTATATAAAAACCAGAATCCTGTAAAAAACACATGCGTGAAAGATTCACCACCGAAGGAAAGCAAATTATGTTTCCTTCCAAGTCTGAAACATAGAAAAGAATATACCATGTGAGCAGACCCCCCAAAAAATTGTAGGTGAGGGCCTGCAGGTGAGCTGACCCTCCCTGAAGAGGGACATGAGGATATCTAATGCACTGATCCCCAAACTCTTCAGCCTTCACAGTCAGAAGAAGATGACGGGGGAATGGCAATTAGTGTTTCACTTGGTGGATGATGTGGATGAGACACAGTTGTCAATAGGTGAAGGTCTTGTTAGGTCAACACAAGTGAGGAGGATGACCAGAGTGAGTAAGTGGAAGAGGAGATGGGGGACGATGACATCACTGACCTAAACTGTGAAGGTGGAAAGCCGAGCGAGGACAGCAGTACAGAGGGGGAGGGATCCACAGCACCGCAACAGACTGGAAGAGGCTGTGGGGTGGCAAAAGAGAGAAGGCGGGCCACAATAAAAAGGCCTGCAACTGTTACCCTTTGTGCAAATCTCCCTAGCCAAGGGGTAAGTGTTCTGCAGTCTGGGGCTTTTTTGAGGGAAGTGAGGACGAAAAATGATTTGTAAATAGCAAACTGTGCCATACCAAAATAAGAACTCATAAATAACAAAGTAACCATAACATATTTTACATCCTAAATCCTATTCATACATTAACTCAAACCATAACAATAAAAACTCCAACCCGGGAACATAATAGGGGAAGACAGTACACTGGAGGCTAAATGAGTAGGGGTGTGAACACTAGCAAACTCACCACCACCGGCATAATCCGCCACATGTCATCCAAGCTCCCTTATAGGTGGGCCGAACCCCTGGGTCCACAATCAGTGTCTGTGGGTCACACCACTGCCTCCTCTTCCTCCCCTGTGTTACGTACTGGCAAATCCTCTGTCCTAGTCGCAGGCCTGGATGACTCCCTCTCTGCAGCTGGGCCTTCGCAAGCACCATCAGCTAGCACACCCACTTCTGTTTCCAAGCACAGTGTACAGATGTCCTTACCCCAGGCCTTTGATCATAAGCGCAAATAGCCAGCCACCCACCCACAGGCTATAGCACTAAATGCGCACCTTTCAAAATTTAAAACCATGGAAATGTTGCCATTTAGGCCTGTGGACACTGAGGCTTTCCTGAGCCTCATGGTGGTGGGCATCCTTCGTTACTCAGTCCCTCGCTCATAATGTTTTATAGGGTCAGCTGACCAGAAGGCCCTTGCAAATAATGTTTTAGAGCAGTGTTAGCGAAAATCTGGCACAAGTGCCAGAGGAGACACTCAGAGCTCTCTCTGTGGGCACCCTTATCCTTGAAAAAGTCTATGGTGCCCCAATATGCCTTACACTTTTCCTGCCATTCATCAGCATCGGGTACTCCGTGAATGGCACAGGCGGCACATTGACTGTAGGCAGGCTACTATAGCTAAATGATAAGGAACATGGAAGATATACTATATTGGACTGCAGTATTCAGGGTAAATGACCGTGTGGGCACTTTGCGATAAATAAGTGTGTTTGTGGTTGGGCAATCAGTCTCTTAAAGGTTCGCCATCACCTTCACTGTTTTAGAGGGTTAGCGCACCTGGAGGCCCTCAGCTACATTATTTTAGTCTGTTTCATTGCGCCCAGGGCCACAGCGTTAGAGTGCACCATCAGTATCACGGCCACTTCCACGTCCCTTACTGTCCGCCTTCTTAATATTAAATGTTATATATGCTTAAAAGTATGTGACACGTACAGTATCGTAGGATATGTACGTGTACGCGCCAATAAATTAAAACAGGTATTTGGGATGCGCACACTTTACACAGGACAGGAGATGTAGCTCTTATAATGTCACAGAGTAGCATACACCGTCCACGGATAAAGTGCAGTAAATGTCAGTGATATGTATGAAATGCACACACACACTAGATGTTGCACAAATAATGTATATTTCCCCAAAATACACAGTTTTCACCTGTAGTACAGTATTTGACACATAGAGGCTCACGCTGTGGACACTAGATTAGGCCCAGATTATTTAGATTTGCGCATCAGACACTCTTTTCGGATGATGGACAGTATATGTGCCATAAAACCACAGAATATGGACACTATATTAGACCCAGATTATTGCAATTTGAAATACAGACACTTTTTTCTTATGCCGGACGGTATATGTCACATAAACCCACAGAATAGACACCATATTACGTCCAGATTAATGTAATTGGAAATACAGAAGCTTTTTTGGGATGACAGACACTATACATTTTTTTCACAGAAACCACCAGAAAATGGACAGTATATTATGACCAGATTACAGTAATTTTACATACAGAGAATGTATTCAGATGCAGGAGTGTATATTTCACAATATACACCAGATTTTTCAGAATAATCTAGAACCAGATTAATGTAAATTTAAATACAGACAATGTAATCAGATGCAGGACTGTATATGTTCCCCCCAAAAAAAACACTGAATATAAACGGTATATTACGCCCAAATTAATGTAATTGGAAATACAGAAGCTTTTTTGGGATGACAGACACTATATGTCACATAAATCCACAGAATATGGACACTATTAGACCTAGATTAATGGAATTTGCACTACAGACACTGTTTGCTGATGTAGTACAGTATTTTTACACAAAGCCACACACTACGGTCACTAGATGTGGGCCAGATTATCACATACGCAGTCTGTGGATGATGTACACTATATGTCACTAATAGGTACAAAATTATGTGTCAAACACACACAATAGTCCTAAAAAGGACTTTGGGGTCTTGGAAAAGCTTGTGGTAGAAAAGCACTGTTCCTGAGACTGCAAGAGTTAAATTGAAGATGGTCTAAAACGCACACACACACTGTTGTCCTTAAAAGGACATTTGGGTCTTTGCAAATGTTGTTTCTAATAAAACTGGTGAAAGTTCGCTTCACACACTGTCTTTCCCTGCATATCTCTGCTCTCCCTGATGCTGACTGAGCTGAACATGCGTCATTTGGTGCTATATAGCACGTGATGACGTGTTCTGGCCAGCCAATCACTGTAATGCCAGCAGCCAACATGGCTACTGACATTACAGTGAGGGCAGTACGTACCTGCACCTTCATTGGCTGCTAACAACCCGAGAAACGTGCGGGGCGGAGACTGGAGCATGGCGCTCGAGCACATGTGGTATTCGGCCAAATACTGTCATGTGTCGAGCACAGCAATGATCGAGCCAAACCGGTATTCGGCCGAGCTTGCCCGCTTATCACTAATAGATACTTCTTCACCTTTAAATTGTTTGTTTGGAAGTAAAGGTTATAAGGGTAAGATTTCCCAATTATATAAGTTATTAATTAATGCACCTCTTTATAAGACTGTTTCACCTGGCCAGAGAGCTTGTGAAACTGATTGCCCAA